>LPNX010762902.1:121713-169310 GCA_001517045.1 Pseudotsuga menziesii
AGATGCACTAGCTGGCAATACAACTGATCTTCCAGCAGCTCCACTGGCAAGGGAAGTCTCAGCATTACCTCCTATGTTCTAGTTTCACATGGAAATATGAACAGGTATATATTATTAGGAAATGAAAATGAATCCATGTATAAATAATCTAGAAGACAATCACTGAAGTAAAACATAAAGTTGTCTAAAGAAAATACACATTAGCTTCTATACTAATGATTATTTAAGACTGAATCATAAGCTATTAAATAATCTAATATGGAAGCATAGAAAAAGTTGTCTACACAGATATCAATAACAAATGCTAAAGATAATTAGATAGAAGTACAATATACTAAAATCCTAAAGTCACTTATAGGAGCCAGTGAATTGCTCAATTTACTTGAAGAAGCTGATCCGAGCAAGGAAACCTCTGCCACTGGTGGAGGTAAACAAAGTCCCCAATGTTGCTGTGAAGGATTTGTAACATCATAGAACTTCTAAGCCTTTGTTGCTAGACAAATAGGACATAGAAAATCAAAAATCATAAAAGATAAATGTGAAATATTTTTTAAAACAATTTAGCCCAATAAAGAAAACTTTCTAAATTAATTAAATGCTAGAACATAATTATAGGGGATTAAAGCAGCAAACTCATTCATATCACCCATTTACTTTTGGTAGATGACACATTGATTTTCAGTCAATAGTTTTGTTAGGGAGCTGGAAAAGCTTAAGGGGCTTCTGGACCTCTATTGCAAGACTACGAGAATGGTAATAAATATGAATAAGTCTTTAGAAATGTAAAGTGGATTGGTAGAGTAATTTAAAGACTGGACCAAAATCATATTTCCCATTAATTATTTCAAGAAGTCAAATACCTGGGTTTCATCTTGAAACCATATGATTGAAATTTAAATTTTGGTCGTAACTGTCCTGTGGTTTGTATATTAACCTTCATTAATCTATTCTAGAGAGCATACAGGAGTATTGGATGTCTATAGCACACCAACCAAAAGGAATCTTAACCAAATCAGAAAGAAGTGTTTCAGCATCCTTCACATAGGAGGGAGGGCCAAGAAATTCCACTAGTTATAAATGGAATAGGGTAGCCAATTCCAAGTAAGCTGGGAATGGGGTTTAAAACACATAAAACACTTCAGCTCAAAATTTTCAACTAAAATCCTTTAGAGATTGCTTTATAATGATGGACACTGAGGTCAAGTTCTGAAATCCAAACACTTAAGAGATGCATCCATGGAATATTGGCTTGAAAAAAACACTCATAGGATGCTTCCATTACAAGGAAAGCCTTTGGTAAATTTTTCCCCTTGGTGGGTAAATAAATGAGGGAACTGAGGAAAAGTATGAATTGGAAAGGACCTGTGGATTAGGATTGAAGGAAATTTCAAATTTCAAAGGCTTTGCTAGATAGTTTACATGCTCAGTGGACTATACTGTCATAGAGAGGTGGACTCGCAATTGGCAAGAAATTCCTAGTCTTGAGGATGGCTGATAGCAGACAGTATTAAGTTTACAAGGTGAGCCAGAGGAATGAGATGATTACATTGACTTGCCCAATCATCAAGGATCTGAGAATTTAATGTGTTCAAGGATTAAGGGAACAAGGAAATGTGCTCTGTGGGTCAAAATAGGTTATGCTACCAAAGTGGAGGAACTCATGCAAGAGAGAGCATCCTGGAGGACAGTTATTTGGAGGCTATTCATCCCTTTAGAAACAAAAACACTAATCTAGTTGGTATTGGCTAATAAAGTACTACCAGTGGGAAAATGAGAGATTGGTACAGACAAGGGTGATGTATCATATGCAAATGCATTGCTGAGTGAGTGGATCACTTGTTCATCTTGTGCACCTTCTCCAAATCTGTATGACTTGACGTGTCATAGGTTACAAGGGACAGATCAAGATGATATATATATAGGCATAGCTTGGTAGATTGTCTAGGACTGCATTGGTGACAAAACTGTAGCAACTTTTCAGGCTCCCATGTTTTTCTTATATATGATATATGGATGTTAATAAATTTGATGATCTTCCTTGAATAGGTCTTCACAGTTGCCCAGGTAGAACACAGGATTAGAGAGGTAATGGACTGAAAAAGGATTCTAAAAGAAAAACCTTCCAGCTATTCACTAATGCATTATATTGATAAATAAAAGCCTAGGTCTTTTCAAGAGAGCATGAAAAGGAGTATCAGGTATTTATGGAGCTGGTGCTTTGTTTTTTTTTACTCTTCTTTTCATTTGTTTCTACACTATGAGGCTAGTAAAGGGGCAAGTAGGCAGAAGTCTACATTCAGATTGTGGAAAATAGCTAAGAATGGAGGAATTAAACAATTTCAAGGTTATGGAGATTCAAATTTTATCATAGACTGGGCTAATCATCTATCCAACATCGAGAATCTGGGCCTGCATGAACCAAGTTCAAGAGGTCAAAAAATGTTTTGAAACCATAATAATAATCCTTTTTTGACACATTTACCAAGATTTCAACTCAATGGCAGACAAGATTTCTAAATATACTTTGTTGTTACAGAAGGGTACCTAAACCAAACAAGAAGTTAGAAAAGTCACTCTCCTATCTGATTTAGAAAATACTTGTACTAACAACTCTTCTTTTCATTTTTTACTAAACTATGAGGCTAGTAAAGGGGCAAGCAGGGCAGAAGTCTACATTCAGACTATGGAAAATAGCTGAGAATGGAGGTATTAAACAACTTCAAGGTTATGGAGATTCAAATTTTATCATAGATTGGGCTAATCATCTGTCCAACATCGAGAATCTGGGCCTGCATGAACCAAGTTCAAGAGGTCCACACCAACCACTAACGATCTTCAATCATCAGCATATGGTCGTTTATGATTTGTTTCTAACAGTGTCCATGAAATTATACCAAATAAATGTTTGTATGTGGTGAGGAAAATTAATTTTCACAATTGTTCACAAGTCTGCAACACTAAACCATTAGAAGTTCTAATAATGTGCACTGTAAAAATAGATTTTGCAAACTTCTTTACTTTGACTAGCAAATGATGCTGGAAATCAACAAAATTCCTACAATTGCATGTCATCTTAGTTACGCAAGTTTAATAAATAAATAAATTCTTTAATTTGTCCAGCTTAAAAATAGCAAGTGAACAAGTATTTTAGACTAGATTAACATAAGAAATCAAATATAGAGGGATCTTAGAAGAAATTCATGTAGCCCTACATCCTTCTAGACTGTGATCATTCCCAACAACAATCACGTTTTGTTTGTTTCCTTGTTCTCCCCCCTAGTTGAAACTTTTAAAACAACTACAAAGTAATCAACACAAGATAGATCCAATGCATGGCACAACTACATAAAAAAATGTTATGTAGTGTTAAGAGGAAAGGAAAAGATATCAAGGATGCTAATAACATCAAAAATTAATTGGACAACTACTCGATGACAAATAGCAATATGACATTGACTGATTTTGAGAGACATAAAATACGTAAAATAGTTTCGCTCACATACCAGTATTTGCAAAAACACCATCTCTTTCTGTATTAATGCTATTTGAAGCAGAAGCCATTGAACCTAGGGACAACTCTCCAGATAGGCCTTCTTTAAGATCTGGAGAATCATACCCTGTAGCAAGTCCAAGCCATGTGACATGTGAAAATAGCTTCCGCTCATTCAATACTAGAGAACTCCCATATGCATTTTTTGGTTCCCCTAATGCTTATTTTTTGTTTTTCCATGAAAGACACATTACTCAATTGATAAAATTCCAATTTGTGGTCAATAATCAATCATTCAAAAGCAAGATTTTTTACCAAAGGTATCACATATGTTATCCTCGACATTTAAATCAATTTCTCGTACCACTTAACATCAAATATACTTCAAAATTGTTCTCTTTCAGAATGGAACTCAAAATTACCTTCAAAATCAACACTTGATGACGGCCTGTCATCATTACTAACATAAGCAAATTCTGGTAGAACAGGTCTCGCTTGTACTGCCACAGCTGAATCCACCCTCTTAGCTCTAGCTTCCTGTTTCCAATTAAAATGAAAGTTTTAAAATTAAAATTGCACTTTTTAACATTAGATAAGAACTAGATCCTCATGATTTAAAAACAATCAGAGAAAGGTTCATTATTTAAAATTTCTAAACTTTTGCAACTACACACTGGTGCATTTTTCAATGACGTGAAAGAAAAAATTTCACAACATATAAAAATAGAAACAAATTAGTGTATTTCTATGGCACCAGAAACAACAGATATTTAAATTAACACTAACTGTCAAATGCAACAAAGTGATAAGACAAACAGAGGTTCCACCAATCAAAATCATTTTAGTGAGGTAAAAACAAATAGTGGAGAGGTCATTGAACTCTCTGAAATGGAAAAGGAAAACGGAGATAAAACCAGTTAGGATGAGACTTTAACACTTCATGGTCTTCCAAATTCCATCTATATTCTAATAGGAAAGACTCCAACAAGTCAATAGGAGTACAATTTGCATCCTTTCTACTTTTATAGCTCACTTAGTTAAGAAGTATTGAAGATTATTCAAAATTATACTGAAGTGATGAGCATCCACCTCCTATTAAGAGGTGGAATGTTGTTTACCCTATGTATATACCATTTGGCTCAACTTAACAACCTTGATGACTCAACTGTTGAACAAACAATGACCCAATTTAACCACCTAGAGAGGCCAACCTTGGAAAAGAAAATGATTCCCTCTTGAAGAAATGAATCACATGTGGTGACAGGATACCATTTACTCTGTGTGGATATATCAACTAACCCAAGTTAACGACTTTTATGGCTAAACTATGAAACAAGCAGTGACCCGATTTAATGTCCATAATGTGCCAGAAACAGAACACAGAATGCCCCCTTATAGGGTGTGCCAACCCTTCATACCTTTTGACAAAAAATATGCACTACTCAACAATGTAATAAATGTTATATAGACTGAGATATACATCCATTGGATCTTAAATCTAATGATGTAGGTTCCATCTTATACAACATTAATTATTCTGCTGTTAAGTACATAAAACAAAAAAAATAACAAGATGAACCACCTAATAAAAGAGAATGTTGTTTACACTATGATTTAAAGGCCTTGATGCCCAACCAAGGATCAAACAATGACCCAAAACAACTACCTTCATGGTCCAAACACAGAATAAACAATGGCTCTCTTACAGAGGTTAGTATGCCAACATCCTTGGATAAAAATCATGTAAGAGGAATCAAACCTGGTAGAATATATAAAAGAACCCCACTCTCACCAACCTGACCTTCAGCAAAAGACCACATCATATAAGAAGAATCGAACTTGGTGGTAGCTGTAACAGAGCCCCACTCTTAACGGCCCCAGTCACCCCTAGTGACTGACTTATTTAGAACTAACATCATATAAGAGGGAGTGTTTCTTAGTCTTGCAAAATAATGAGTTATAATCCAAAGAGCCTCCAACATGACATGGAAATTAAAATTGATTCCTTTTAAGAGGACTTACCTCCCAAATTTCATTGTCATAATGTTCTTCAAGTGGGTCTAGATTGCTCCATACAGTTCCTTCAAACAGTATTGGGTCCTGCGGAATAATTCTTAATTTATACCTTAGATCATGGAGTCCAATCCTCACGAAGCCCAAGACATCCAGTAATTGCTACTGATTTTCTACACCTAGAACAGAATGTGTGCTCCCAATATGATAGGAACCAAGACACCCTTATATGCTGCAGTTATAAAAGAAGAGTAGACTTGCATTTTGACCTTCCCAGTTTCTCTTTCTTCTTCCTTTACAATCTATCTAGATCTATTTTCATTGATTCTCATTGCTCGGTCCTCTGCATCCTCATTTTGAAATGGTTTATTGGATTCAGATTCCATGGTATTGTAGAATCTACTTTTGTTATAGCCTGTTTGTGGCGCTATCCTCCTAGATGAAATCTGTGCTGCATCAATTGCATTCAAAGTATGTTGGTGTGCACCAACTAGCTTTAATAAATCTACACCACCCAGAATATCTTCACTCCTCCCAACTTGAACTATGTCTCCATCTTGCATAACCTGCAAATTTTCCCAAAAGATCTCTGAAACGTTTTCATGACTTGACACTGGCAATTTCCTATTCAAAGAGTAAATTGTACTGTACATAAAGGTTACACATTTTCAAGTGTAGAAAGTGGGCTCACCAGTATAAGGTCAGATGCAGATAAAAATTCTACTTGATCTTTGACATATACCACTGTCTTCAATCCCAGAACTCCAAGAAGGAACTCTTGTTATGTTATTTGGTGAACTAATGAGGCATTGGACTATGCATTCAAATAAAAGTGTACTTTGACCATCTACTCTACAAATGCATTCAATCCTTCTAATTGGAGATTGAGAGCAATACTTTAAAGAGATGAGCTCATGTATGAGCATCAACAGCACTAAAAGGGTCGTCAAGAAGATAGACATCTGCATCTTAGTAGGAAGAAAAGTTTATCCACAAAATGCCAGTCAAACCTAATGTTGCAGTGTGGGGATCTTTTCTTAGTTCCTGTATAACACATATGAATATAGAACTGGGAAAATGTGTTGCAGACCATGTTCTCAAGTTGGAACCTGAAAATGCTGCACATTACGTGGCTCTGTCCAATATAGATGCTGCAGCTGGTAGGTGGTCTGATGTAGAAAAGGTGAGAAAAATGATGAAAGAGAGGAGAATAAAAAGACGCCTAGGATGCAGTTGGGTTGAGATCAATAACAAGGTGTATGCTTTTGTCGTAGGGGACAATTTAAAGCCAGAAACACAAAAAAAAGATGAAAGAAGCAGTGAATGTTCCTAACAAGAATTTTATGGTTGATTCAATGTTTATGTTGCATGATGTGAAAGATGAATAGAATGAATTTATCTTTGCTAACATGGCAAGAAGCTAGCAATTACATCTGCACTTATTGTAATCTCCCCTGCAAACCCTATGAGAATAGTCAATGATTTGATTTTGATTTTAAGCGGGTGAAAATCTAGGTGCCTAAACTCTCACCATGACTTGGAAGCCCACACCATCTAATTATGATATTTCAATCATTGCATTCTAGATGCTCTTTTTCACTCAAATAGTCTTTTTTAAAAGCCTTAAGTGGGTGGTGACTACATTTCTGCCACCAAGTGTATTTCCAAAATGGTATTCTCGTGAAGATGCTAGAGCATTCCCTCATTTGAAGTAGGGATTTTGTTCTTGCACTTGGAGGTCCATTTCATTCACTTTTGGCCCAGGGGAGAGGGTGCATCATGTCAAGAAACGCTTCTATGATCTAAAATTTGGAAAACACAGGTATATTACTATATTGATAGGGAATATTCTTTTATTTTCATCTTTTCAAAACTAACTTCTATCTTAGGAATGAGACTCTGAAGTATCCAAGGGGCAATTCCATAGGCTTGGTAAGAGATTCATATTATATCTATTAGGATGTCTATCTATTTAATTCAAAATACTGTCAAAATTTTGAAATCCTAAGGAAGGGTGCCTAAATGTTACACGACATATCTCTACTTGGTACTTTAGATTTCTCATTGTCTCCATATACTGATTACTCAATGCCTTCATAACTGTCTATTGATGGTGATAAAGAATACGTCTTGTCATTTTGAAGAAACGTTACATCACACACAAAATTGTTACCATGTTTAAGCCAAACTTGAGCTCCTGCAGACTGGATTTTTGCAATTACCATAACTTTTCAATGTTCAAATCTACACAATTTCATATAAAAGCTAAACTTGTAAAGCACAATGATATAGACCTTTATGTGATTTATACAAACCAAAACCTTTCAGGTAGATTATTTTAGACAGGGAATCCAGAAATTAGAATACCTTACTATCATTTTACAATTGCAGAGTCTCTCCTATTTTCTGAACTTTTGAATTGTGGCTGATTATTGATAGCGTTCCATGAAGATCAAATTTCTAGTGGACATTATAAGCTAAAGGTACAATTAGCTAGATTTTTGAATAGGCAATATCCTACTCAATTAACTGACCATTTTTATTGGCAATCTGTTCATGCATATATTGTAGTACTACAATGCTAGAAAAAATGGAATATCCTTGAAGCCTTTGAATTGTTCATCATGGTTAAAATAGTTCTCTTGTCACACAATGTAGCGGCCTCAGCATTGGTAGAGACGAACAGTAGCCAAACTGGTGAAATCATCTCTTTAGGTTTTCTAGATCCACTGAAAGCAGACCCAGACTAACCATGGGAGGTGTACCCTATCAAACTTTTCCAGATACTTGTCAGTGGAACCAGCTTTCTCACAGTACTAGTAAGACTGATTTCTAGAGGCACAGGGCACCTTGAAGCTTAACAAGTTGGAAAATGTGGTACCCTACCAATACCCATCATACAATTAATACATCAACCAAACATTTAGAAGCATTTAGAAGCATCTAGTACACCATTATACATCATCATCATCATGGTATTGGCATAGCAGCAAAAACATTGCCATATATGATATTACTAATCATCACGTTCAGCTCTTCTCTTAAAGGGGGAGACCTAAGAGCAGTAAATATATGCATCAATACTCTGGCTTGCATCTTGATCAAAGCAAAAAATGGTCTGTGGAAAGGGTGTCCCACAAAATGTGGGACAACAGGACCTGTCAGTGAGAAAACGTTACATTTCCAGAATAAGCATATCAGACTTGTCAACAGTGTGGCAGCATTAGTCAGCATTTATGAGTAGTTACAATCTGGTTATGGCGCTCTTTAATTCAAAGTGGCAGAAGGCACCTGAATGGGCTATTACATACTAATTTTACTACTTTAGTACCCAACAGGCGCATTCATTACAACAGATGCACTCTCTTTTTCTACATATGGAGGGTACCCCTATGAGGAGTTATATTCGATACTAGTAATGCTGATATTTTCCCTCTAGTTATTATATTCATCGTTTTATGTAGAGTCTATTTATATTATATAATAATAATGCATTTGCTGTCTACTTTTCTTCATGTCATCAATTTTCTACAGGAGTATGTCCAATAAGAAGATTTTTTTCTTCCATCACCCAATTTAACAAGACACTGGTCAACCTTGGGATGTGTTTGTCATTGTCCCAAAAACCCATAGTATCCAAGTGTTTTTGAGTTCAGATCTACAACTGATCATCACAAATTTGAACTTTTTTACAGCAAAATTAAATTTTACACGACTCATTGCTTTATTTGATTCATCTAAGTTTTCATTTGCACACCCACTCACTAAGTTTTGGACTTCACTGCCTATTCCTGTATGTATCAGTGATATCATTTGAGGTTTAATGCACTATTTTCTTATTTACTTTGCATATTATATCCTTAAATTTCCTTGGTGATGCCACCCTGTGGCTAGCATGTACCAGTCAGAAGGGATAAGAACCAGCTAAAGTGACAATGTCAGTTGGTTCCCTGAATGTTAAACCTAAAATTAATTCTGAGTTTGTGGTAGATCACAAGGAAAGTTTTGAGTAACAGGTAGGCATGCTAAAGGAAAAATAGATCCTACTAAGGTTACGTATTTTTGTAGGTATTATTTCAATTTATGTAACCTATGGATAGAATTAACACAAGAAATTCAGAAATACCATGTGCCATCCTGAGTTGCACTGTCCCAGAATCTAGAGAGAAATATGGCAGAAAAGGAATGAATATAAAAAAACACCTAAATAGTAAAGAAAAATAAATTGAATTGCATTTATGACAACAAATGATGAAAGATAGTAAGAACCTGCTCTTGTATTTTCATGTGCTCAAATAGAGCATCAGCTATGGACTCTTCCTCTAGTGCACATGTTTTCTCATAGTCCTCAACTAATGTTACATTTGCATCAGATGATGTTATTTGAATTAGATCTTGCATTATAAATTAAAATATGTATACCTAAGTCATTCCCTATCAGATGGAAGTGACTCCTATTACCCCAATCCCAGCACAAATCATGACATATTGAATTAAAACAATTGTCCTACCTTATCTTATAACATTTTGAAAAACAAAGTAATTATCTTGAAGCAAGGTGATTATAGCTATCGATCTTCTTCCGTATAAAATTGACTAAAGTGAGGTCTCATTATACAGCAACCCTACCTAGAGAATCCAAAGTACAACAATTATGTTATCTCTATTTTTTATCTTCACTTCATTAGCAGTCGTATCTGCATTGTGCTTCTTTACCTTTCATGTTCTCTTCACTTCATCTGCAGTATCCTTCTTCTTGGGGTTTTTATGCTTGTTGTTGCACTAATTTACTTTGTTTTTGTCTGCAGAAGGAATTATTCCTCCCTTCATTCTTAAAAAAATAGAAAACGTTATGTAGGAGTGAAAGAGCACTAAATCTATCAATGAAATACCAAAGAAATCCTGGCTCATTAGCTTTTTTATTTAAGAAGAATGGTCATACTTACATGCAAGACATAAATGATATCACCTAGCTATAAATTTAATATCAATTTCAGAAATACAACCAGAGAAATATTTTACTGTACACTCTTCCACCCAAACACACTAAAAAATATAACCACCAACATGATCTAAATCATCCAGGGAAATACAAAAACGCCACAACCACTGTGGTATAATGGTCACTAACCAATCAATGGCTTCAACAGAAGGCACCAATTAATACAAATGTATGGAATTGTGGCCCATTTAAAGAGGATATATAGAGAGAGAGATAAAATGCATTTGGGTTTTCATGAAAGTATTGGAAGAGGGGGTAGGGATAAGAATATGGCATTCAATGTTCTTCTCTCTTCTGCCCAGTTTTACCACAGTCAAGTATGCAGGAGGATAATTCACCAACATTTCAACATCTGCTTGAATGATTTAGTTAAAAGTCTGCAATTTCAGTACTTAACCTGAATGAATAAACTCCATAGAAGCCATTCTTGCTCCCTCATTCTTAAAACAACAGAAAAAGTTAGCTAGGAGTGCAAGAGCACTAAATCTATCCAATGAAATACCAAAGAAAAGAATCCCATCTCATTATCTTTTTTATTTACGAAGAATGACCATTTAAGATAAATGGGCAAGCATAAAAACCATGGAAAATAAACTAGGGGTGCCAAGAAGAGATTTCCTTTTACTTTTATGAATTTTCTGATTGTCTTGCATGCACATTTGTATATAATGTTAAAAACCAATCTATAATATGAATTCAAAACTATCCCATTGATTTATTTATCATGTGTCTCATTTCTGATTGTCTTGGTCTCTAAACCACCTCTCCCAAAATATGACACTATTTCCTCTTCATCTTTTCCATTCATAGCATACCCTGCAATCATATCGCTTCACAAAACCACATTCCATTCAGGGATATTGCCACACACTTTCCTTGCATCGTCAGCAATAGGAGGAACAGGAACAACAAACATGTAATCCCCACATCCTTTGAGGACTGCAATGAGCAACAACAACACCATGCAATGATCAATTACCCCCAAAGGTGTAATGAAAGCAAGCAAACACATGCATGGCAACATTAAAATCTCTCATTTCTTTCTTCCTTCTCCTAGATAACTGTTGGTTTTATTTCTCACATTGAATTTCCCAAGTTTCCCTGGACAACCCGTGCTTCATGCTTGCAAGGAGATTCGATCCATTTCATCTCCACCACATCCACAACAACAAAAAAGAACCATGAATAAAAAAAGCACAATAGGTAATCAAGAAAAATATAGAAGAAAACAAACCTGAAGGTCTAAACATTGCTGCCATTCTAGAGGCAGTGGATACTCAACGTGAAGCTCAATACCAATATTTGACAATTTCAATTTATGTCCACCGACACCAATCTCATCACAAAGTTTAGAATTGCCTGAATTCCAACTCCATTTACTCTTCTTAGATGCGTCTTCAAGCATCTTCTTATAAACCCATTATAAGCCTGGCACATTATCAGTGTAATAGTGCTTGCTCTCGACCTACACCTTGACCCACCTCACCCGTCCTCTCTTTTTCAGGGAATGTTGTTTTAACACACCTCTAACTCTTTTGCTTATGTTGGATCAACAAGTGAACTGTTTATGCTCCATCCTCCGCTTATGACTAAACTCGGTCAATTTATGGAACTGGGTGAAGTTAGCTATTGCTCTATAAGGAAAGAGACAACTCAGCTCTTCCCAAGAGTTTTCCAGACCCCATAACAGATGAGCAAAATTGAATCTACCATATATTTGACTTGTCATCTTTATTGATGAATCTCCTCATGTCTTAAGTTTTCCTTTGTCTACATGATCTCTAGCCCACCTTGTCATCTACTCGCCTCTAAGTTCAACTACTCTGTATTTATATATGTTTTCATTGGTGCTTTTCCTTTATTTTCCTTTACCATGTTGCCGTTCCCATCTTTGCAGCAATTTATGGGGTATTTATTAGCCTAAGTTTAACTGCTCTCTATTTATATCTGTTTTCGCTGGTGCTTTTCCTTTCCTTTACCCCGTTTCCTTTTCCTTTCTTTGTAGCAATTTATGGGGTATTTATTAGCCTGTTTCCTTTCCCGTCTTTGCATAAATTTATGGGGTATTTATTAGCCGAGGATCTACCTACGTGTTATAAGTTTTGTTATAAGTTTTATCGAGTGACATAACATATCTCAGATCTCAAATCCAGAGAGATTACTTCTAAATCTGGTCCTCTTATCCTAAGTCTTCAACACCATAGGGTAGGGTTGTGATTCGTATAATGGGGTAAGGGTTCCTTCTTGGTGGCCACGACCTCAGCCCGTTCTTTCCCTACCCTATAAATTCTCTGATACTCCTCTTAGCCAAAAATTGAATGATTTCACTTCATTGCATAAAAAACCTTGACCATGATCTACAATCAACCCTCTAAAACTCCCAAGCATCAGCTAACGTTACAATCTCTTCAGTGTTGCATAGTAGAATGCACCTAGCTTCTTTCAGTAAAAAAATTTAGGGAAAAAGGAGGATGGGACTAAGTTTCCTACATTCCTAATAGTCCAAATATTTGCAAATGTGAGGGTATGTCTCGAAATTATATCAGCAGCACCAGCATACAGAGGACGGATGAAAATCCCCACTGCCATCTTCATTATTACCAAAATAAAAACAGACCCTTAGCAAGCTACTAGCCCCAATTTAACCAAAGCATCCCAATAATCAAACTAAAAACATAATCTAACTCAAGCATCTAACCCAACCAATTAAAAAGATCAAAACAAAAAGAACATAAGCTTGAAAATATATTTCAACAAAAAAGGACAGAATTTGAGCAAGAGGAAAATGAGATCTATCATCCAGAGAAATTATGCTTTGGCCTCTAAATCAATGCAAGTCATCATGTAGAATAGGTGGCATAGTTTCACCTGTATCCTAATATTGTAGAGTGGTTCAGAAAAAACACATTATAGATATTAGAATGGGAGTGTAATACTGAAGCCTTTCTATATTTTGATATGCTCAGTCAATCCAAGACAATCAATTCCATGGAGGATAGGTAAATCCCATGTCCAACAAGAGACCATTGGGTAGTAGAGAATGGAAGGGGATACTATGCATCTTGCTGAAGACACCAGTTTGGTCTTGTGATATAGTATCCACATCCATATGTAAGAGGTTTCAAGTTCTAACTAAAAAGACATTGACAAATAAGTTAATGCAGGGAAAAATACCCAATGTATAGGATTCTCATAAGTCACTATGAAAGCAAAAATGATCTACATGCAAGATATTCATTCTTCACTCTAATCCTTGACAATTTTCATCATTTAATTTTCCAAAAGTAAAAAAACCACAGCAATAAAAAATAAAATGAGTTGCTTGTTTACCGTACTGGAAAATAATAGATATCAAGCTTACCTCACCAGCAAGGCTATATTTTTCACATTCAATAGCATGACGTGATGCTCTGCCAATACTTTCCTTCGTCATTGACAGCGTCTCTAGCATTCCTTCAAAAGTATCCCTGGCAATTGCTACTTCTATATCCCCACTAACTGTCCCTCCAACCGATTTTCTCTCTGATATTATTTTACCTTCTTCACTTGATTCGTGATCCATCGTATTTGGAAAACCCCACTGCTGCACATTAAATCTGGGACTTAGTGATTTTGTTTTGGAAATGGCATCCTTTGAATCCTCAGTTGACTCACCATCTAACTAAAGTTGGAGTGGTGAACTGTGATATGAACTACTTTCTCGGATTGGTGAAGGAATGGAAATAAACGGAATAGGATTCTTAGTTTCTTCGATTGAAACAAAATGTGGCAAAGATGTAGAACATGCTTGTTCTCGCTTAGCTTGTGTAGTTGCTATAAGATGCTTCATAGATGTAGATGGGATAGCAATGTCAGAATCATTTGACATAGTTCTGAATTTTACATCTTTTGCAACATCATACCTGTAACATAAGCGAAAATGATAAGAACAACAAAGGAAGGACAATGTGAACATTAATAAGTGGGCATCTAAATATAACAACAAAAGGCAGAAAACTGTAATTTGAAATGCAACTGAATTAATATAAGACTTACACTTTTCTGAGCTTGTTTGATTTTTCTAAATGCAACTCTATAGATAGTGACACACAATCCAATTTCGTTATTGCAGTATTGTTTATCTTCAAATTAAATTTTGATGAACCTGCCACCTTTTATGATGAAGGTTTAGTGCCATATTTTATAAGGGAAACTTGCTCATGCTTGTAAAAAGATAACTGCTTAGCTAATTTCCCTTGGTTAAACTTCTCTTAGCTAGGCCTCTTGTATTTTTCATTGCTGAGTTCACACAAGATATCTTTACCCTAATGCCCTTTGACTTGTATTCATATTGCTAAACCTCACCCTTTTGAGCAACACAATCCTTGATAGGAGTTGTGCTGGTTGAATTGACTTTCATTGAAGCTAAATTGAAGCACGTTGCTTCTTTGGAGAAGGAAGTACTAGTGTAGTCACACTCTATAGATTTTGTTCTTCCATTTTTGGATTAGTCAATGATTTAGTAGACATTTTAGCATGTGCACTTCTCTCATCCTTATCTCCAATATTCCATTTATACATATTCTTAGAGGAAATTGAATCTTCAAACCATGGATCCATATGCTTCTCCTCTACCCATTTAACAGGTTCTGAAGAAAAGCTTATGAAGGATTGATATGAATCTGAAGACACCACAGGTTTCTTACTGCCTCCTATTTCTATTGCTTCTTTTTGGATCAATGTGTATACTTTGACACATTCCTCATTTCCCTTAACTTACTTCTTGTCATTATCAAAGAATTTAGTATAATATTTTTCATCTGTAGAAATATTGTATGCATCATCCTATCCAGTCACACCATTTGCCACTGGCTCCACTAAAGCAGTTGCATCCTCTGCAACACATGGAGACATAGCTTCTTGAGCCCAGAGACATCATTTAGAGGGAGGTAGGGAAACATCATCACTCGGTAGAATACTTCTCAAACAATATTTATCATCCTTTGGTGTGGTGAAAATGATGGTGACTAAGACCCTTTTGAGTTGCCTTATCTGCGGGTCCAACTGGTGTATTAATGACACTAGTGAAAACCCCCAAGTGTTCCCTCGAATAGAAAAATCAAGTGTTGAAGTGTGAACTATCGGCAATAGGAACTACTAAAAACAGACTGAATCCCTTGGTGAGAACTGACACTAACTGATCGAACAACAAGCAAGCAAATCATATTTAATCCCTCGGAATGGTAGGCTGACCAAACAAGCAACATCGGCTATCCACGGACTGGAAGGAATACTCCCTAGGTAAGAACTAACAACAGACTGAATAGTTTGGGCTTACTTAATCCTCTGAGGTGAGAACTAACAGACTGGCCGAACAAGCAAACATGTCTAATTTAATATCCTCTTCAGCTGAAAGTGTGTGCACCCAACTAGTAGAAGGATAAAAAGTGATATTGTTTGTTGAAATTGTAATAAAAAGGGGCATGTTATAAAATATTATCCTTCTTTAAAATAAAAATATGATGCTGTTGTTTTATCTATTGTTGGTCCTTGCTATTTTCTATTTACCTTTTCTCTTGTTTACTACTCTCCTGTTGTAACTGCTTCTTTCGTTGTTGGTTAGTTTGGTATTATAATAATAAAAAGAGTCTTAGCCTCATAGAAACATATCTTTAGTCTATTTGATGGTACCCCCTCTCTAGCATGAGAATTGGCTCGAAGTCCTAGATTGGTGCAAGAAGGTTATCCTGCACATTATGCCCATGCATTTGTACCTGTGAGAGCAGAAACAACCTGGGGAACAACATAAGAACTGGCACAGTTGTCAGGGGCTCTATCTCAATAAACAACATAAGGGTTTCTTTCTAGTTGAAGAGACAAAAATCTCATAGACAAACTGTGATTAGTGTTTCTAAGTACCCTAAATTTTTTAGCATAGTAAGGTGCTGCACTTTCACAGAGATGGGAATGAAAAATCTTCACATAGAACTTTTGGATGGATGGGTGAACATATAACATTCATAGGCTTCAATAACACTTGCTTAAGGAAAGGAACTTAGTCGTAGCAGCACTATTGTTATTTGAGGTGTGGTCATTCATTTTGTTGGGCACTAAAGAATTGAATTCTTACCCATTATTGAAAAACCAATTATTTAGGAATCAAAATTCACAATAAAGAATCAAGATTTAGGATGCTAGACAATTTTGAACATTCACAATGTAGGATGCTAACCAAGATTAACATGCATAAGATAAATTTCCAAATAAAACCAAGAAACCAACCTGCAATTCATCACCCACCTCTTTAAGAGCCTCCAAGCTCTCTCAGATGCTCTTATATCCATGGAAGAGCTCGAAAATAAATACCCAAATTCTAAACCCTCGGCAATGGTTTCTAAGCATGACAATTCCTCGACGAGCATCAATGTGACCTGATAAATACCCAAAACACCAAAAGCGCCTCTCAGACCAAATTCACAACTATTTTCCTCCGAAAACCCACCAAACCCTCATGGCTTCTTGCCAATAGAAAATATTTGGCGCCAAAGGTCTATTTAGATAATCTGAGTAGGAAATATCCACGAATTCAACGTAATTCTTCATACTTGGGTAATTTGGGGAGGAATTCACCATGAATTCAGATAATGTTGAATCTAGAATGATAGAGTTTACTGTGTATGAAGTAGGAACAGAGTAACATAGTTGTAGTTTCTCAGCAAACAAGGGATTCATAGGGAAGCTTGATGCTTTCACAATTTATGTGCCTCAATTTTCTCAGTGAAGTTGTTGTCCAGACTGATTTGAAGAAATCCCTCTGTAGTCAAAGAAAAATATCCATTACGTTAATCCTATTAGCTATTCAATCCGTTCCACTGATCCAGTGCAAAAAATTAAAACAATAAACTTACAAAGAACTATGCAGGTTGTCTTAGCTTTCTCATAAACCATTTCCTTCTCATAATCCTCCATGAATGAACTCAAGAAGAGGTTGGTTGTATGTTTGGGTTTGAGCTGGAGGTATTTTGGTCATATTCCAATGATCATTTTATCAGTTTACATAGTACATATTATATGGTATATTTTATATTTTATTTTGTTTATTGTATATTGTATTATAAGTTTTATTTTATATATATGTTTTACAATAATATATATTTGTGTTGGGAGCATTTATATTGTTTATTTTATGTTGTTTTGTGTTATATATATATAATCATCTACTGCAGGGTTCCGATCTTATATAGGCGAGATGCTGGTAATGGAATTGAATTTTGAACCAAATGAAGGAAAGCTTGGGTATTATCTAGTTGTAATTTATAAATCCGAGAAGGCAGTTCCGAGATACCCCAGAAATAGGAAGGAAGGAGCTAGGAACCTTTAGCCTTTTGGGATAGTTTCTTAGACCTTTCGAGCCTACCAACCACACTGATTATATATTTGTTCCTTTAGCATTCTTCCATAGCAAAACAGGCCCTAATAAATTGATATGGACTCGTATGATTTAGAATTGGATGATAAAGTACTATAATGAGGAGGACGACAAGAGACGAAAGTTGGTTTGCTTTCTTAGTATTGGTTCGAATCCAATCGTCTCTTCCATACAGTATTTTTGGAAGCTAGTGCAAGTTGTACCAGTCCAAGTAAGAAATCTCTCCTCCTCAATCAGAGGATAGAAGCAATTAGGCATGGATAAATTGATTGATCACGCGAATCGGCTCCATCATTCTCCCCACCCCGCCCTATTTGTTTCAACTAGGATTTCTGTAATCAATAAATAGATTGTCTGGTGGGAACTTGAACTCACTCAATATTATATAACTATCATGGCAACTCGAAAACATATATTATATCTCTCTTGCGTATGGTGTTTCGATAGGTTTAATAATTTTACGCCACTAACCATCTGGGGGTTCATCATTGGGTTAACCTCAGTCTCCCTAAGCTAGGCAAGTAAAAGAAAAGCAAGAAATCCATTTCCTTTTCCTTTTCTCTCTTGCTAGGTTTTTTGGGGTCTATGTTGAACAGGGTATTTAGATTTAACAGGGTCCGGCACAATGGTGACTCATGGTGAACGGGGTATTTATTTAATGGGGACTGCTTTCTCACCTGGTGAACATCTCTTGTTGTCTGTTGGAGACATGAGGGGACATATATCTTCTCGGCTAATGGTGGGGGTGAGGGTACGAACCCGCTTGATTGACAGAAAGAGGGAGAGGGTCGCCATTGATCCTGATCTCATCTGGTGGGAGTGATGGGGGGACTGGGTGTGTTATTAGGGATGTAAGCCAATAGCTAGCAATAAATCACTAACTAACCAGGGTGGTGTCATTAGGGGAATGGTTGCTAAGGATAACCTACACAACGCTAGGCACTACCTGACCTCCCCTCCCCTCCCCTCCCTGAATGGCTCTATCTATTCCCTCTCCCTGGCTCTAGATCCTCTCAGAACACTATCTATAGCCCCTTCCCTGAGTACTCCTCTCAAGGTGTATCAACATATGTAACAAGCTGTTGAAGATCTTTCTTGGTATCTTTTATCAATTAGGTTACAATAACCTACCATTCATTAAACCACCTGAGAAAGAGAAGCCCCACGTGTTCCCTTTAAGCCCCATGTTGACTAGATGATGTTACCCATGTTCCCAACAGCCATTTACTAAAAGAACCACCCAACACAGACGGAACGTACAGGACATAGTGACTACCTGGACTAGACTAAGTGTTGATCGATACCTTGCAATCGAACTGAACACAACTGGATCTATATATGTGTGTGTGTGTGTTTTATAATTTATATATGCTATGTTTTGTAACTATATAGTATGTAATATATTAATATATTTTGTGGAAAGATTTTTTTAAGTAAATGTATTTTGACAGTGTTATTTACCTTTATATATGTCTAGATGTGGTCCGATGTAGTAGAGGTTTTCTATTTGTCTATCATCGGTATTAATTAATTAGTGTCGTATTGATATGTTATCAAACATATCCATAGCCTCCCCGAAGTAAGCATTATATTGTAGTACTAGGTATAACTTGGGTGGTCTAGATCTCACTTTATTAATCTTATAAGGTATACAAAATGGCCAAGGATATTGAACGTAGAAATATGGTTAGCATGTTCTTGTACTCATCTTGCATAAATTAACTTATGGGTTATGTTAATTAGGATTAATTCATCAAATACCCTTTGTAACACAAATCCATCTACAATGTTACAATTTACTAAATTTTAACACCGCGAATGGATCTAGAGAGAATCTATCTGTAGTGTCAACATTTAGTAAATTGTAAAACTTCATCGCCAAAATTGCAATTTTCCATTGTTGGAGTGACAATAAAAAATTACTAACATAAGTGGCTAATTCATATTCTTCTAGCTAGTCATTTTTTATGCCATGACTAAATTGGTCGTTTATGTTAGTCATTTTTAACTCTATCACTTATTGTCTAGTCATATTTGTTAATAGGTGACTAAATTAGTCATTAATTTTAGTCGTTTATAGTTGGGTCAATCAAAATTGCCAATATTTAGTAGTAAATCACTTGAAAAACTTGTGGTGACTAAAATTTTTAGTCACGTAGTAGCTAATTCCTCATTTTGTACTAGTATATGGTTTAGCAGTAAGATATTTTGTATCCTAGGCTTATGTATCCTGACAAACCGCTTTCAACTTATTCAGTTCAAATTTATGTTGTAACATTGAAAATGTGTTCCTTATCTATTTCTTTTGATTATGTTAACAAACATGGCTTCCAAACATTCTTAAATTCTTTACCATATATGTTGGTTTCCATATTAATAAAATTCCTCTCATGGTTTTGTTCGTATTTGTTTGTATATATATTTAACATACGATAAAAGTATTTATTTCATACTCTCAACGTATAAGAGTGATAACGGGTATATGTCTTTAATCAATTTTGTCTTTTGCAAATTATATTATAACCTACAAATATATAATAACTTTTGTAATTCATGAATTAAATTTTGATCATATAATTTGTAAATATTTAATAAATGGATATTTTGTAGATTTAATATTTTATAATTTGTTTAATAAAATTTGTGTATTAGATAATTTGTAAGTGTATTTTGTAAGTTATGTATATTGCATAGCTTGTATGAATTTAATAAATTTTGTGGGATGGATTTTGAGCATTAGGAATAGGGTTTGGTTTAGATTGTTTTCTTTTTTCCCTCTGCATTATATGCATTAGTTTTCAGTATTTTAAAGTTTCATTTTGAAAGTTCTCATAGCTTAGTTTATGATAAGTTTACTTTTCAAGTTCATAGATTAGTTTCTGATTAGATTGGGTTTGTTAAACTAGTTAAACTAGTTTGCTTACATTAGTGTATGACTCCTCACAAAGTATTTTTTTACACTTGGTCCTTAGATTAGTGTTTCAATCTGCTTTATACGATTGCATAGAGCTCAATAACTAGAGTAGGATGGTTGGTTAGTTTGCTCTTTTGAAAATATAGAGTATTTTCACTCATAGAATAGATAGATTAATTGTTATTTTCACTTGAAGCATAATTTCCTGTTTTACAGTAATTAGTTTCAGATTTGATTTCATAATTAATTTCAGTGCCTAGTTTCGTAGTTAATCGCATGGTTAAGTATATTCTTATCCACGCATAAGCATATAATTCATGCATTCATGAAATAGTTTAGTTGATTTGTTGCCTATTTTTGAATAGATAAATTTACTTTAATTAGATTAGATTGCTTTCGAACCAAGTGACCGGTTTCCTAGATTAGTCGTTGCAATTTCATTTCATAGAATGGATTAGCATAACATTATATTAAATTTGAATTTATAGTTACTTTTCAAGTTCGTTGTTAGTTTTCTATTTTTATAGATAGATTAAATTCTTGCATTTGAATTACGAAATTCATGCATGTAGTTTAAAATCATATAGTTGCATGTTAGCACATTTGCATCCTTACTTAGCTTAGGCTAGTTCAAGCTTTCAACCCTACACATATAGTGTTTGCATCTCACAAGCTACCTTCCCAGGTTGACAATTAAGTGTTGAATTAGATAGTGCATATTTTACCCAACAAAGGTTATTAAGTTTTTTCTCACATATCTCACAGAGGATGATAAAGATTCTTTCTTGTCTGACTTCTCTCCCTCTCAGATTGAAGGTGTCCTTAAGGGATTCAAGAAAGATAAGATCCCAGGCCCGGATGGCTGGCTAGTTGAATTCTATATCCACTTCTTTGACTTAGTTGGACATGACATACTTAATGTTGTTACTTAGTCTAGGTCTGAAGGTAAAGTATCTAGTTCACTTAATGTTACCTTCATCACACTTATCCCTAAATTTGATAATCCAACATCCTTTTCCAATTACAGGCCAATCTCCCTCTGCAATCTTTTGTATAAGGTCTTCTCCAAATTAGTTGCCATCAGACTTAATCCTACACTGGACAGAGCCATGTCAAGGAACCAGTTCAGTTTTTTACATGATAGATAGATCATAGAGCTCATAGACATTGCCCAGGAAGTCATGTGCATCATAAAAGTAGAAAATAAAAAAGGCTATTATCCTTAAACTTGACTTGGTCAAGGCCTTTGATAGAGTGAACTGGACCTTCCTTAGACTAGTCCTCTTACATATTGGTATTCCATTTGTGGGTGTAAACTGGATCCTTGGATGTGTGGAAACCTCAAACTTTGTTGTGTTAGTGAATGGCACCCCATCAAAGTTCTTTCCTGCATCTAGAGGCATTAGGTAAGGATGCCCACTCTCTCCTCTATTATTTATTTTAATCATTGAAAGTTTAAGTCTATTGATACAAAATACTTAGCAAAGAGGAGTCATTACAGGTGTCAAGATTACTTCCTCATTTTTTCTCAGTCACATACTATTTGTAGACGATGTCTTATTATTTGGTGAGGCTACTGTTAATGAATGGTAGCATTATAAGCAGCTCCTTGACCTGTTCTGCTCTACTACGGGCATGCAAATCAGTGAGGAAAAATCCACACTTCTCTTTAATGATGTCGATGAACTCACCAAGGCTAACATTGGAGCCATCCTACCTTATAAAATGGAGCCAATGACGGTGGGCTTCAAATACTTGGGATTTTATTTGAAACCACTGGGTTACCTTGTCAAGGACTGGTGTTGGATTATCAATAAATTCGAACAAAGAATCAGTAATTTGACTCATAGACTACTCTCCCTCGGTGGTAGAATTATCTTGGTAAAAGCGGTACTCATGGGACTTGCTGTCTACTGGTTAACTCTGGATAGAATGCCTAAAACTATCATGATTATCTTAGAAGAGCCATCTTTAACTTTCTCTGGGGGAGCTCATCAGGTAGCTATAGATCACACTTAGTGGACTGGCAATCTTTATCAAGACCCTATGAATTAGGTGGCTGGAATATCAAGCAATTAGACTGGTTTAGTACTGCTCTTAGACTTATAATTCTATGGCTTGTTCTAACTGGAAAGGGTATCTGGTCACACATTATCAATTTTAAATATCTCAAAGGCAGGTCTGTAGATACTTGGCTCTGTTGTAAATATTTCAGGGTTATGGGCACATCTTATATATGGAATGGATTTATCAGAGCCATGTCATGGATCACATGCCACCTTGGATGAAAGGTTGGTAATGGAAGCAACATTCGGGTTGGGATGGATCCAATTGTAGGCCTTAACTCAAACTTTGTTCTCCCTGAAGACCTCAGATGCTACTTGGTGGATTATGGCATCACCACACTAAATCATGCTCAATGCTCTGATTCTAGTAAGCAGTCCTAGCTCTTAGCCATTGACCTGGACATCGATGGATCCTGGAAAGAGACCTGGACAAACTATATCAATAGTCTTTCACATGGAGGTATACATATGAATAATAATATGGACTCACTAGTTTGGCTTTACAACAAAAAAACTGGAATTGTTACTACAAGCTTGGCCTATGAGATGATTGCAAAGAGAACCATATCAGAATGTCCAGACACTTCACTGGGAAAAATTTGGAAGTATAACCTGCCTCTCAAAATTATCTGTTTCGGGTGGGATACATTATGTATAACCTATCTCCCCACCGCATCAATACCTGGGATACATTATGCAAAAAAGGATGGGATGGTCCCAATTATTGTTGTTTATTCTCTGCAGATGCCGAATCTGTGGATCACCTCTTTGTTGCTTGTAGGTTTTTAAAGGACATTATTAGGGAACTCAGTCTAGCACTCCAATGCTCTATCTACTGGAATGAACATACTTTTAGGCAAAAATGGAACAAATGGATAAGCAAGGAAATAGCTCTCTTATACCTACCTCTGATTATGGTGTGGAATATTTGGATCACAAGGAATAAATACATTTTTTAAGACTAAAAACCTGTAGCTAATCAGATTATTTACAACATTATGGAGCAACTTCAAACACATATTGTGAGAATTTCTCACAAGCACATTAGGAAATTGAATGTTATGCATTAGGAGTATACATATCCGATTGGTATTTTTTATGGGGCCTCAGTGAACAAAATCGGTGGTACTGGTATCTATCTCATGATCAACAATGATTACTTTTACTATGTAAAGATGGGTTGCAGCCATAGCACCAACACCCGTGCAGAACTCCTTGCACTTTGGGTATTACTGACCTTTGCAAATATGTTGGGGCTACCATACCTTCACATTAGAGGAGTCTCCTCAGCAATCATCAACTGGTTTAATAGAAGGGATGATATATCATCACTTGAACTTGAAGGCTGGTGCAGGAATATCAGGGCTCTACAAGCTTCCTTTTCCCATCTCGAAGCCACCCATGTATACATATAACATAACAATAAAGCGGATGGCTTGTCTAAGGAGGCACTCGATCTTGAATCTGGGTTACTTCACTTTATGGAATACACCGAAAGTGAATGTAGTGGCAATGGCTCCTTTCTGCTATATTAGCCATTGTTTTGATTTTCAGCCACTGGATGGCTTGAGTTAATGACACATTATGGTTTCATAAATGCCTTTGTCCATTCTTTTTTGTTTAGATTCCGCCCAGGAATGCCTCCTTAGCTTAGCCTCCTGGGTTATCACCTGTATCTCTTCTTCTAGGTGCTTCGTGGATGAGTGATGGACTCTTAATCCTCTATTGCTTGATGTTATTATGGACCCTTGGTCTAGCCTTTGTTATGTAATGTTGGACTCCTTCGTATATGTATACCTGATGCAGAACACATGTTACCTTTGATTCAGTGGAATAACAAGAAACCGCTATTTTTCTCCTAGAAAAAATCTCTAAACTAAAATAATGTCACTTTATAATAAATTATTTTTATAATTTAAATTATATTTATTTTTTAAAGAAATGTATGTGAAAGATATTAACAATCCAAAAGACCTAAGAACAATTTCAGTAAATGATATTGACTCTTTGACTCTTTATACATTGAGACTTTTACAACAAATAATCACCAATCATATCTAGACATTTTGTATATCAATTTAATAATTTAATCAACTCTTTGTGAGCATTATCCATATCTCATCATCAATTAGGATTTGTGATCGAAACTATACACCCATATACCTTTCTTTAAATTTATGTGGAAAGAGTACACAAGGTAGAATCAATCACAATCATTTGACTTATTTATAGTTCCATGAAAAGTTCTTGATATTTTACATAAAAACATCAATCGCATCAAGACAAGTCACAATCATTTGACTTTCTTTATAGTTCTAAGAAAAGATAAAGAAGAGTTCTTTATCGTAATTTAATATTGCATATGACAACCTCAAGGAAAGTCCTTGAAGTAGTAGTTAACCATCACCCTCTTATAATTTAATATGAGGGTCGGAGTGAATGCTGTGTTATATTTAAAATAGAATTTAAAATGAAAAATTTCCGATGGTATTTATTAAATTAAAAATTTTAATTGAAAATACAGAATAAATTATAGTGGAATGGCGAACAATACTTCTTATGCTATGCAGCATTTAATGCGATGGCGGTCGCACTGTCCGCCGTCGGATCCGTTCCAAAGAGCGATCCGACGGCGGACAGTGCGACCGCCGTTGCATTAAATGCTGCATAGCATAAGAAGTATTGCTCGCCTAGTGGAATTATAAAGATGTACATCACGTCATAGTTGACTCATTACGCATGGGGATTTAAAAATTTAATTATAATGATAACTTGTTAACCTTCATTAAAAAACATGCATAATATAATTTAATGAGAAAAATATTTATTAAAAATATTTTAAATATTTTTTTATTAACTGAAAATTATGATATTTTTAGTTTGTGTTATTGCACCCAAAGAAGGGAGGTGCACTCTAGCCCAGTATGGGGATGGGGAGATCCTCTCAAAATATTAAAAAACGAGAAAAACTAGGTGCTCTCGCTAAAACGACAAAAAACTAGGTGCTCTCTAGCCTTGTATGGGGGATGGGGGAGATCCTGTCACGTTAGTCACGTTATGCTAGCTGACATAAATGAAAAATATTAAAAAATAAAAAAATGAGAAATATAAATTACATATCCACTTAAATAAAATAAATTAAACTAGCATAGATCCATAAATTAGATCCCTTTGGGTGCTTGATAAATCTAGGTTTAAAAATAATCTATACTAATTTACTAAATTTGTTCTTTAGAAAATGATCATTTGTATTTTTTTAATGTTCTTTTTCACCTTCATTTGTCTTTTTATTCTCTCTAATATATATTAACTGTTAGTGATTAATAAAAATGCTAAGCTCTTTTTTAAAAGATATTCAACCTTCTTACAAGATTTGATCTTTTTTATTTTATTCATTTTTTATTACTTTTAAAATAATTTAAATTAATTAACTTTCTTTATAATTCACCATAATAACAATAAAGCATTTTTTTATAATAAAATTTAGATATATTTTGGTGTGGCTTTAAAGTAGAATTTAGATATATTTGATTATGGCTTATTAATTAGAATAAAGGAGTGTCATCCAACATTACACCAACAAGTCTCTTAAAACAAAAAAGAAAGAATATAGAGAAAAACATGTCCCATAATTTATCAAATAATAAAAACTCAATAATAAAACTAAATGAAAAGTAATTAAAAGATCTATGTTAAACCCAGATTTACCAAACACCAAAGGGATCAAAATGTTTGAGGTGTAATTTTTTATGAACATTTAAAAATTTAAGATAATAAAAACATACACCTAAAGAAATTGGATCGGTGCTTGCTAGATCCAAGTTTAAGATGGATCTATGCTAGTGTATCTTTGGTTGTGTTTTGAAACTCGGTAGAAACTATCATAACATACTGCCTTAACTACCCAACATACAAAAAGAACCCAATTCAACAATTTCAAATACTTATATAAATAGATTTTCATAAATAGTAATAAAGTGATATCAATATTTAAACTAAAAATATTTATATTAATAACATAATATGTATTGTCAAATTCCGGTAGAGCAATCGATCAAGAGGGGTTTCGTTTGCTTGGTGGCCCAGGATCAAAACCCACTACTCTTGGAAGGCAATATTCAAATCCAACCATGCTAAAGGTTGGTGATCCTAGGTGATTTTGGCATGCCCCTAGATCGTGGTTTCTCACAAAACACTTAACCAACAAAAAAAACATAATATATATTAATATACAAAATTAAGAATTTGTTATCAAATAAAAAAATATTAAGATATTTAATTATATTTTTAAACCTAATGTATTTTAGAATATTGATATTATATTATAAAATAAAATTATATATTTTAATTTTTAAAAATATTGAAGATCAATTATAATAAAAATAATTTTAGTTAGATTTTGGAGTAGATGTTTTGGTTAGTTGATTGCAATTCAAACTTCAAAATTATAATATATAATATTATTTGATAAAAATGGAAGCCTACTTAAATACTACTTACAAAAGTATGGTCAACAATTGTTTATAAGTTTTTGCTATAACTTCCAAAGTAAAACTAAAAATAATTTAATGTGGTGAATAAAATTTACCTTCGAACTTCAAAATTATAATATATAATATTATTTGATAAAAATGGAAGCCTACTTAAAGACTACTTACAAAAAATAATTGTTTATAAGTTTTTTCTATAACTTCCAAAGTAAAACTAAAAATAATTTAATGTGGTGAATAAAGTTTACCTTGATGTGAAGATTCTCTACCAAATGAGTAGAGCTCACCTGAAGAGCGAGGAATGGGGGATAGATTCGATTCGTGACAACGAGGGGTTGAGTTTTGGAAGGGTTTGCATGGTGAACTAGTGCTTGTATAGTAAGTAGTGAGGCGGAGCTACTTCTATGCCTTAGATATCGATGAGGTATGGTTTTAGAGAAGAATTTTTTTTAACAAATTACGAGTTCAAAGCACATGTAAGATGTACCAAGGTATTTGATGGGTGTCAAGGGATAGGGAATAGGTCAGCTGAGGTTAGTAAATTGTAGGTTGATGGCGTTGATCTAGGGTTTAGTGGTGCGATTTAGTTGTTGGATGGGTTATTAAAAAAGGATGTTAATTTCAACTATTTCTAGAATGTGTAGAAGGTTTGTGGGGTGCAGTAGCTGAGAAGACTAGGGCAAGAGACCTTGCCTCAATTCTTGTTGACATCAAAACTACTACCCAAACATATTTTATAGACAATCAGTAAATAGGTATCACTAGAGGTGGGTTTCAACAGTGCCATGATTGCAACTCTTTAAGCAAGGCCTGGAAGGCTTGAGCGGGAAAGAAAAATATGGTGTTGGGTAGGGATATATCTTTAGCATAGGCGACTGGATTAACCTTACTTTCCTTGTAGGTAAGTTTGAATATTGGTCGACGAACAAGAAGGACATCGATTAGTCGGTAGATGATAATTGGAAGCAAGTTTTGGGGCACGTTCCCGTGATTTAAGTTTTGATGAAGAGTTGGTTCTGCTTTAAATTTGCATATGAGGACTCTTTGAATATTCTAGATGGAACTTGGATATGTGGGAAAGGAAGTTTAATGTTGAAAACATGGAATCGTAATTTTGAACTGGTGAAAGAGAGAATACACTTATGACATTTGTGGATTCTTTTTCCTAGTTTACTGTAATGTCCCTAGTTTTGACCCCGTTTGCATGATGTATATATTGTAATTAATCGTGGTGAGGAGCTCAAGGCAAAAGCCCCACCATCGATTTGTGTGAGTATGTTTCGGCAATAGGGGTAGTTGCCAATGGTATGCCGTGCTATCGGGCACATTATAATTTGGCATCATGTCAACACGCACATCAATTAAAATAAACCACAACCAGCTACGGCAGTGCAACGTTGAATGACAAGGGCATGGTTCCAAAGGATAAGGGGGTGGGGAATGTCAAACCTTGGTTATGGGAAAAACCCATGTTTCACCGCCTTTGTTTATTTGTCACCTTTTGTCTCATCCAACCTTGTTAACCTCTTTAATGCTCAGCTGGTGGTTGGGGAGATATGGCTGAGTGGTTGAGGGCATTTATTGCTGGAGAAAACGTGGGTAAAGAGGCAAGCAATTCCTCCATCTTCCCCACGACTCCATTCTTCCCATGGTCGGTGGTTTTCACGTCCGGCTGGAATCCTCACGCACAGGGTTGATTCGCGCACAGAGAGTGAGGCTATTTCCCCTCACGCGCAGGCGGGAATCCTCATGCAGAAATCGGGTATGTCTTTCCCGTGTATTTTTCTGTTGGGTGCGAGCTTTTCCTCACGCACAGACCATTGAGGTCGATTTTCCCATGAGAGAGCCGTGCTCACTGTTCTCGTTTTGGGGCGGTTGTCTTCCCCGCGTTTTTTCGTTGGCTGTGGTGTCCAACTGCGTTTTGGGCCACTAGGTATTTGTGGTGAGCCGTTTTTCTATTGTGGCTGTGTTTGAGTCTCCAACGGCTATGCTGGGAGCTATGTATCTTATCCACTATGGGCTATGGATTGTTGCCACCATTTCTATTTTGGAGTGGGTTGTTGTTATACCCTGGTTTGGGTGTTGTTGCTAGTTGTTTTGGCCACGTTAGGGCCAAGAACAACTCCGTGTGCCCTGGTGCTGCTTCAGCTGTGGTTCATCTTTGGTTTGGGATTATCCCCGGTTGTTTGCCTTCTTCACAAGAGCTGTGAAGGGATTGTTGTTGCGTGTATGCAGTGGTTGGCCTTTGGGCTGCGTTGGCTTGGCTGATTTGTGGACAGCCTGATAAACCCAACGGTGCTTGCCTGTTGTTTTGTGTCCCCTTGGCTATGTGTAAGCCTGCAATTGTCCCTTAGTCCTTGAGGAATCATGCCCAGCTCGGGGGTGGCAGCGTTGCTGAGAGATTGATGAGCACGCTGGCCTATGGTTGGGTGGAACATCGCAGTGACGTAGCTGGTTGCGGGTGAAGTCTTCACCAAAAGATAAGCCTGCTGTCTATATTTCATCTCTGCAATTATATATTGATGTCCATTGATTAATTATGATGAACATGTTTATGTTGGAAATGTATGTGTGTTGCTTCCGCTGTATGATTGAGGATTCAGGAATTTGTGTATGCTTAGGCATCTTAATATGCATCCTGTAAGTTTTAATTCCAGCGTTGATTTATCCCTGTTTATGTTCATGGGGCGGTTTGCCTGGTCGTGTTTGATGTGTTGGTCGCGTCCTCTTCGCCGGTCGGAGGCATGGGGACGTGACAGTATGGTATCAGAGCTTAGGTTGCAGCAATGGGCCTCTATGGGCCAAGAAAGAGCCACTGATAGAGGGCAGAATTACCCTCTATGTCCAGCAGAACAGCAGTGAGCAGACGAACCCAGGAAAACGGTCTAAGTGTGAGCAGTCGGACCACTGGAGGAAGTGGAATTCCGCCGTTGTGGAGGCCCAAACGATTAAGTCTTCTGACGGAAAAGCCCTCCGATCGCCGACGCGTCAAAAGGTTAAGGCTCGAAGTTGGTTCACGAATCGGAAGGATTTGGACTTTGGCGAGCCGCCATTGCGGAAGCCAAAGACATTTGGCTTCCGATTCAAGAGTTAGCCGACGCCCGATGTTGAAAATTTCTCCAAGTAAGAGCGGACGTCGGAAGGTTTGGAGCTTTCGAGAGCCGCCGTTGCGGACGGCGAAGCGATTCCGCATCCGACTCGAAATCCGTCCGATCACCGACACCACAGAAAGATTTAAAAATTTGGCTAAGTGTTGAAGAAATCGGAAGGGAGAGTGGTCCGACGTCCGACATTACGAGAGTCCGCCGACATCTGACTGCCAATTGGTTCTAAGTGCCAAATCGGAAGAGCCGGCAAAGTGGGCGTCCACCGTTGCGAACGAATGGGTGAAGTTTCCCGTCTGACCGTTGTGGAAGGGTTCACGGAGTTAACCTCTGCCATTGTGGGTGAAACAATGATCTTCCCATCCACCGTTGCGGACGGTAAAGTGATTCCGCATCCGGCGTGAAAGTTGCCTGACCGTCGACTGGAGCTACATTCGGCGGAAGAAATAATGGAAGAGGAGCCGATTCTGTGGAAGGGAGGATGGTTCCGGGAGCCGATTCAGTGGAAGACAAAGTCATCCGACTTCCAATGTGGAATGACTGCCGACGCCGCAAGAGAAAGTGCGCCGATCGGAAGGAAAAACGTTCCGGGGAGCCGCCGTTACGGAAGGATTGGAGCTTCCGGGGAGCCGCCGTTGCGGAAGAATCCGCGAAGTGAACTTCCGCCCATCGGAAAGGAAAGTGGTTCGACGTCTGATGCTGCGGAAGAGAAATCAGTTTTCCGTCCGCCGTTGCGGAAGACAAAGGCTTTCGACAGACGATTCTGCACAGGGAAAATTTGTGTTTTCGGTGGGATTTTTCCAACAGATTTTGACTGTTTCTCAGTGAAATTTTGAGCTATTTTTCAGTATAATTTTAGGGCTAAAAGGGAGAAAAAATGGCAGCGAGCTAATGCGCCAGATTGCGTGAAAATCATAGTTTTACAAACAAAAAAAAAATGAGGGCGCTGCCCTCGACCCGCCCTGCAGTGGCGGAAGCCACAAGGGGGCAAGCCCCCTTGACCCCCGTCGTTCCTTGAGACAGTCATTCTTGTGAAAAGAGAATCCTATGTTTTGGGAAGATTAGTAAAACCCAAAGGATGAATGATGCAATGGAAGTGATATGGTTGAAGTTGGCAACCAAAATGCAGCTGTGTGTCAAATCCAAAGATTTGATGGGAGTCCTCATTCCTAGAAGTGGTGTGGTTTCCACATCCGAGGTCGGAATGACGCATGTGAATAGGCGTTGGAAAGATTATTCAGCAAGGAACAAGGATAAGTGACCCAAAATCTGAGCATGAAGCAGCAAAGTGCTAATGATGGCCACTGTTGTCAAATGGACAATCTGGACAGATGCATGCCCAGGGGCAGCAAGGACTATGAAGTCAACCAGCTGTTGTGTGGAAAAGGAATTTCATGAGAAGATGAGGGATTTGAAAAGGGAAGTTTTCATTAATCCCTATCTTGCTGATTTGAACTACATTTCCTATGTTTATGTTTGAATTGCATGGGGATATGTATTGCATGCATAGGACATTGCATGATTGATAAGAACATTGAAAATTTTATATATTATAATGTACCACTAATGATAATCATTGTTTTGATGTTGACATTAGTGGACAAACCAACGATGACATGGACCTAGCGGAATATGTTGTTGATGCTGATGGAGTGTGATCAGCAACCCTCTGGAAAGGGGATAAGGCAACAAGTCCATGACAGAAGTTGGTGAGCAGATGCTGCAATATCATGCAAAGGACCAACCCAAGTGGTCATGTCAAGGGTGTAAGTATGACCCATGCAGGTAAGAGTCTGCTTATGACAGATTCCATGGATTGGTACAGGTAAGAGACCTCATACCATGTGAATATTGGAATGTAGAAAGGTGTCATGCCTATACATGTTAATGATATTGATTATAGTAATGCATCCTATATGAGGTAGCCATGGTTAGGCCATGGTATGGTTGAATGCATAGTATTCCTGAATCAATGCAAGGTAGCGTTGAATGGACATACATTAAGAAGATTTTATGAATCTTGTTGTTATGCATTGAATGTATGCATATGAAGGGTGTGAGTGACTGATTGCCTAAGTAAAGGTGCAAATGTTGTGATGCATTGCATGAATGCATTGAGATGAATGCATGAGATATTATGGAGAACTAATGGCTGAAATGATGAATTAATGATAATTCTGGGACCATTTCAAAGGTTGTCATGAATGCAGGATAGTCATGATCAATTGGCTACCAGAAATGTTCTATGGAAGAGCAAGGTGGTATGAACGATACGCTTGTGAAGTAAGGAGTATCTAAACGTTTCATTTAATTGCATGAATGATATGACTATACTTTGAAATGTTAATATGATGATGATTGCATGAAGTAAATGAGCTTTGATAATATTGATGTGACTAACAGCTAGAAGTATTTGAATTTTATAAATTCTGAAAATGCTTCAGTGATGGTTGTAGCAATGAGATAGTATATGCATCCATACTTACCAAGTGTTTGGTTGATGGAAGCTCATGTTTCAGGTAGATTACTTCAAGCATGGCATTGAGAGGTAAGGCCCTGACCAATTCCAGAATCTACCATATGAAAGAGCTTGTTAAATTTGAATGGTGAATTTCAAATTTAAGAAATTGCTGACAACTATTAGTCACTACTAGCTTGCATAAGCTTGTGTTTGGATGTTTGAAGCTTATGTTTCAGGTAGATTATTCTGAGAATGGCATGGAAAGGTAAGATCCTGACCGATGCCAGAATCTACCATTTATGAGAAGAAGTCTCATGGTTGTGAAAGTAGTTGATATGCATAATGGGTTGTTAAATTTGAATTGTGGATTTCGGATTTAAGAAAGTGCTAACGACTACTAAACATTGTTGGCTTGTGTGAGATTGTGTCAGGAGGGACACATGGTAAGTGGGTATTCATGTTATGATAGTTAGAATAAGATTATAATGGGCATAGTAATGCTGCTTACAAGAGATCCACAATTGAGCAAGTCAATTTCTGTAATAGATAGAATTACAAATTCTTATTGAATTTGATTGCTAATGTCATTACTTGGTTATGAAACGATCAATTGGATTGTGGTATCAGGTGATGATTGACTGTTTGGCTATTTGATGAATGTGTCAGGGGTACACACTGCAGGAAGACCATGTGTGATGGCCTGCAGAAGAAAAAATTCATGGGAAGGTTTTCCCTTATCTCGGAAATGGGCTTCGGGTGAAACACCATTGGACATTTTAAAAATGTCTCATCTGCACTGCATGTTTGGTGATAACATGAGTGAGATGGTATGGATTATGTCAGTAAGTCAAGTACGGATATGAAACGTAAAAAGGAAGCAGGGATGGGGGCTTGGTTTGCTTAAACCTGGTGATTGGAAACCACACAGACAGAGCTAGAGGGCTGACTTTCTTCTCCACAACCCCGGGATAGCACCGGAAGGGAATGCAGGGCCTGAGGGACTGAGTAGCAGAGAAGGGAATGATTCCTTGTGTTGGGTGTGTGTGGGTGTCTTAGAAGTCAGGCTAGTTCTGGTGTAGGTGTTCCTGGCTCTGCAGCGAGCTTACCAACTTAGCATTCAGCTTTTCCCAACTCCTTGACGGTGCCTAACAGATATAAAGGCATACTGTGATGGCAAATGGATAAGTGTTCTGTAACCCTTGCTATGAATATGAATGTTTAAATTAAATTTCCATATGCAAAACATGTTTTGATTTATTTCCATGACAACCGATTTCTTGAATATGGATAGGGCCTGCATGGCACACACCGGGAATGGGTGCACACTTTTCCGATGTCGGATCATGAAAGGATTTTCAATATTGATTACACTCTAGGGAGTGGACGCACTCCTGGTGTCTCAATACTTGATAGTGAATGATATGAAATGTGATTACGGTTTTAAGAGCAATAACGCTGATGAGTTTTCTTGTATTGCTTGTGTTGCTTGTGTTGACAGGCTAAAGGTAAAAGGTAAAGGTAAAATGGTAAATGGTTGTTGTGAGGGGTTGCGAAGTAAGGGTTATGGTTGATATAAGTGTATGTTGGTATAAGTGTATGGTTGGTATAAGAGTATGTGTCATTGTTGACCTAAGAATATGATGGGTTGTGATATGCCTAAGGATCCATAGTAGATCCTAGACCTGGAAATGGTCATGATAAAGTTCCAAGCCCAGTTGACATGGTTATGTACTGGCTGGACATTAATTATTTGATGTTGTGGAACAGCCGGTGTGCTGACCTAACATCTGAGTCCATAGGCGATCCCAAGGCTTGCAAAGCGAAGCAGGATCCTGTGGATGAACGAGGAAATGTACAATACAGATAAGTATTGGATTGTTTTGCTTATGAATATACATGTGTGTCTGATTTGGTTATGGTGTTTTAAGCTCTTGTTCTAGAGGTAAAACTGATGAAAATAAACTAAACATGTGAATCTATTCAATGTTTGGATATAGGTATCGCGGGAAGCGAGGACTATGAGAGCATCCTAGGGGTGCATGTAGACATGTGACTGTCCTGGAAAGCTCGGAATGAGCGGTAATGAAAAAGGTGCTAGTAGGACGGGGGAGTCCTAGCAGCCGAGACAAACCATGTGGAGAGACTCCATGGTTTAGAGGTCTAAGAATAGACCAAAGACACTAAGTGTCATGACCAAGAGAGATTAGTCCAGCATTCACGGTGAAGTGAAAGAGGCTGAGAGCATGAAAAGCCACTACGATGGTGTGGGTTCCAGGATGGAACAAAACAAAGAGGGAAAAACTCTTACTGCTCTCTCTTGCCTTCTGATTATATATATACATGTTTATGCATTGTGAAAACAAAGGATTGTTGAATGCATGTATGATTGAGAATGAAATGTGTGTATTTACTTAAGTAAATTTGTGAATGCTGGAATGGTTAATTTCCTGCCCAAGAATGGACATGAAGGAACTAATGTGCCTATTGGGGAAAGGCATGAAAAATATGAAAGTTTCCTTAATGGAACTTGAACTGTCATGCCAATTGGGTAATTAACTAATTGGTCTTGATGCCTATATTATGCTTGGTCTGATCGAATTTCAATGGTGCATTTCACAGGTGAGAAAGGTGAAACCAGGTGGTGCACGTTGATTATGGCAGCAGATCAAAAGTTGCTGGACTTGGCTGGAAGTTTCCTTCAAATGATTGCCAAGACCCAAGAAAATCTTGGGGAGATGCTCAAGATACAGAGAAGGCAGAGTGAAATGAATCACCAGATTTTGCAAGACTCTATTGGTTTGCAAAGGGAGGTGAAAATCCTTCTGGGAGCAAATGGCAAAGGAAAGGAAGGTGGATCAGCAATGGGAAAAAAATGTCCAAGCGACCCGATAAGAATGGTCTAGGCATGAAGACTCAAAGGAAATTGAGCAGGTAAAGATGAAGCAACCAGTGAGGTGCTGGAGATGCGGAGGACATCATTTACGCCGGGACTGCTTAGTGAGGGAACGTAATGAAGGCGATAGCCACAAAGTTCCTAGACTTCGGGGTCAGCTGGAAGCTGAGAACCAGCAGGGGAGGTCCATGGAAGCCGAGAGGCTTGGCCTTGAACGTTCAAAGTAAATGATTGAATGTGGGATAGATCTGCAATTTTGAAATTTTGATGTGCAATTGTATATGTATTGTATATATGTAATGGAACACCGAGGACGGTGTTATTCCAAGGGGGAGGGGAATGTAATGTCCCCGGTTTTGACCCCATTTGCATGATGTATATATTGTAATTAATCATGGTGAGGAGCTTAAGGCAAAATCCCCACCATCGATTTGTGTGAGTATGTTTCGGAAATAGGGGTAGTTGCCGATGGTATGTCGTGCTATCGGGCACATTATAATTTGGCATCATGTAAACATGCACATCAATTAAAATAAACCACAACCAGCTATGGTAGTGCAACGTTGAATGAAAAGGGCATGGTTCCAAAGGATAAGGGCGTGGGGAATGTCAAACCTTGGTTATGGGAAAAACCCATGTTTCACCACCTTTGTTTGTTTGTCACCTTTTGTCTCATCCAACCTTGTTAACCTCTTTAATGCTCAGCTGGTGGTTGGGGAGATATGGCTGAGTGGTTGAGGGCATTTATTGCTGGAGAAAACGTGGGTAAAGAGGCAAGCAATTCCTCCATCTTCCCCACGACTCCATTCTTCCCATGGTCGGTGGTTTTCACGTCCGGCTGGAATCCTCACGCACAGGGTTGATTCGCGCACAGAGAGTGAGGCTATTTCCCCTCACACGCAGGCGGGAATCCTCATGTAGAAATCGGGTATGTCTTTCCCGTGTATTTTTCTGTTGGGTGCGAGCTTTTCCTCACGCACAGACCATTGAGGTCGATTTTCCCATGAGATATCCGTGCTCACTGTTCTCATTTTGGGGCGGTTGTCTTCCCCACGTTTTTTCGTTGGCTATGGTGTCCAACTGCGTTTTGGGCCACTGGGTATTTGTGGTGAGCCTTTTTTCTACTGTGGCTGCGTTTGAGTCTCCAACGGCTATGCTGGGAGCTCTGTATCTTATCCACTATGGGCTGTGGATTGTTGCCACCGTTTCTATTTTGGAGTGGGTTGCTGTTATACCCTGGTTTGGGTGTTGTTGCTGAGTTTTTTTGGCCACGTTAGGGCCAATAACAACTCCGTGTGCCCTGGTGCTGCTTCAGCTGTGGTTCATATTTGGTTTGGGATTATCCCCGGTTGTTTTCCTTCTTCACAAGAGCTGTGAAGGGATTGTTGTTGCGTGTATGCAGTGGTTGGCCTTTGGGCTGCGTTGGCTTGGCTGATTTGTGGACAGCCTGATAAACCCAACGGTGCTTGCCTGCTATTTTGTGTCCCCTTGGCTATGTGTAAGCCTGCAATTGTCCCTTAGTCCTTGAGGAATCATGCCCAGCTCTGGGGTGGCAGCATTGCTGAGAGATTGATGAGCACGCTGGCCTATGGTTGGGTGGAACGTTGCAGCGACGTAGCTGGTTGTGGGTGAAGTCTTCACCAAAAGATAAGCTTGTTGTCTATATTTCATCTCTGCAATTATATATTGATGTCCATTGATTAATTATGATGAACATGTTTATGTTGGAAATGTATGTGTGTTGCTTCCGCTGTATGATTAAGGATTCGGGAATTTGTGTATGCTTAGGCATCTTAACATGCATCCTGTAAGTTTTAATTCCAGCCTTGATTTATCCCTGTTTATGTTCATGGGGCGGTTTTCGCCGGTCGGAGGCATGGGGATGTGACATTTACCTATTCAGTTATGGCCCCGAGAAACATTTCAAGATATTGGAGATAACGTAGGGAGGTTTTGTTCATAGAGAGGATTGGTATTTGTTCAATGAAGACAAACATATGGGCCAAATGTTAGTTGAGATGGACATTAGACAAGGTTTGTTGGTCGATATTGAAATTGAGTGGTGTGGGAAGAATTTTGTTGAAAAATTGGATTATTGGAGGATCCCTTTTTTCGTTGTTCTCTATGTAGGGAGATGGGAAATTTGAAGAGAAATATGACACTCAAGGTGATATGGCATCTTATGGGGCTAAGAAGGCATTTGAGAATGAAAGTGAAGAAGGTGTTTCAAAAGCGAATTTGGAGTTTGAGTCATCTTGTAGTGAGACAAGTGCGAAATTTTCGCTTCAACAAGACCATTAAATGACATTCTGGATAAGTTAAAGGAGTTCTCTCCATCCTTGTTCTCTTCTTTAAATGAGATGGATATAAGGTTTATTAATAACTTAGACATCTTTGGTTTTTTGGTTTCTGCTCAGGATTATGAGATGGGGCATAATGATTCCATGGGTGGCATATTGAGTGGAATCAAGAAGTTTGGCTATTCTAGTCATTGTGGTCCAGCCTTTAAAAATTCCCTTAATTAAAGTGGCCTTGTCATTAAACATTCCCATTAGTATCTTGAAAATCTAGTTCCCGTAGAGGATTTTCTAGATAATCCTTTGAATTCACATTTCTATGTTGGGATTTAGATAAGCCAGATGTTGTCAAGGGTTCTTTTAGTTTCTCCACGCATGAGAGGGATGGAGAACAAGTTAAGTTAGTGGCTAGTAATGTTTTGGGGGATTTTGTTGAAGACTTGGGAAAATGTTTGAAAGTCCTTAGGAATTTTGGTTACATACGACTGGTGGATCCACATGAATTGGCACAACTAGATGAGAAGCTCTGCAATTCCCTTATTCCCTCCTATACAGATATTTTAAATCAATCACCCCTTCAATTTCTCTCTAGGACTTTTACTAAACCAAACTTAGTGGAGAATGGGAGTTATACTAAAAATGATGGTAATAAAACTGTGTAGGGGGGTCCTACTCAGGTTGATTAGTGAAGTGAAGGGAGTTGATAGAGGGGGGTAGGCTTCTAGATATTCTCCAATGAAGGCCCATAGTTCAAAAAATTCATTGGTGGATGGAAAGTCATTGATTGATTCCATAGAATTTTTCTTAGGTGGATTGAGGGCCCTTAGAGTGCAGAAGTCCCTAACCAGGGGAATGTTAGGATTAACCTTCACTGGGGAATGAGTAAAAATGGTTTAGGTCTTAGCACGTGTATTTGGGACCATGGTATTTGGTGTCCACTGGTATTTTTCCATGGTATTTGGTGTTTCGTGGTATTTGGTTCCCCATAGTATTGTCCCATGGTATTGCATGTAAAGAAGCCTTTATAGGGATTGATAAGGCTCCATTGTAAAGTGACCTAGAAGTGAGTGTTGGCTAGCTCATTTGGCTCAGCTTGACCGACTTAGGTCAAGGGAGATAATAGATCTATTATGGTGGTTTTTCTTCGTTTTGGGTTTTCTACATAAACATTGTGTGTCTATCTTAGATGCGTTTCTAAGTGGATTCGTGTTCTCTCAGTATTAATTATATGTATGCTCATTTAAAATACTAATAAAAAGTATCAGAGCCATGGTTTGACATATAGTTTTGCTTGTTATGTTGTACCTATTTTTTTGAATTAATTATGGGGTGCATGTTCAATGGTACCCGACACCCTAGCAATGTTTTTGGGTTCCTAGTTAGAATGTAATTTCCTTGGGTGTTAGAAGCATAAGTAATCCCTCTTATGCATAGAGAAGGGATGTTGCATCTAGTTTGGAATGAACCATTGGGTAGGTACAAGGGTGGTAGGTGTACTTGTAGCCTAGCTCGATGTGGAACAGAGAGTTTAAGTCTTTGGTTGCGGAGAAATTTGAGATGGTTTAATCTCAGTTTTGGACCAAGATTGATGAATCATGTATGTGAAGAGAATTCCTATAGAACTCGTCATTACATAGGCTAAGAATCCATGTAATATAGTGTATCGATTCTATTTATATGGACATGCATGACAAGGTTGGATGTAGGTACAAAAGAAGCATGACAAAAAAAGAGCAAGGAAGCAATCATGGAAAAGTGAGAGGATGAAGCAATGAATGGTGATGGTGTAGTCACCACGAAGACACATGAAAAAACTTAATGGAGCAGTTTGCATGTCAATGGGAATATGGTTGTAAGACCAGGTAAGGCATGCATACCCTTGGTAACTCATCGGTAAAGTCGAGAGATAGACCTAGGTGATAGGGGGGTGTATGCGATATCCCCAAGTCGAGCTTAAAGGGGGCATTGTTAGGATTAACCCACGATTAACCTTGACTCAAGAATGAGTCAAAATGGTTTAGGTCTTAACACATGTTTTTGGGACCATGGTATTTGGTGGCCAATGATATTTTTCCATGATATTTGGTGGCTCGTAGTATTTTTGCGCCATGGTATTGCATGCAAAGAATCCTTTATAAGGGTTGATAAGGATCCATTGTAAAGTGGCCTGGAGGTGAGTGGTGGCTAGCTCACTTGGCTTGGCTTGTATGGTTTAGGTCAAGAGAGATAATAGATATACTATCTTGGTTTTTCCTGGTTTTGGGTTTCCAAGTAAACATTGTGTGTTTATCTTAGATGGGTTTCTATGTGGATTTGTGTTCTCTCAGTATTAATTATATGTATGCTCATTTAAAATCCTAATTAGGGAAAATATTTTTTTTCTATGAATGTAAGGGGTGTGGGGGTCATCCTAAAAAATTATCCCTTCATTGTTTATTTCATATGGTTCATCTTAATGTTGTGATGTCACAAGAAACTATGTTGTGTGGAAGTAAAGCCAGGGAGGTCTTTGCTAAGTTATTATTCATGATTGGGAGATGAGCTCAATAGAACCTTGTGGGAAATTGATAGGTCTTCTATTGGCTTTGAACCCTCAGAAGGTTGATTCCTCTCCTTTCATGTCCTTTGTAAGGATTTTGTTGGAGGGGATCTTGAAGAAATACTCTTAGAAGATTAAATTTTTTAGCTTCATGGCCCGTACTCTAGTACGCATGTTTTCTGGGACGAGGTTGTGGAGTATGGGATTTTGGGGCAGCAAAATTTGATTTTCAAATGGGATTTCAAATTCACAACTTATTCAAGAGAGTTGTGGGGATCTAGACCTTGCCTCATCCCTTTGGTTGATTAATTCATCCTGTTTTTTCAAGATTCTGACTTACTCAATGTTGTGTTTACTTCCATTCTTCCCACTTGGAGAAATGGAAGAGATGGAACATATGGTATTACTAAGAGACTAGATAGGTTCTATATTTTAGAACGTTTTTTTTTGCTGTTGGTTGGTCTAGAGGATGGACTTTTTGACTATGTAACTTCTGGTTAATAAATAAAATGATCTGAAGTTAGTTGTAATTAGCTAGGAAAGGAGGAAGAAATAAATATTTTAAGGAAGACTTTCTAAATATTGAAGGGGAAATTGAAGATATTTATCTTGACAATGCTTCAAGGGATTTGTCAATTGAGGAATGGAACAAGGTGACCTCTGTGGAGGAGAGGAGGCTTCAAATTCTAAACATTGATGAATAAAATTGGAGGCTTAAGAGCCAAGCTATGTGGATTTCACAAGAAAAAAATACAAAGTTCTTTCACATGTTTGTCGAGCATATGACAATAATATATTCCAATTGGGATATTGCAAATGAGGATGGGAATATTATTTCTAATCAAGGGAAATATAAGAAGCTATTGTCTTTAGAACCATTTCAGGGATCTGACTAATATTTCTATTCTTCATCAAATTAATGTCATACAACTATATCCTAGATCCTTCACTAAGGAGTAAGGGAAAGGAATTGCTTACCTGGTTACACTGGAGAACATTAAAAATATCTTGGATGGTTTTGCAAAGTCAAAAAGTCTGGGTTCAGATGAGTGGACTATGTAGTTATTCCTGGAGTTTTTTGAAATCCTGGGACTATACTTACTTGATGTTGTGGAGGAGTCAAGGCTAAAATTAAGGTGATGGAGCACTGAACATTACGTGTATTGATTTAATTCCCAAAATATCAAAGACAAGATATTTTTGATATTTTAGACCTATTTCCTTATGTAATTTGGTGCATAAATTTATTTCTAAGGTCATTGCAAATAGGATTAAGGGAATGTTATCAAAGTTCATTTCAACAGAATAGTTTAGCTTCCTAGAAAATCGACAATAGATGGATGCAACGAGGGTGGCGTAGGAGTAGTTCCATAGTATAAAGTCAAGTGAATGGCATGCAACTATACCCTGGATTCTACATTGACGAATGATGGAAAGGTATTGCTGACTTGGTTACATTGGAGTACATTCAAAAGATCTTGGATGGTTTCACAAAGTCAAAAACTATGGGTTCGGATGAGTGGACTATGGAGTCATTCTCGGATTTATTTGAAATACTCGGACGAGATTTGATTGATGTCGTGGAGGAGTCAAGGATAAAAGGTAAGATGATTGGAGCATGAAAAGTTATGTGTATTTCTTTAGTTCCCAAAAGCTCAAAGCCAAGATCTTTTGGAAATTTTAGACCTATTTCTTTATGTAATTTGGTGTATAAAGTCATTTCTAAGGTGATTGCAAATAGGATCAAGTGAATGTTATCAAAGTTCATTTCAAGAGAACAATTTAGCTTCCTATAAAATCGATAAATTATGGATACAATGAGGGTGGCGCAGGAGTTCTTCCAAAATATAAGTCAAATAAACGTCATACAATAATTGTACCCTAGATTCTTCATTGAGGAAGAAGGGAAAGGTAATGTTGACCTAGTTACATTGGTGGACATTAAAAAGATCTTGGACAGTTTCACAAAGTCAAAAAGTTCGAGTTCAGATGGGTGGACTATGGATTTTTTCGAAATGCTGGGACCAAACTTGCTTGATGTTGTAGAGGAGTTAAGGCTAAAAGGTAAGGTGATTGGAGCACTGAATGCTATCTTTATTGCTTTGATTCCCCAAAGCTCAAAGCATGGATCTTTTGTATACTTTATACCTATTTCCTTATTTAATTTTGTGTGTAAAGTTATTTCTAAGGTGATTGCAAATACTATCAAGCCAATGCTATCATAGTTCATTTCAAGAGAATAGTTTGGCTTCCTAGAAAATCAACAAATTGTGGATGCAATTTGGGTGGGTTAGCAGTGCTTCTATAGTAAAAACCAAAGATATTTAAGGACCTGGTTTTTGAGGGTATATTTAATCAAGGATTACGGTTAGGTTAGTTGGGATTTCCTTCGTTTGGTTTTACTTTAGATTGGTGTAAGTGTGGAAGCTACAAATTACATCATGGGATGCATGTGTTGTGAAAATTTGGTGGTACTTATTAATGGGGTACCTTCCAAATTTTTTTGGAGCTCCATAAAGATTCGGTAAGGGTGTCTCTTGTCCCCTCTTATGTTCTTATTAATAGTTGAATCTCTTAAAAGGTTATTTGATAGAGTAAAGGTGGAAGGGTGATTGGAATTAGGGGTTAAGTTTTTATCTTTTCTCAGAATCACTCATATATTTTTTGTAGATGATGTCTTATTATTTGGTAAATGATATCTAGGTGAATGGAAAGTACACAAGGACATCCTGGATTTATTTTGTGTTGTATTAGGAATGGATCCTACTGAAGCAAAGTTCCAATTCTTGGAAAATGAGGCGGATCTAAATTCTCTAGTTCATAATGGTTCTATTTTTCCTTTTCAAATTAGTGCTCTAGATGATGGGATGAAGCATCTTGGATACTTCTTAAAATAAAATAATTATGTTGTTGTATATTGGCATTGGCTTGTGGTAAATATTGAAAAGAGGATCAATAATTGATACTACGGGTGGCTATATTTGGGGGAGAGGTTAATTTTAGGTAATGAAGTACTTGATAATTTACCTATATATTGACTAATGTCAGCAAAGATTCCTAAGTGTATCATGGAAAATATTAGAAAAATAATTTTTAGATTCTTATGGAATGGGAGAAAATAGTGGGAAGGTAATCACTTGGTGAGATGGTACATGTCATCTTAGCCAAAGAAGTATGGGGGATAAAAAATGTTCACTACGTTCGTCAATCTTTAGTAGCAAAGAGCCATTGGAAGGGATTATTCTCTGCACGCTTGTGAAGTGTAGTTATTAAGGAGGAGTATGTAAGGAGTTTCTCATTCATTGAATGGATTAGAGTAGTAAACAAGAGAGTTACAAGGTTGTCTAATTTCTGGAGATGCTTGATTAAATGTTTCCACATCTTGGGTGAATGGTTATCCTAGAATTTAGGGAATGAAAACATTACTAAGTTGGGGTAGGATCTGTTTGTTGGAGGTGACGGGTTTTACAAGTTTTCCTATGATATTGTAGCTCATCTTATATCTTGAGGCATTCATTTTATAGCTCAAGTGAAAGCTAATATGGTTGTATTTCTGCCCTTCACACACCCAGGGGTTAAGCGTAGTAGAAATATTCAAGCTCCAAGGTGTGTCCTTGGGGGAAAGTCTCGAGTCAAGTATTGTCACTTAATATTGACTCCTCCATTTAGGCCAAAATCCTGATCAAGCTAAGGGGGGTGCTCCCTAAGAAAGAGTTCAACTAAGGCTCTTTATATTTTAGTTGTTAATGACAAAATTAAGTTGTTTTTTAGGAGTTTTTTGGTAAATAATTATGTCGTAAGACAGATGCAAAATTGTTTAAACATTCAACAACTTATAACATGAGTATTCAAATATTAATACTGAAAAAACTAATAATCGAATGAAAATAAGATTGTTATGTACTCAGATCAGTGCCAAATGGAATAAAAAATGTTGTTGAAAATGAAATGTTTTACAATGTGTCTTGGTCAGTTTTAATTATTAAAGATGAGTTGATTTAAGGGAAGGGGGATTCTCGATATACTTATGAAGTACTGAGAATATGTCTAGACAGATGACAAAATTGGTTCCTCACTCAGAAATGTGGGTTGAATCGGAGTCTCTGAGAAGGTGTTCAACACTACACCAACAAGGGTGTAGCCTAACTGTATCTCGAGGTCATTATTCAGTAGTTCCCGCTTCCTCTGATAAATTTGCACAATAATGTCAAAAGGTGTCGTGCCACATTTTCACAATTCTTAGAAGTTTGTTGATTTTTTTATTGTGAATTAATTATTTGGATGTCAAGAATCGGTCAATGCGCATTCCTTCTTTTGGTTATCCCAAAGCTCAAGGAGAACCTACAATGGGAAAGAGCATACACTGCAATGGAAAAATGTTTGTTCCAATTGTATATTGAAGAAAAAATATCGTGGAAACAAAACAAAAACTAAAACCTAAAAGAATCCACAATATGTGTCACTTTTTTATCATCCATCAATAATTGACAAGAAGCCTTTGGTTGGTAGAGAGCGCATACTTCGTGGCAATGAGCGAGGGAACAAAATTATTTAAATAATTTAAAATATGGAAATGAAAATAAATAAATAAGTAATACATCCTTCAAATAAAGAGGATTTTGTGTGTGCGATTGTTAGAAAAATTCAAGGGATGAAAGAGACACTACCAATCCCCCAAGGGGGAATGAAGTGTAGGCGTTGTGTATCCTGCTTGTTTTATTCATTACTTATGATTAAAATATCAGAAAATTGAAATTAAAGGATGTATTAGACCCTATAAAATATTTCTAAATATTTCTACAACTTTGTGGAGTGAAGGGGAAAGAAGAAGAAAGGAAAACTGAGGTTTTTTTTATGTTCCGGGAAACCCAAAACTCAAATTTTGTGCAGACCTTCCTCCTCTTTTTATTTGGACCTGATAAAAGAAAGCAAGTTGAATTATTAGAATGTGATGGAATGAATTAATAAAGTATAAAAACTAAACTAAACTCATTACTTGCAAAAGATTGAAAAAATTTACTAGTTTTTAACGCACTAAAATGACAACTTTAGACTCAGTAGAAGACGATTCTTTTTAAGCAATTCTAAATCTAAATTATCTGATATGATAAATAAGTATATTGAAATTATCATAATTTTAAATCAGATCTATCAAATTTGCATATTCAAACTATGTAACCAGAAAGATGAGAGAGAATTGTTTTGAGAAGATGAAAAGCAACTTCAAGCCTCGCTTGATCTTCTTATGAAAAATTTGGAGGCCCTATAGAAATAAGATAAAACTTGAGAGATTGTCAAAGAGGAAAAAGATACAACCAATTTCAACTCCTCCTTTGAAAAAGTAACCTGCAAAACAAACCTATGAGAAACCCCTTCATAAAAAGTTAGATCTAGTGTACTAAAAAATAGGAAATAAGAAAGAGTTGAAATATAACGAAATATGACCAAATAATCTCCTATATATTGAGATAAAAATACCAGTAAGCAAGTTACAACAGTAAATTCCTACTCTATGTGCCTTAGGATGACCTTCTAAGATAGATATAATAGCAATTTTAAGCAAAAGGAAAAAGAAATTAAAAAATTTAACAATGTCACCTCAAATATTCACAAGCAATCATCTCATAACAGACAGTGGACCTCCAAAGTATGCAATTTTATTCATCAATATAGTAACAATGCAAAATAGCATAGGTTTCTGTTGGCATGCATTTTTGGGGTAAGATAGTTGCACGACATCGCGAATGTTGCACAAGGTCAAAGATGTCGCACAAGGTGGAAAACGACGTGCTGTTAGAATTGTTAATCCTCCCTTATCCAAATTTGGTCATATGTCTAAATCAGGAGTCATGTCTAAATCGGGAGTCCATCCAGTATATTTATAGTCAATAGCACCATTGGGTCCACTTGGCCTAATTGGGGCACATGTTTCAGTTACTAAAGTTGTAGAGCCCCCAACTGGGTCTCTTTTAAACTTTTATTTACAGTCAGAAAATTCACTTTACATATACAATTTGAAAATCTATAAATCTGTTTTTTGTTTTTCTACTTCTAACAATTTACTATTACCTTTGCAGGTAACAAAGATAATCACAGCATATAAACCTTTAAAATTTAATTAACAGAATTTGCCATAATAATGCTGGAAAATACCTGTAGGTAGCTAGTAGGTCCACCTTTGTTGTTGCCCTTGTTTTCCGTTTTTCCTTGCTTTTCCCTGCAGCCAAAAGTCCTTCCCAAGTTCTGAAACTCAATCGGTCCAAACCAGTCTTGCCACCCTGCCAACTGGCGAGGTCTCGCCGACCACCCAGCTCCAAAGGTACCCCTTTGGACCCCCGAGCCCAAACCGAGTACAAGCCCTAAGCTGTTGTATCCCCTCAAGAAAAAAAACAATCTCCAACAAAACCCCTTCTTTGTAGCTCTCTTCTCCCAAAACTTCTCAAAAAACTAAGGTAAGGATGATCCCCTTCTCCTCCCTCCTTTCTCCCTCTTATCCCCATGTTTGCCGACCTTTCCTCCCCATTACTACCCCTATCTTCATCATAAATTTTTCCACCCCCTTCCATCTACCATGTAAGTCCTCGAGCCCTCAACTTGGACTTGGACTCATTTAATTATTTAAATTAATATTAAAAGGTGCTGGTTGGGGTCACTTCTCAACCATAACTTCTAATTCAATTAATTTGATTCTTTTATTTAATGTAATAATTTTAAACATATCCTTACTCATATTTCAATATTTGACCATTTAATTAATAATAATAAATGTTATACATATTATATAGTTTAAACTTGCACGCTTAACCAAATTAATTTAATTAACAGTAATTGTCAATTGATTAATTACACTTACCTAATCATTTAATTAATGGTTTCTAATATTTATAATATGTAAATTCCTTTTAATTATAAATTCACTA
>LPNX010762902.1:170322-235525 GCA_001517045.1 Pseudotsuga menziesii
ACACATACACACATATATATATCAGCAAAATAATAGAACCATATGTCCACAGTGTCGTCAAACCGACGAGGTCTCACAATCAAACAAATACAACATATAATAGTAGTTCAGGTAGAAATGTCAAAACTGGGTGTTACATACACCCACCCTTCAGAAAACTTCATCCCGAAGTTATGATCAAAATAATGTGGGATAATCACGACGCATAGTCTTTGCGTCCTCCCAGGTAGCAGACCCCGGGCTATATCGGTCCCACTGGACCTTAACTTGGTCCACCAAACGGTGCCTCAACTGTTTAACCCTACGGTCCAATATAAGTAATGGTTCGACCCTGATGGTTCCCTCGTCCGAAACCTGCAGTTCCTTCCAATTTATTTTATGTGACTCATCAGCTACATAATGTCGTAAAACAGATACATGAAAAACATTATGAGTTTTGTGCAAATGGGGTGGCAGCGCAAGACGATACGCGACAGGTCCAACCTTTTCTAAAATTTCAAAGGGTCCTATAAATCATGGTGACAACTTTGTCCTTTTCCCAAACCTGATGGTACTTTTGCTAGGCCTAATGCGGACGAATACTGCATCACCAACCTTATAGCTTCAGTCAACCCTATGCGCATCAGCATAACTCTTCTGTCTATCCTGTGCTTCCTTTAACCACTGTCTAATATGAACAACCTGTTCCTCCATCTCCTGCATCAACTCAGGTCCTATAATTACTCGATCCTCTAACCTTTCCCAACTCAATGGTGTCCTGCATGGCCTTCCATATAAAGCTTCATATGGAGGCATCCCAATTGAGCTATGGTAACTGTTGTTGTAAGCAAACTCCACCAAAGGTAAGTGCTTTTCCCAATGAGTTTGTTGATCCATGACATACATTCTAAGCATGTCCTCCATTACCTGATTCACTCTTTCTGTTTGCCCATCTGTCTCTGGATCGTAAGCAGTGCTTAGGTTCAACTGAGTACCCAACGCCGACTGCAAACTCGTCCAAAACCTGGATGTAAACCTGGAATCTCTATTCGATATAATCTTCTTGGGAAACCCATGGAGACGAACAACTTCATTTATGAACACACGTGTTACATCCGTGACATCATAGGTCTCCTTAACTGGAATGAAGTGAGCAGTTTTGGTCAGTTTGTCAACGATGACCATAATGGAATCATGCCTATGAGAGGTAAGAGGCAATCCCACCACGAAGTCCATGGAGATAACCTCCCACTTCGACATAGGAATGTCATGCGGCTGTAACAGTCCTGCCGGGTGGTGATGATCAGCTTTTACCTGCTGAGACTCAAGGCACCTAGCGACAAATTTGACCACGTCGCTTTTCATCCCTGCCCAAAAGAAGAGTTGCTTCATGTCTGCATACATCTTCTTTACACCCGGGTGCACACAATACACTGCTCTGTGGGCCTCCTTAAGGATAGTCTCTCTAATATCTCCCTCCTCAGGAATGTACATCCTCCCTTGATACCGTAGAAAACCATCGGCTTCCAACTCATAGCCTTCAAACTTTTTTCCCACCAGTTTCCCATTCTGGAGTGCCACTGTGACCTTTAGGTACCAACTATCTCCGAGTAGCTGCCCTAAAATTCTTTCCCTCAAATCCACCTTCAAAGGTATAAGAGAGAAAAGTCTTGGTTTTCTGCTTAAGGCATCCACTACCACATTCTCCTTCCCTTTGATGTAGGAAATCCCAAAATCATACTCGCTCATGAATTCACTCCATCGCCTTTGCCTAGCATTTAGGTCTCTCTGAGTGAAGATATACCTTAAGCTTTGGTGATCAGACTTGAGCTCAAAGCTTCATCCAACAAGGTAATGTCTCCAAAGCTTCAAAGCTAACATCACTGCAGCCAACTCTAGGTCATGAGTAGGGTAATTCTCTTCATGTGGTTTTAGCTTCCTCGACGCCTAAGCTATTACCCCACCTTCCTGCATCAATACTGCACCCAAACCCTGCCTCGAAGCATCGGTGCAAACTATGAATTCCTTCTCCATATCTGGAACTCATAGAATTGGTGCACTTGTCAATAGTCTTTTCAGCTCGGCGAATGCGGCATCGCATTCATCTGTCCATTCGTACCTGGTGCCCTTACGTTGTAGGGTAGTTATGGGTTTCACGATTTTTGAGAAACCCTCAACAAACCTTCTATAATACCCGACTAACCCCACGAAGCTCCTTACTTCATGCGCATTCTTTGGCACGGGCCAATCCATTATGGCCTTCACCTTTTCAGGGTCAACAGAAATTCCCTCACCAGAAATTATATGCCCTAGGTAATGGATCTCCTTCTGATAGAACGAACATTTGGACAACTTACCATAAAACTGATGCTCCCTTAAGCATGACAACACTATTCGCAACTATTCGTGCTCCTGTTCATTCTTAGAGTAGATGAGGATGTCATCCAAGAAGACTTGCACAAACTGATCTAAGTATTTTCGGAACACGCTATTCATGAAACTCATGAATACGGCTGGGGCATTGGTCAAACCGAAGGGTACCACCACAAAATCCTAGTGCCCAAACCTTGTTCGAAAAGCACTCTTAGGTATATCACTTTCCTTAATCCGTAGTTGGTGGTAACCTGATCGTAAGTCGATCTTTGAGAAGACTGTCGCCCCTTTCATTTGATCAAAGAGGTCATCAATTCGAGGTATCGGGTACCTATTCTTTATGGTGGCTCTATTCAAATCTCGATAATCTATACAAAGACGCAAGGAGCCATCCTTCTTCTTCACAAAAATTACTGGCGCACCCCACGGTGAAATACTTGGTCTGATGAGCCCTAGACCTAGCAATTCCTTCAACTGCATTTGCAACTCACAAAGTTCTGGGGCCGTCATCCTGTAAGGTGTCTTCGATGTTGGCTCTGCATCGGGTTTTACCTCAATGGTAAAATCAAGTTCCCTCTTAGGAGGTAACCCAGGTAATTCCTTTGGAAATACATCACTGAACTCGGCTAACACTGGATAGTCATCAAAGGAGGGTCCCTTCTCACTGTTTACTGCTTCAACAATGTACAACTGGCATCCCTGTCGCATACATCGCTTTACGTTCATCGTTGATATGAAACGTAGGGACACCTTCCGTTTGATACCCTGGATCTTGATGGCCTCTCCGTTGTCATTAATGCAAAGAACCTTCTTTCTATAACAGTCCAAGAAAGCTCGATGTTCCTCAAGCCAATTCATACCAATGATGAGATCATAAGTTCCGAGAGTGGTGACGTACACTTTGACTTGTGTAACACACACCCCGAGATCCACCACACACTTATTGACACTCGGTCCTACTGCTTGCTTTACCCCTGAAGCCATTTCGACTAAGCTGAAATTGTCATGTTCGTATGCTGCCAACCCACATTTGTCTAATGCATATGGAGAAATGAAACTATCAGTAGCGCCAGGATCAAACAATATTCTAAGCTTGACATTATTGACCGTACCTGATGATTCCACCACAGTGGATTGATGCTCCGCTTGATGGTTGTTTACTGCAGCCGAGATCTGATGCCTACTACCCCCACTCCCAATTGGGGCTTTTCCTTCTCGCTACATTGTACCGGATTGTAATTCGGGACAATCACACCGGTAATGTGGACCTCCACATCCCCAATAAGCAACCTGTAATGGAGTGGGCGAAATAACCTGTTCAGACCTTTGAGAGGGGCTCCTCCCCCTAGGACCACTTCCTCTACCGGCTGATCCTCTGAAATTCCTCACACCCTGGTGAGATCCTGTGGCTGACTGGGGCACCGCCCTACTTGCCACCGATCTTTCTACCGCTGCGACTCTTGGTGTGCTCCTGTTCCCATAGGGAGGTGGCCTCGCATATCCTCCCCAAGGGTAGCTTCGAGGGGCCTTCCCCGCAAACCCTGACTGCTGAGAGTTGAATGACCTGATGGGCTTTGCACCCAACATCTCCTCAGTGTAACGAGCACAATCTACTGCTTCAGCGACCGAAGTCGGTTTCCACATCCGTACCTGAGCCCTGATCTTGGCATTGAGCCCATACACGAAGCACTCAACCTGGCGTTCGTCATTGTCCAAGTAAGGGACATACTTCACTAACTCCATGAACCTCTCTTCATACTCCTCCAGCGATAGATGCCTTTGTACCAAGGCATGAAGAGACCCCGCTTGTTCTTCCTGATAGGATGCGGGTAGGTACTTCCCTTTGAATTTTTCCACAAACAGTTCCCATGGAACCATGTCTGGTGTAAGGTGTAGCTTCCTTTCTTGGTTTCCCCACCAGTTCAAAGCGGCCCCTTTTAGTTGAAATATGGCCAGTTTGGACTTGGACGTGGAGGTGTACTCCTACAAGGTCAAGCACCTGGTCATCTCTTCCAACCACGACTCTGTTCGTATCCCTGATCGACCCCCTGAAAATTCTGGAAGCCTTATCTTCTGAAGTTCCCTCTTGATATCCTAGTGCGGATTTCTTGGTACTGTACTCACTTCTACCACAGGAACTTCCTCCCTTAGTGGAGGGGCATCCACTTCTACCTTGGAGGTAGCACTTCCTCTCTGTGCTAGTCCCCTGAGTGTTTCGTTTATTACTTCCAATGAGCTCAGTATAAGGACGGTCTCTGGCGATGGTGCTGGCACATTCAGCTCAGGTAACGCCGTAGCCTGACCTCGCCCCCGACCTGCTCGTGTTCTTACCATGTTTATCCCTGCTACATGGAATAATAAAATAATTAGCATATGATGACATCATGACTAATTTACCATCAAACTCATCAATTAATTCAAAATGCGTCATGACTAATTTATGAGCATTTACTCTAAGAGCTATAGTTCAGGACGTTTCGATCAGGCCATCTTGAGGCCACCTGGTACTAGATATATTGCAGTAATTCTACGTAGGTTTAGGTATTGGATTCCACACAACCCTCATCGAGTCGCCATCAACTCTTCAAGATATTCAATTAATGTTTATTGCCCCGCTCTCATTAACAATTAATAATTTAATAATTTACTAATAGAATAACCTAAGTTTTAAGCCTAGCATCGTGTTTACCCAACATTTTGTCATGAAATAGAATCCATGTCCTAGCGATTAGCTCGTCATGTTGGTGTCCGTGGTATCTCATTTTCAAGATTCCGTGTCGGTCTTGCCCCTTCGACTATACGTCGAAGTTTCGGCAAGGAGCATTTTCAAGAAGAAAAGCTAATCATTAGCTATATTAAGTCTTAACTATAGTAATGATTAATTAATACATATAATAAATCCATATGCTACTAAGTTTAATGTAATTAATGTGATTAATGTAACCTTAATTTCCAAAATTTATAGTATATATATATATATATTATATTATTATTATTATTATTTATAACCGAATTATTAATAATAAAATTAAATTAAAAATAAATAATATATATAAAAACAAATAAAAGAATAAAACGAAATAAAACCCTAGCTGCCTTAACCTAAGGCACGTGGCCTCTCATGGGCCATTCGACCATGCAATTAAATAATATACAATTTCTATTAACGAGGTCAAACCCTGTGTCATTTTCCTCCACCATTTGTTTTTTTCAATGAGCTCTGCTCTGCACCTCCCATGGCGAGCGAGTTCTGCAACTCAACCATAGCTCCGTAACTCAGCCATGGTGAGCCTCTCGGCCTCCTTCAGGTCTAAATACGTTTAAGTGCCAAATTCTTTCTCGTTTGCCCTGAGATTCAATCCATGAGGTGGCTGCTTTGGCAGGGTACGGAGGCCACAGGACTGTGAGGATTGATTAAATACAGAGTATATTATGCCCTGCTTTGGCTTGGCAGCCTGGCTGCTTACACCAAACACGTCTAAGCAGCCGCCGCAGCCTTCATGGCACACTTCTCTAAGAGTAAGGCGAATCTGAGTCCTCCATTTAATTCTCTCATGGCCTGTCAGATTAGCATTATTTTCTTTTTCATCCTTCATAAATGTTTTCTTTTGCAAGGGTTGTGAGTTCAGATCGAAAGGTTGTTTTTTTTTGTGTGTTTTGCCCTGGCCGTAGGCCACTGGGCCGGGCTGAGCCCAGGCCGCAGGCTCACGGCCTTGTTGGCCGGGCTGCGCCCCTTTCTCTCCCTTAAACACTCAACAAATTATGCGTTGATGTGAAGAAACGAATTTTGTCTACCAGTGTTTTGTTTTGATAGCAATACTGTAACTTGTTGCTTTAAAATGACTACGGTAATGTAGGATACAACCCAAAACCCCATACCCTAATGCGTGCAGCAACCCTAAACCCCAATTTGTAAAGCCCTGGCTAGCGCATGAATTGAACTGTAGATTCCTTCGAGCACAAATTGCCTGTTGGTAAATAAAATGCAAATAAAATTGAAGAGAATCCTGTCATATGACACGATATATTGTGCAGGGAAGACATCTCCTACAAAAAAAAAAATTCTGGTTAGAACGCGTTTTCAATTGTTTCTGAGGAGACAGCGTAGCTGGTTGGGCTGAACAAAGTTTTCGAGGCCACCAAGGTTTGATTCCTGTTACCCATGGATTACTCCTGATTGATTGTCAGGCATTATAGTTGGAAAAATAAAATATTTCCGAGATAAATTAATTTCTCAGCACAGTGTGATTTGTCCACTTTTAACTATGCATTTACTTAGATTCCGAGATTTATTCATTTTTCAGTTCTCTGTGATTTCGTGTTTAAATTTTACTAATAGAATCAGAGATTTATTTTTTTTTATTTTTTTTTTCGGTACAGAAAACCGGTTCAACCAGTCCTGGTAAACGTTGCCTGGTAGAGGTTGCAGCAGTGATGCTGGTAAAGGAATTTTATAATGCTTGCATTTATATTTAACGATTTTTTTTTTTTTATTCTTTTCGGGGTCTCTGTAATAGGAGGGCGCAAAAACAGTGAAGGCGCTAATATGAATTTAACAAATGGGTGCATAAAAACAGGTAAAATTTAACATATTGTGCTGCCATGCATCATTCAGCACTTACTTGGAAGGAGAGGGGCAGCCAACCAACCATTGAAGCTGGTAAAGATGTGGAGAGGTCGGCGATACCATACTGATGCAACCCTTCTTTTGGCTGGGATCCAGGGTGGTATATTATATGCAATTTAAACCAGCCATGGCATTTTATGTTTATTTTTATTCATTTATTTATTTATTTTTGTGTAAAGCCTAATTAGTATGGGAATGTATTCTTATCGAGTCATCCAGAATCCTCTCATAACCTTCTCAATGGAGGCACCCTACTATCAAAAGAATTAGAGTGGTGATTCTCCAGGAGAAAGGAAGTCTGATAGCAAGGAAGAGCTTATTAAGGAAAGCAAGCAAAAGAAAAACTTCTATCGTATTCATGAAAGCAAGTATACAAGCGAGCCATCCTAGCAACCAGACCTATAAGCTTAGGTATGAACTAAGCCATGCAAAGGAGCTAGTGCGATTATGTCTTTTATTAACTAACCCAGCAAGCGAAGGGAGTCCTTATCGTTCTTTAAGAATAGTATTCATCCGCTAATAAAAGAGATATAATCATATCTTTAATAAGCTCCAACTGTAAGCTAATGATTAAGAGGATTAAATAAGGCAAGACATCCGGGAGAGGAAGCTCATTCATGACAGTAGTCAGGCAGATCAGAAGAATAACTTTACGACTTCTTTCTTCTCTACTTTAAAATGCTAGCTTTAATGTGAGCTTGTGAGCTTAGTTGCTTAAATATCTATAGTTACACAGTGTGCATGGTTGATAGTGTAAGGGCGTTTTGCCATAGATATTAGGCCATTAATATCAATTTACTGTTGTTTGTCATGATCAGAGTATTGTTGCATGTGAGAGTGGTAGAAATTTTCAGAAATTGGCGCAACCCTAATTCAGGTAGGAAAAATTTAATTTAATTTTTTTGCTTTTGGGTGTGAATAGGCCTGAAGGTCTCAGTGTTTGAGCCTTTGGCTCTGATACCATGTGTAGAGCCCCCAACTGGGTCTCTTTTAAACTTTTATTTAAAGTCAGAAAATTCACTTTACATATACAGTTTGAAAATCTATAAATCTATTTTTTTTTTTCTACTTCTAACAATTTACTGTTAACTGTGCAGGTAACAAAGATAATCACAGCATATAAACCTTTAAAATTTAATTAACATAATTTGCCATAATAATGCTGGAAAATACCTATAGGTAGCTAGTAGGTCCACCTTTGTTGCTGCCCGTGTTTGCCATTTTTCCTTGCTTTTCCCTGCAGCCAAAAGTCCTTCCCAAGTTCTGAAACTCAACAGGTCCAAACCAGTCTTGCCACCCTGCCAACTAGCGAGGTCTCACCGACCACCCAGCTCCAAAGGTACCCCTTTGGACCCCCGAGCCCAAACCAAGTACAAGCCCTAAGCTGTTGTATCCCCTCAACAAAAAAAACAATCTCCAACAAAACCCCTTCTTTGCAGCTCTCTTCTCCCAAAACTTCTCAAAAAAACTAAGGTAAGGATGATCCCCTTCTCCTCCCTCCTTTCTCCCTCCTATCCCCATGTTTGCCAACCTTTCCTCCCCATTACTACCTATTAAGTCAGTAAATTTTTCATCATTTTTGGTTTGTTTTTGAATTTATTTCAATTAAAGTTTTGGTTTTTAAGTCTTAGTTTTAGTCTCCTTTAGAAGTTTTATGGATGACTGAATAATTTTAGAGCCTACTTTTTATAAGTTTTATGTGATTTTTTGGTCTTTTGCATTTCAAAAAAGGTTAAAGAAAAAGTCATTTTATCAAAGATTTGATTCACAAATGCTTATTTTGAGCACATAAGGCAAGATCATCACTTAAGCAATTTTTTAAACCTCCTACAAAGTGTTTAAAAGCTGAAAAATAGCGAAAAAATAGCACTAAAGATATTCTTGTAGCGCTGGAGCGAAAAATTACAAAGGGCGCGCTACAAGAATATCGTGTCCCTCATTTTTCTGATTTTCAAGCCAAATTTTGGCACGGGTTCAGTTCATAGGTGACTAATTTCATGTTTGAAGGGTGTTGCTACGTGTTATGTTAATAATTATCATGTAGGCTGATCTGATTCGTGTTGAGAAGAGATCGTTGGTCATCATTAACTGAACGCAGCTCAGCTTGCCAGGTAGCAGCGTGGTTTGAGGTAAATGTGAGATGAGATGTCAGTGACAGGCACATTCAAAGATGAAGGGCTCGTGAAGTAAATCAAACCACTAGAAAGGTGGATAATGTTGCTGCAGAGCAGAGACAAAGTTATGAAGGCTTGTTGTTTAAGCATCGAACCCCCTAAATTCAGACTCCGTCGATAAAATTTACTGTCCACTACAGAAAGCAAATGCACTGAACCACACTTTCAGAAGTTGTAGAATAAACATTGCACTCTCAAAACGAATATCTAAAGTTCCCGACAGGCTATATTCCCCCTTCCCTTTCTGGAAAGTAGAGAGAATACCGAGGGGAATTAAACAATAGTCTAATGTGCCCAACTCCACATTCGTCGCCAGACATTTGGCACTCGAGAAACATCAATTTGTGGTAGCAGAGTCTCTGCTTGGAAGTCGACTCCAACGCCAATCTCATCTCGAAGACTTCAAGCCCTCATTGGTGAAAGCTGAGATAACTCACCTTCCGAAGGATTTCTCTGGTTAAAAATCAATACAAACGCAGGGGCTTGAACAAAGAAGGTGTCCGATTCCTTCTTGTTTTGCAGAAAACCACACATATTGGTAATTGTTGAGGAGTCGATTTTAGTAGTCAAAGACCCACATTGCAACTCCTTGGTCTAACTGTTTTGAGAAGGTTTTATTTGAGGAACTTTGTATATCAGGTGACAATGGCTACCAAGTCACAACTAAAGAATGGTAACGTGACAAATCCAATCGATGTTGCTTTTGCTACCTCTGAATTGGATGAAGAAACGCAAACCCTCAAATGCTTGCTTGATGCTTTTCCGTCGATGTCCTTGGAGGAAATTGCATTTGCTTATTTCAGGGCGAATTGTGATGCTAACAAAACTGCTGAGGTCCTCATGATGTTGGAAAGCAGCACTACTACTGCTAATATGTGTGGAACCATTGTTGGAAAAGAAAATTTAGTTCTGAGAGAGCTCCCCAGGAAAAAGGACATTTACGGCCACAAAGGCATGAATTTTGGCCATACTTCCAAAATTAGTAATGGGAAGAAGCAGAAAAAAAAAAAATTCAGTAGCTACAGGCACTATTTCATAGACATGGCTACTTTCAAAGATGTGCTAGGTGAGTGTGGATATGATGTTCAAAAGAGCTTAAATAGATTACTTGATTTGGCTGCAACCTCTAAAATTCATTACAAGGATGGCTCCTCTGGTACATCAAGTGGAGATTACAATGGGGAGAAGGAAGGGTTAATTGAAATCTCATTTCGAGCAATGTTGGAATCTTTTCCAGACAGAGATCAGTGTGAACTCTTGAGAGCATGCCAAGTTGCTGAAGGTGACATTGAACAAGCATTATCTATTCTTGAAAAGGAAAACCTGAATGCTTTTGGAACGAAGGAAGAATGTGTTAGACAACAACCTGATAGAGAGAATAATAGTGTAAAGTCCACTTTGGAGTGGCTAAAAAGAAGTTTTCCTGATTTATCGGAAAGCACCTTAAATGATATTCTTAAATCTGTGAACTTCAGTTATAGTGAGGCAATCAACACTCTTATTGAGGCTGGGGTTAAATCAAAGCAAGTTATAAGCTATTTGGAGAGAACTCACTGGAAATCCCAAATTAACTTCATTGCCACAGCCATAGAATCAAATGACTATGTTAGTGTTGGTGATGCCCTGCGTTTTATTGATCAATGGAATGTGGTCCGAGGAGATTTTGTGCTTGTCAGTGGTAACACTGTGAGTAATATGTCTTTGAGACAAGCTCTACAAGAACACAAGGAAAGGAGGAGAAAGGACAAGTTTTCAGTAATGACCATGGTGGTTAAGCATACAAAGCCTTCTGCTATTACACCTCAAAATTGTCTTGGGAATGATGAGCTATTGTTGGGAGTTAATCCAGAAACCAAACAGCTTCTATTTTATAAAGACAAGATAGATTATGTGCAAACACCAAGTGAATCCAAGCCTGACTCTGAGAATGCTGATGATGAATTTAAGAAGCCAGAGGCTGCTTACTTTAATAAAAAGGGGCTAAACTGACTCATTTTAGTGTTAAAGAAGCTGCTGAGAGTAAGAAGTGAGCAGACCTATGCTCATTCTTATATCTTTTCTGCTGCCATATAAACAATCTTCATCTTATCCTGGAAATTACAAGCTGATCTAAACAGTTAGCAGCTCCAAGCTTCTCATTGTAGACATTGTTCATAGTTGACACCAGAATGATTTAATGGTTATTTTTGGCACAAAGTCTCAATACACAGGTGGTCTAGTGCATTCTGGAAATGGTCAGCGGTCAGTTGTTTTCCATGACAGATTGAATGATTGTTAAGTTTCACCCACAGTCTTGGTGAAGGAACTGAACATCTGATGGACTTTTCGGTTTCCTTGTACAAGCCTGCAATGGGCATCTCAATTTCATGTCTCTCAGTGTTCAGTGCATATTTTTGATAGCAAAAGTTTCCATTGAAAATAAATTTGCTGTCACAGGAGAAATTACTGTACAGGAAGAAGAGATCACTCAGAATTCTGCTCTATTTTTCCTGTTTTGAGTCATTGAAGTAAAATGATGACCACGAGCTAAAGGAGAAGAATTTTTGAAAAAAAAAGGAGGTTTTTGTTCCTAATATACCCCTCTAAAAAAAACTCTCTCATTTTTGCAACAGCTATTAAGTTTTGAAAAATCCAATTTAATCTTTGCAGCCTATTTTTCAGGGTTTTTAAATATTTAATATTTTCCTGTTTTAGTGTTCATTTTGCGGGGAAGATTATGATTGATGGGAGATGAATTTTTACAAAAAAAGAGAGGTTTTTGTCCATAACGGACTCGTTTACAAAAACCTCTCTCCGTTTTTACACAGGTGTCACCAATTGAGAGATATGGAAGCTTCTTTGACACCTATTTTCCAGAAATTCGCCATATTTGCCAGGAATCCGATTTGCTATTTTTAGTAAATTAGTTGAGTTAGTTAGTTAATGTAACTGCTGGGTAGTTTCAATTTCGACCTAATGAAGGGGAAATAGAACTAATTTTTGTAATTATAAAAGAGAGATAGAAAGACATTGTGAAGGTTCTTGATTTTGGGAGCATCAGGAGGTCTGCTAGCTGCTTGAACTATCAGACTTGTTCAGAGAACTGGTACTGTAACTCTCATATACATTTACTGATGAAATAATGTGATATATGACTCTTTCCCCCACATTTTGTCTATGTTGTCTTTGTTATTGAGCATTTTTTTCTTCTTAAATGGTAATTTCATTGCTAGTTGATGTCTTTTTTCTGGTAATGCTTATCTTTTAATGTATGAACCACAGCATATATTTTTGTTGGATTTTTGTGATATGTTTGGGTATCTTTATCAGTTTATGTCTATGATTTAGTTGTTGCTTTTACTCTGAATGTATTCCCTGCATGATCTTGAAGCTTACAACCAAAAACACATAAACAATACCCTAAAACCTAGTTTGAATTGAGTTTTTTCTCTTGAGATTGTGTTGGCTTGTTACCCTAGCCTTAGTAACAATTTCTGACACAAACATCTTTGGCACCATTGCCAGGGACGAAGCTGAAGCATATCTTCCCTGGGATACTCATCTATTTTCCTGGTTTGAGAGGTGAACTTGAATCAGCATGTTTGAAGGTTTTTTCACCAAAACTTTGACACAGTGGCTGTTGGAAGAGTTAGAAAGTTTCAGTTATCCTCAGTTTTATGCAGCCCTAATTAGTTTCAAGTACTGTTATCCCTTTCTCTTTCTGAGAAGAATAAACTAAATCTCTCTTGACAAATTGATTGGCAACTCCACTATTTCAAAATGTACGGGTCAATGTCCATGGAAGCTATGGTGGCTCGAAGGTTTGCACCGTTAAATTTTTCTGATATTCCAGGTTTTCCAAATCCAGTACCTACTACGGATGTTTGGGGAGATTGTCTGCCACGGTTTAGAGAAAACAAAGAGGACAACCCATCAGATCACCTTATCAAATTTCATCAATGTATGGTCCAGTTAAATATCCAGCATGAAGATGTTCATGTATTCACTTGAAAAAGATGCACGAGATTGGTATTTTTCTCTTCTCGCTGCTAACATCTCTTCACTAAAATAATTCCACGCATGCTTTCGGAAGCATTGTAAGTATCTATACCCAGCTGAACTCTTTTTAAAAGATTGTTGTGAGCAGGCCGATGTTTATCATACAATTTCTGATTTAAAGAACCATGATGATGAGTACAGTCAAGAGTTCAAAACATGTCATAAAGAAGTTGAAGATTCAGAATTTGTTGAAGATGAGAATGTAACATTTTTAGATACTGCTGTCAAGGAAGAGGATATTGATGATCTACAGGATGATGGCCATAGTATAGATGCTTCAAACAGTTATACATCCACTACCTTAGATTCTTATCAAGATCATATTGCCTCCTTTAAAAAATTGAAATATAATGAACAGATTGAAAGTTCAACAGGTGAAAGTATTAGAGCAACAATAGATGTTGAGAGCAGCCCACATCTTCCAGATTTGCAGACCAGGGAAAATTGCAATATCCATGCGGAACAAAATTTGCAGGGACTGCCTAATCTTCAGTTTGAAAACCAGAAATATATTCTTTCTCCTTATGAATATTCTATTTCAAATTATGATGAGCAACGAGGTGGGGATTTTCCAAATCTGTTTCATGATGTTATTGTTGAACCTGTTATTCAAGAAGCTTCATCTCTGTCATCAGGATCTTATCTTGATTCTCCTAGATTCGACCAAGAGGGTGATGAAAAAGGAAATGATAAGGTTTGTGAAGACCCATTTTTTATTCAAATTTCATCTAGCTTTTCTTTCCAGCCGAGAGATGATCAAAAGAGTATTGATGCTTGTCATAAATATGTTGAACATTTTTCTGGTCTTGATATATCCCGCAAAGATATGATTATTGGAAAGGAAATTGCTTGCTGTGTCAAGCCAGCATATCATCTTGATGAAACCAGATTACAGGAATATCAGCAGGAAGCAGTTGTTTCTTTTGTTTGCAGAAATGAAAGTTATGTTGTTAAGGAAGATCTTCATGATACAAATGGTTATAATGAGAATTATATATCTGTAGATGCATCAGATCTTATCTCTGCTGCACATACTGCTTTTGATGTGTATGAACAATCAGTTACAAAAGAGGATTGTTCCCAAATTTTTGAAGAGGTTTCTTATGACATTTTTCCTCCTGTGATTCATGAGAAGGATTTGAAGATTTTTTGTCTTTCTTTACCAGATACAGAGGTTTTTTGTTCACCTATCTTTGATGAGTATGTTGCTGAAGAGAATATTCTACATTATGATCAAGAAATTGCTGATTCACATCACGATAGCCATGAGGATGCTATTAACATTGTATCAAATTCATTTATTAAAGATGACTGTCATGATGATCAGATTGTTTCTTTCGAAATCTTTAAAGATGATGATCAGATTACTCCTTCTGAAAACTTTGAACACGTTGAGCATACTGGCATATTAGTAGAAGATAGTTCCATATCTACAGAAGATGAGGAGGACAGCCTATCATTTTCAGATTTGCAGGGACTTTTTGATTTTCAGCTAGAGAGCAACGTTCATGATCAAGAATGTGTTGATGCAGCATATGTTATGGGCAATCCACATTTTCTAGACTTGCAGATTGATAGATCAGCAAGTAACAGTTTCACATCTACAGAAGATGATGAGGGCAGCGTTCAGTTTTCAGATGTGCAGACACGGGGAAATAGCATCAAATCTGAAGAGGAGCAGAAAGTTTCAGATCAAAAATTCAATTTGTATTTTCCTTTAGCAGAGATCAAGCAGTTTACATTCGGTATTGAAGATTGTGAAGGAAAAGAAGAACAACTGCAACACAGTCAATTGGAACAACAAACCAAGGAGGTATTCTTTTATGATTTTGAAGACCCTGTTGCTAACTTTTTAGATTCTCTCAGCAGCATAGATATTAAGATATTTCTATCAGAAGGAAATTATCTTTATCATTTACTCAAATTTTTCTGTATGAGATGGCCTTCATTACTTTTCGAGTCAAGATTCAGCAGGGTGCCTGTAAATCAGTTTCTGACATGGCTTCATTGGAAGCATGCTTTTACTTGATCATTCTGCTCCTAATGGTTAGATGTAGGAGTAGACAGAGGAATAAGCTCTTCCTATGAGCAGTTAGATCTTTTTCAGTTTTGTTTAGTTCATGAATAAGCAGAGCAGGCTGCATGTAAGCTACAGATGGGATATAGGTTTGCAGTGAGATCAGTACTGAAGGCCATATGACTCCATAGCCCAATGGAAGTTTATAGACAGGTAGATAAAGGACAGAAGGCACTGGTCTATAGGTTCTTGAATCCTCACAGGGAGGACTTCATCCCGCAGCTGGAGCTAGATGTTAAGTCAGTAAATTTTTCATCATTTTTGGTTTGTTTTCCCCATTTTTGGTTTGTTTTTCAATTTATTTCAATTAAAGTTTTGGTTTTTAAGTCTTAGTTTTAGTCTCCTTTAGAAGTTTTATGGATGACTGAATAATTTTAGAGCCTACTTTTTATAAGTTTTATGTGATTTTTTGGTCTTTTGCATTTCAAAAGGGGTTAAAGAAAAAGTCATTTTATCAAAGATTTGATTCACAAATGTTTATTTTGAGCACATAAGGCAAGATCATCACTTAAGCAATTTTTTAAACCTCCTACAAAGTGTTTAAAAGCTGAAAAATAGCGAAAAAATAGCACTAAAGATATTCTTGTAGCGCTGGAGCGAAAAATTACAAAGGGCGCGCTACAAGAATATCGTGTCCCTCATTTTTCTGATTTTCAAGCCAAATTTTGGCACGGGTTCAGTTCATAGGTGACTAATTTCATGTTTGAAGGGTGTTGCTACGTGTTATGTTAATAATTATCATGCAGGCTGATCTGATTCGTGTTGAGAAGAGATCGTTGGTCATCATTAACTGAACGCAGCTCAGCTTGCCAGGTAGCAGTGTGGTTTGAGGTAAATGTGAGATGAGCTGTCAGTTACAGGCACATTCAAAGATGAAGGGCTCGTGAAGTAAATCAAACCGCTAGAAAGGTGGATAATGTTGCTGCCGAGCAGAGACAGAGTTATGAAGGCTTGTTGTTTAAGCATCGAACCCCCTAAATTCAGACTCCGTCGATAAAATTTACTGTCCACTACAGAAAGCAAATTCTCTGAACCACACTTTCAGAAGTTGTAGAATAAACATTGCACTCTCAAAACGAATATCTAAAGTTCCTGACAGGCTATATTCCCCCTTCCCTTTCTGGAAAGTAGAGAGAATACTGAGGGGAATTAAACAATAGTCTGATGTGCCCAACCCCACATTCGTCGCCAGACATTTGGAACTCGAGAAACATCAATTTGTGGTAGCAGAGTCTCTGCTTGGAAGTCGACTCCAACACCAATCTCGTCTCGGAGACTTCAAGCCGTCATTGGTGAAAGCTGAGATAACTCACCTTCCGAAGGATTTCTCTGGTTAAAAATCAATACAAACGCAGGGGCTTGAACAAAGAAGGTGTCCGATTCCTTCTTGTTTTGCAGAAAACCACACATATTGGTAATTGTTGAGGAGTCGATTTTAGTAGTCAAATACCCACATTGCAACTCCTTGGTCTAACTGTTTTGAGAAGGTTTTATTCGAGGAACTTTGTATATCAGGTGACAATGGCTACCAAGTCACAACTGAAGAATGATAACGTGACAAATCCAACCCATGTTGCTTTTGCTACCTCTGAATTGGATGAAGAAACGCAAACCCTCAAATGCTTGCTTGATGCTTTTCCGTCGATGTCCTTGGAGGAAATTGCATTTGCTTATTTCAGGGCGAATTGTGATGCTAACAAAACTGCTGAGGTCCTCATGATGTTGGAAAGCAGCACTACTACTGCTAATATGTGTGGAACCATTGTTGGAAAATAAAATTTAGTTCTGAGAGAGCTCCCCAGGAAAAAGGACATTTACGGCCACAAAGGCATGAATTTTGGCCATACTTCCAAAATTAGTAATGGGAAGAAGCAGAAAAAAAAAAAAAATTTCAGTAGTTACAGGCACTATTTCATAGACATGGCTACTGTCAAAGACGTGCTAGGTGAGTGTGGATATGATGTTCAAAAGAGCTTAAACAGATTACTTGATTTGGCTGCAACCTCTAAAATTCATTACAAGGATGGCTTCTCTGGTACATCAAGTGGAGATTACAGTGGGGAGAAGGAAGGGTTAATTGAAATCTCATTTCGAGCAATGTTGGAATCTTTTCCAGACAGAGATCAGTGTGAACTCTTGAGAGCATGCCAAGTTGTTGAAGGTGACATTGAACAAGCATTATCTATTCTTGAAAAGGAAAACCTGAATGCTTTTGGAACGAAGGAAGAATGTGTTAGACAACAACCTGATAGAGAGAATAATAGTGTAAAGTCCACTTTGGAGTGGCTAAAAAGAAGTTTTCCTGATTTATCGGAAAGCACCTTAAATGATATTCTTAAATCTGTGAAATTCAGTTATAGTGAGGCAATCAACACTCTTATTGAGGCTGGGGTTAAATCAAAGCAAGTTACAAGCTATTTGGAGAGAACTCACTGGAAATCCCAAATTAACTTCATTGCCACAGCCATAGAATCAAATGACTATGTTAGTGTTGGTGATGCCCTGCGTTTTATTGATCAATGGAATGTGGTCCGAGGAGATTTTTTCCTTGTCAGTGGTAACACTATGAGTAATATGTCTTTGAGACAAGCTCTACAAGAACACAAGGAAAGGAGGAGAAAGGACAAGTTTTCAGTAATGACCATGGTGGTTAAGCATACAAAGCCTTCTGCTATTACACCTCAGAATCATCTTGGGAATGATGAGCTGTTGTTGGGAGTTAATCCAGAAACCAAACAGCTTCTATTTTATAAAGACAAGACAGATTATGTGCAAACACCAAGTGAATCCAAGCCTGACTCTGAGAATGCTGATGATGAATTTGAGAAGCCAGAGGCTGCTTACTTTAATAAAAAGGGCCTAAACTGACTCATTTTAGTGTTAAAGAAGCTGCTGAGAGTAAGAAGTGAGCAGACCTATGCTCATTCTTATATCTTTTCTGCTGCCATATAAACAATCTTCATCTTATCCTGGAAATTACAAGCTGATCTAAACAGTTAGCAGCTCCAAGCTTCTCATTGTAGACATTGTTCATAGTTGACACCAGAATGATTTAATGGTTATTTTTGGCACAAAGTCTCAATACACAGGTGGTCTAGTGCATTCTGTAAATGGTCAGCGGTCAGTTGTTTTCCATGATAGATTGAATGATTGTTAAGTTTCACCCACAGTCTTGGTGAAGGAACTGAACATCTGATGGACTTTCCGGTTTCCTTGTACAAGCCTGCAATGGGCATCTCAATTTAATGTCTCTCAGTGTTCAGTGCATATTTTTGATAGCAAAAGTTTCCATTGAAAATAAATTTGCTGTCACAGGAGAAATTACTGTACAGGAAGAAGAGATCACTCAGAATTCTACTCTATTTTTCCTGTTTTGAGTCATTGAAGTAAAATGATGACCACGAGCTAAAGGAGAAGAATTTTTGAAAAACAAAGGATTTTTTGTTCCTAAGATACCCCTCTACAAAAACCTCTCTCAGTTTTGCAACAGCTATTAAGTTTTGAAAATTCCAATTTAATCTTTGCAGCCTATTTTTCAGGGTTTTTAAATATTTAATATTTTCCTGTTTTAGTGTTCATTTTGCGGGGCAGATTCTGATTGATGGGAGATGAATTTTTACAAACAAAGAGAGGTTGTTGTCCATCACGGACCCATTTACAAAAACCTCTCTCCGTTTTTACACAGGTATCACCAATTGAGAGATATGGAATCTTCTTTGACACCTATTTTCCAGAAATTCGCCATATTTGCCAGGAATCCGATTTGCTATTTTTAGTAAATTAGTTGAGTTAGTTAGTTAATGTAACTGCTGGGTAGTTTTAATTTCGACCTAATGAAGGGGAAATAGAACTAATTTTTGTAATTATAAAAGAGAGATAGAAATACATTGTGAAGGTTCTGGATTTTGGGAGCATCAGGAGGTCTGCTAGCTGCTTGTACTATCAGACTTGTTCAGAGAACTGGTACTGTAACTCTCATATACATTTACTGATGAAATAATGTGATATATGAATCTTTCCCCCACATATTTTCTATGTTGGCTTTGTTATTGAGCATGTTTTTCTTCTTAAATGGTAATTTCATTGCTAGTTGATGTCTTTTTCTGGTAATTCTTATCTTTTAATGTATGAAGCACAGCATAGTATTTTTGTTGGATTTTTGTGATATGTTTGGGCATCTTTATCAGTTTATGTCTATGATTTAGTTGTTGCTTTTACTCTGAATGTATTCCCTGCATGATCTTGAAGCTTACAACCAAAAACACATAAACAATACCCTAAAACCTAGTTTGAATTGAGTTTTTTCTCTTGAGATTGTGTTGGCTTGTTACCCTAGCCTTAGTAACAATTTCTGACACAAACACTACCCCTATCTTCATCATAAATTTTTCCACCCCCTTCCATCTACCATGTAAGTCCTCGAGCCCTCAACTTGGACTTGGACTCATTTAATTATTTAAATTAATATTAAAAGGTGTTGGTTGGGGTCACTTCTCAACCATAACTTCTAATTCAATTAATTTGATTCTTTTATTTAATGTAATAATTTTAAACATATCCTTACTCATATTTCAATATTTGACCATTTAATTAATAATAATAAATGTTATACATATTATATAGTTTAAACTTGCACGCTTCACCAAATTAATTTAATTAATAGTAATTGTCAATTGATTAATTACACTTACCTAATCATTTAATTAATGGTTTCTAATATTTATAATATGTAAATTCATTTTAATTATAAATTCACTAATTCAATTTATCAATTATGAACAATAATCCTATCAATGTAAATCATAACATTATCAATGTGTAATCATATTAATTAAATAAAATTCACTATGATTTAATCGACTCATATACCTATTTCCATTCTAATTACACCTTAGTTTGTAATTAGCTAATTAACAATCAATCAAGCATTCTAATCAATTGCATTAGTCACTACCTAGGTTAACCATTGCTTTGTTTATTATTCAACCATAATTAATTATTAATGGACAATAATTAGCCATTAATCAACATTATTAACCCTAATCATCATTATTAACTTTAATCGACATTATTACATTGATCAACAATAGTTAATTACTAAACGACAGTAATTAATATTAAGCGACACTAATTGACATTATTACTCAACAATATTTCATGTAATTCATAAAATGTAGGTGAGTTATGTAAGCGTAGCAACTGCTTACATTCCTCACGTAAGTACACTAAAAGTAATAATTCACATACATCAATCATAATCAAGGAACTTATTATTTACCGACACATGTTTTAGCATAGTTTACAAGGTATGATCCATTAGCTTACTGAAATCCATGTTACGACAATTCATAGATCACTGATTTACGACACATACTAACCAAGGGTTTTAAACACCTACAGTTAGATCTTGTTTTCACCCCTACTTCCTACTACATCTATCTACCTACATCATTAATAACTTCCACATGGTATCCTGTCCTCTGCTGGACTACCCTGGAATGTCAAGCCATGACCGGTTCCAGCTAGAACCCGTAAGCGGAAGTGTCGACCACATCGACCAAGCTTCCCCAGCAGGCAACCACCAGTCATCATCACACACCTTGTGGAGCGCGCCGTAGCACAGCCCTCCCATGACTCTGGGTTTCGGGGATAAATGGTGGGTAAAGCCTCCACCCCCCTAATGGAACAAGGGACTATGTCTACTCGACATAACAATAGCGTTGCACTTGTACTCGGTCTATCATCGTATGACCGATCTGGGCGGTTGAGTTTCCTGGAACCCTACCCCACCCATGTCATAACATACATCATAATAAACAGCATAATAACCATACGAAAGTAAATAATGCATCACTCGCATACCATTTTATCTTTAGAAGTCCATGTCCCCGAGGCCCTCCCACCTCGTAGGATCCATCTATCACTTAGCCGTTTCAACCTGTAAGTCAGTCCTCGACATACAATATAGGATATCGTGCATAATCCTCGATATGTACACATATATCTCATCATAACATGACAACAATAAACTCATTCATTCGCCATGCACCTGGCATAACATTCACTATTTCAACATATATCTGTAACGCTATCCACGTACCCATCATTCAATAATTTCCATGTATTTGACATAATTAACACATTATACATATCTAAACATGACTACCGACCATAATACTATCATCACACACACACATATATATATATCGGCAAAATAATAGAACCATATGTCCACAGTGTCGTCAAACCGACGAGGTCTCACAATCAAACAAATACAACATATAATAGTAGTTCAGGTAGAAATGTCAAAACGGGGTGTTACAAAAGTGTGGGGAACACTAATTGAGGCTTACTGCCACTGATTGCACTTAATTGCATCAATTTAGGAGCCTCCTAGACCAATCCCTACAATTTAGGAGCCACTGGGAGTGCTGAAACCAACCAAGGTCAGTTCAAATCTGTTAATGACTAGTCAAGCTAAGTTAGGAGTCAGTTACATTCAGTTCTAGTCCTCTACATTCAGTTAGTGCTAGGTTTACTTGACTGCACTCATGAGGGGCGCATTTCTCACCTACCACATTCAGTTAGCCTTAGTCAACACTAAATGTAACACTTGAGTTGTGTTTTAGAGCTCCGATGAACTCCGGTTATGGTTTAAACAAGGTCAGTTAACTACTGAGTCCTCCGATAGTGATTTAGACAAGGTATTAGTTACCTACAGTCAAGTAGAGTCTATCAATTCAAATTTCCTCATGTGGATTCGAATTTCATGTGGCTATTAAATCCATTTTACTTTTTTGTAATTATTATCCAATTACTTTTTTATTAATGAAAGCATTCACAGCTATAAGCCATTTTTGTACTGTTTCATTCTTCAATTGCTGAGTAAATTGTGTGATCTATTTTGTGGGTTGTGTGTTTGTCCATAGATCTATGTGCTCAATTTAATACATGCAGGTCATAATTAGAATATTTTATGGATTTTTTGCTATATTTTGTAGTTTGGGCTGCATTTTGTGGATAGTGGTCACTATTTTGTAGAATCTGGTAAGAATTAGTTAGGAAGTTAGTTAAGTGGACCATCGATGTAAAGGTGCAAGCCTATAAGTAGATGTAGAATTGCAAGTGTAAGATCTTCTTAGACATTGCTTAGGAGTTCATAGATTATTCTAAAGGTTGTCTTAGTGTTTTTGAAGTTGTTTTCTTGGAACACTTATTGTTGAATGATTTTGGGTACCTGTTGGATTTGTGCACATGACTGAAGAACTATTTTGAGAACTCTTGTTTTGTTGTGGAAGTTAATATGACATGACAAAGGTTGAGTGGAATAACTGTGTCTTTTATTGTTTTCCACGATCCAAATGTGCCTGTAACGTGTAAATGCGAAATGGATCTGTGATTGGTGTGATATGTTTTACTTTAAATGAGGATATATTTATCGATATATATACGCATCAATGTTTTTGTTTGACTCGGTTATGTTATTACAATCTATTGATAGAACAAATCTGTTAATGCATAATATGAATGATTAGATCTATGGAATAATGTTGCGATAAGTCACCGAGTAGATACATGGTCCTCCTCTATATTGTGGAAACTTGATTCCATCAGTTCTCCCTCGAACATCTTGGGTGATACTTCATATTCTATGCAGGAATTGTTGGGCAGGGTAAAACCTGTCTAGGTTGGTGCTCAGGGAGATCACGGTGGTTTGGGTGCCGAGAAAGAGAAAACCCATATCGATTGAGTTTGTATCAACAAATGATTCCGCTTACAAGACCTTAGTTTGAAGGCGAGGGAGGACATGTTGTGGAATCCGACGAAACCGAAGATCCAATATTGGTTTGACCAGAAAATACAGGAATTCATTGAGAAAGAGAATTAGAAACCTGGAATGATGACGGATTAGTGCTAGCAGAGTATATGCACGATGGTCCTCATGAGTACTTTTTCTTTGAGTTTCCTATCATGATGTATGAGTGGTTGGTGCGCTTGACATATCAAAAGGCTAATTTTCAAGGAGGTGAACCAACTTCCTGGACCCCAGAATTGATTTAAGATTTGGAGGAGGTAGATAACAGAGCATTAAGGGTCATTGAAGTTTGGAATGAAAACATATTTGAAGGCTATATTACTAAGTTTGTGGTTGACACAACTCAATCATATAGAGAAGAAAAAAGGAGTTTTTCAATGAACCAAGAGGTAGCTTCTTGTTTCCTTTGCAATTGTCCATTAAGATGATAATCTACAAAAAGGGCATTTTGAAGATGCACCTCGAGTAGTAGATTCTTGGTGTGCAAAGGCTATGGGTATCACGGAGAGGAGGGTTGGATGGAATGATACGGGGTAGATGGATGAAAGTTACGACAGGATTGTGAGGGAAGACAAGGAAGGAAGTGGTCTTATGAGAGGAGGAGCGAGGTTTCAGTAAGAGAAGAGGAAGAGGACAGGAGAGAGTCCTGTTGTGACTAAGACAGGAGGTCACGAAGGAAGAATACATAGGACAAAGAGACCCTACAGTGATGAAGTATATGACCAGAATACACCTGAGAAAGAGGAAGGACCGACCCAGAGAAACAACATACCCACACCTCCATGCATTGCGCCACACTCATGAAGGAACATGAGTTCAACACTGCTGTATCTGACGTGTCAACTAAATTCTAATAATAATAGATCAGCGACTGTAGGAAGAAGTACCACGATGGTGGACAACAATGAAAAGTTACCCTTGTTTCATGGGAATGAGACTGAGGATCCCGAACAATATTGGTTCTTATGTGAAGTAGTATGGACAGTCAAACAAGCTACAAATTATGATGTTGAGAAAGGTCAGTTGGAGACGACCCTTCGAGGTTGTGCACTAGATTAGTTCATGAAATTTGTACAAGTCCCTACAGGGGCCCCATCAAAAACATTGGCTAAAGTCCAAAAAAAATTGATTGAAGAGTTCAGAAAACTGAAATATAAGGTGCAATACATTACAAAACGGAAGGAGATTAAGCAGTATCCCAATGAAACTGTTTGGGATTTTGATAAAAGGTTTAAGACACTAAAGAAAAGTTTCATCTTTGAGATGAGTGATATTCAGCATAAAGAATGGTCCATCATAACATTACTATCCCATATCAGATTGTCGTTGATGCAGCAAAAGATCACGACACAGAGTGAGGTTCTAGAGATCACAATGAAGTTGGAATCTTCTCTAGTTGGTGAAAATGCAATTGGTATGAATCAGATCCATATGCAGCTGGCGAACTTGATGCTCCAGTTACAAGATATCAAGAAAGAAAAAGAACATCACGAAGAAGTGTAGTGTACTAGATGTCGTGCATATGGACATACTAAGGATAACTGTCTGGATTACCGAAACTACCTGTTGTCAGGAGTACCGAACCCATTGAGTTGTGGAAGTGTGCCATGGTGTCATATTTGTCAAGTATATGGACATCGACATGAAGATTGTGGATATATGCAGAGGATGGTAACTAAGCCAACAAAATTATACTGTACATTAAGCAGATCTATTGGGAATGAAGATAGGGATTTCCGCGCATATGATCTACTCCAATATAGAACAATGCACATGTACTATGTAAAGGGAGAGGACCATCAAATAGTATAGAAATTGCAACCACAGGTGGTACAACCACCACCTCAAACACAGTTCTCACCACAACCACAACCGCAACCGTAGATGCAGTTTGTACCATAACCGCAACTACAACCGTAGTTTGTACCACAACCACAACTACAACCGTAGATTGTACCAAAACTGCAACTACAACCATAGTTTGTACCACAATAGTAGTATAATCAGATGCATATGGCTTCGTAGCAACCACAATATGTTCAGCCACAGTAGTATGTTCTGCAGTACCCAAATCCCCCGCAACATTAATTTAATCAAGTGACAGTATCATCAGCAAGGAGGATTCCATGGAGGATTCTGAGGAGGACAAGGTGGAGGCTTTGGTCGAGGTCGCAGACCAGTAAAATGTTATATTTGTGGAGTATTAGGACATTATCATAGATATTTCCTACAATTGCAAGCACAATGTACACATTGTATCATTGTCGATCACACTGTTGATAATCTTCCACAGCTGATCACGAAGTGGTAGGAAGGGAATGTGCCTTAGTTGCAGAACCAAAATCAGAATCAAGTGAAAAATTGGAATCAATTGTAGAACCAGAATCGGCTTCAGAACTAGAACCATAATGTGAATCAACCTGTGAATCCATCGATGAACTAGAACCAGGGACTGACTGTCGCGATGATTTCAGCAGAACCAAGAACGCAAGATTTTGATGTTGTTGTCATTACTCATGGATGAGCGACGACGGGAGACAATAGCACACATCCACAAATTTGGTTGGCTTGCAGAAGAAGGTCCAGTTTGACATTGATGCTAAAAGAGACACTTTTTTTGAATCACGTGACACAATAGGAATAAATCCTAGTAAGTTACCTATCTATGAGATGTTGAATGATTTTGATTCCACTTTGGTAGCAGGACCATCGCGGTTGCTTGTTACCTTGCAGTATTTCCTTGAAAGTTGTTTGTTGTTGGTGAGAGATCTTGATGCTATTTCCTATATTGAGAGTATGTTTCATCGACCGAACAAGGGACACAAAGAGTCTATAGTGAAATGTTTACATAAGAAATAGATAGGAAAAGAGATGCACATGAATATTCAGATTGGGGACTATGAGGTAGATTCATTCATCTTGAATCGAGGCTCAAACATTAATATTTTGACAAGCAAGACATGGCAGAAGATGGGGAGCCCGAAGTTAGCTTGGTCCCCTGTGTAGTTGCAATTGGCTAACCAGGCCAGAGTAACGCCAATTGGGCAAGTTCCGCACCTTCCTGTGGAAATAGAAGGGATGGAAAATTATGCGTATTTTGATGTCATTGATGTTGTCAATGGTGGCGATTCCTATCCCGCGTTGTTGGTAATTGGATGGGACAATGATATTTTGGTGGTGATCAACTTTAAGAAGTGTGTTATGACTTTTGAAAACTGTGAAATCATGGTCATCGCTCTGATGGATCCAACTGAAGGGCGAAGGTATGTTCATCTGGTGAGAGATGAAGCTACAAAAGGATGGGATCATGCATATAATATCTCAGAATATTAGATCCAACTGCCAGTCGATGGCAATCTTGGTTGGAGTAGCTCCATATTTGCATCTTCTGATTCTAATGATGCGCTAGAGAATTGGAAGAATTGCATGCACGAAGTGTCGCTAAGGAATTATGGCTTGATCACATAGTCATTGTGTTGAGTTGCGACTGATATTGTTGAATTACAAATATATGAAGGACTACCTAAGTTATTGAAGTTTCTAGTTAAATTTGAAGACAATGTGTCAGAATGACAACAATTACTGGAATTAGAGGAAGAATTGAAGGCTACTCTAGCACATTGGTGGGTGACCCATCAGCAGTTGATCATTGGCTGGTCGCAGTGTCAAATATTGATGACAGTTCAGTTTGGTAACACAGAAGAGTATCACGATAGAAGGTACGATGGGTAGAATAATCTTGACGATCATCTAATTGAGTGTCAGACCTTTTAGGCATCGCTAGGAAAGGATGAGTGGGTCCATTCCTTTATCCACACGTTGGATGAGATGCCACGATCATGGTATGTATCAGCCAAGATGTGCAGAGATATTTCTACTTGGGAGGAGTTAATAGTCTGGTTTACTCACACCTTCCATTTCGCGGATACCAAGCCAGCTATTCATGATGTCGTGCAACACATCCACGATATTGTTCTGAAGGTATTACCAATTGCAGATACAGTGGATCCACATGCGCAATGGCTGATGTAGTCAATGATGGAATGTTGTAATGTCACTGGAGGACCTAAGGATGGTGAAGATCTGTGAAATATCAATATTCCAGAGACAAAAGAGAGTCAGGATGTCGCAACACCTGATGTACCGACAGATCCAATGAATCAACCATTAAAAATTAGGAAGGTCAACATTGGGACAGAGGATAACGCAATGTTTACGAATGTTGGGGACTATTGGGATGAAGAGACCATGGAAAAGATCACATATATGTTGCATGAATTTCAATATTTGTTTCCAACCAAGTTTTCTGAGATGAAGGGAATACTGGGATATTTAGGAGAATTGAAGATCTTGTTGAAACTTGATGCAAAACCAGTAAGGCAGGGACTATATCGCTTAAATATGTGATAGAAGGGTAGGGTCAAAGTGGAGCTTGCCATAATGGTAGATGTTTGAATAATTGATCCATTTGAAGAATTAGAATAGATCAGTCCATATTTTAAAATATTCTTTTTTGTTGTTGTATGTTTTTTACATTGCAAGTCTCACTGGTCTCAATGACCACGTCTACATAAACTCTTATTCTAGTTTAATCATAACATGATTCTTAGAGTCATTGGATTGATTTTTGAACTGTAAATGAAAGCTATGTCTATATTTTCTTTCCACTATGTTTCTCAAAATTTTATAAAACTTTCCCCCACTCTCATTAACTTCTAGCACCACTCCAATTGAATTGATGACCAAATTATCATCATTTACATTCTTCTCAATTTTTATATTTTTTGGTATCCTATTTATTTGTTGTCTGTTCTTGAAAAACATTTAACAAAATTGAAATTAAAACTTTGAAGCATGATAGCAATTATTATTGAGAAGCATTCCCAGAAAGAAGTTAAAAAAAATCATGTAAATCACCTATTAATCCACATAACTCCTCTATTTGCAATAATTCATTAAGTTTTTTTTCTCTTCTTCACTCACATTACAAACAATCTTATATATTTTTCTTAATTTTTTTTTATCTGCATGACATGCATAAACCAGTGCACATCATTAAAACATGCATATAATTCCAATATATTACTTTCATATTAAAATAACAAAAAACTTGCCATCTTATTTATGTTGGATGTGTTTCCCTTGCTCCCTTTGCTGTGATTTTTATTTTGTGATATTTTATGGGACATCTTTTATTAGTCAATGTCGTTGATAATGAAACATACAAATCATAAAATATTTTTTTACACAATAAGTAAATAATTTTAGGTAAAAATGTATTTAGGACAAATGGTGCACACATTACATAAATTATGCATTGGTGCACAAAATATGACAAAACACATCGTTTCATGTTATATGTAAATACACATTGTAAATGGTTTTTCTTTTTTCAATAAACAAATTTAATGGTTTTTCTTTTTTCTTTCTGTAAAATGTGCATTGAAAAACAATATAAGTGATTTTTGAGAAAATATGGCAGGGACAATCTAGACAAGTCGACTCCAAATCAAAATGCATTATGATATCAGTCCAAGAGAAAAAGAAAGTTCCATATACTAATATATATAACCAAGAAGTTTAAATTGTTGAAAATCAAATATTATTGTGAAATAGAAAAATAAATGGAAAACAATAACAAATCAAGAAGAACCCTAGGGTTTGCATTAATGAAGATAAATATGAAGGAATAAGAACACAAGGGTTTTAATCATTGAACTTAACTCTTATATTCTTTATTTTATTCAAATATATTTCAAAATTTATTCCATTTGTTGATTCTTTCGAAGGAAAACTTACTTGAAATGTATCCTCTGAAAAATTGTATGTGTCCACAATGATCCCTTACATAATTTATCTTCAAAAAAATATATCTCCAAACTCTTCTCTGGTAGCCTCTGTTACATAATTCACTCAATTTTTTGGCCAAAAGAGGTTTAGGGATTATGAATTTATTTTATTTATAACCTCATTGTCTTAAAATGAAATTCTTGCTCTTATTTTTCATTTTATTTTTTGTTCGCCCGATAATAAACTTGCATATCATTTTTCTTATTTTTTTTACATCTAGTTTTTGGTGCGCAAATCTCAATATATAACATCAGTGCACTATTTTTATATAGGTGCGCTTTGTAATCTATCATAAAATTCAACATTTATATTTGCACATTTTTTCAAAGTAACATTCCACTAAGTAATCAATTTGGCATCGGTACAATTTATTAACAGAAGTGCGTCAATGACATAGAAAGAGAAAAAAAACAAATGTAAAGTTCTACAACTAGTAATTTGCAAAGATTTTTCCTTTACATAGTGCACTGGTGTGTGCTTCTTTATATAGTGCACTTCTTTACATAGTGCATTGATGTGCACTTCTTTATATAGTGCACCAGTTCATATAGACTGTGATGACACACCAGTGCACTTATGATGTTTTTGGCTCATTGGTTTTGATATTTGAAACCAAAATGTAGCATGTTTCCGCTTTTATTTTTTGAAGAGTGAACACATATATTGATTCTATGTTTCACACAGCTACTAGGGAAGAAAGAGAAATAAATCAAATGGATAATTATTTAAATTAAAGCTCACTCCATATCGTTCAAAGTTTAAGTTCTCCATTTTTGTCATCGGTAAGTGCGACATATTTATTTATATTTGATTCTATATTTGAATTTATGGTGTCTTTTTCCATGCATTTGAATAATTGTGCATTTTCTTTTGTAGGATTCCAATTCTAGATCAAGTTCAAATGCACGTGATGTTCCGCTACTCCCAAAAAGACAGAAGGTTTTATCTAGAGAAACGTACCATAAGAAGATGGTATATTAAAATGGAAGGCTACTTTACCTTTCCTATCGTAACATGCCATCATCCAATAATCATCTTAGACCAATAGTACTTCAATGTAAATTGGACATCTTTTATGACTCCCCAGTAGCATGCAATTGTTAAAAATGTAAAGGGCAGAAGGTGAACCATAGAAGATTCACATTGTCCCATTATATTAATGACTGACTACCTAAAGGATGGTTTAATAACCCCCACAGTGTCCAATGATCTAATAGGTTAAATAGAAAAGACACATAGGAACACTTTCATATTCTCATTCCTTGATAAGTTGGAAGACAAATAAACCTTGTTCTTGTGATATTTCTAAATATTCTTGATGGAAGAAAGAAATCATAAGCTAAGGATCTAAAAAACAATGTAATCCTACTGAGATGAACAACAAAGATTTGCAACAAAACTAGTGAAGAAATATTAAGCAGAGTACATGCGAGAAGAAACTCAATTGAATAAAACCCATATGTCTATTAAATAAATAATGAGAGTACAATATAAATACATCTACAAAGGATAAATTTTTAATCCTAAGAAGGCATTTGGAATCCTCTCATTTGGAAGGCTTATATCAGCATAGAAACCATCACTAGACACGAGAAATAATCCTAACTCCTGAATGTGCTTAGTTAACTGAGTGTAACTGGATATAGAAGGCACATGAGTGAGTTAATTAATGATTTATAATGATATAGGGGTGATTTTAATACTTTTGGTTTACTAACAATGGTCATCGGAGCTCACTATCAGTCCAGAGTGATGAAATCTATGAAAGGTGGAGCAGTTAATTGAATGTAACTGATGGTGGATGGATAAAATCATGGATGAGGGAACATGAGGTCCTAAAAGAATGTATGAGGGAGAAATAGTGGGTAATGAGGTAAAAAATTACAAGGATTGAGGCACTAGGATGTCAACAATAATATCTAGGTACTAGGGAGGTCAACAATGTTGGATGCATTTTGCATGGATGCAGGTATTTTTCATGGATGCATGCTTGCATGCATGACTCAGGTATAGATGGAGAATATGATCCAACACCCCCCATTAAAATTAAATTATGATAATTAAAAAAAGATTGGTCCTAGATAACTAGGACTATAGTCACCCTTTACATTATTCATCCATACAAACTTAGGAAAAAGGAAAAAACATATGGGAAAAATACTTTCTAAAAAAGGGACATGAAAAAGTAAACCAAAAAATGATCTCCAAACTAAATGATTGTGTCTAGAGGAATATTCCTCTTTGGAAGAATATGAATATGTTCAACTTGATCAGGGACATAGACAGTTGAATGATTGAAACTCGAACAATGTAGAGCAATTGAGATAATATGACAAAAGAGAAAATGTAGGTGTTCTTCAGATTTGAACTTCAAATCAAGGAATGTGAGATCAGGTCCAAATGTGTCTTGATGTGCTTGATAACTAGAACAAAATGTGTTTATTTCTACTCCAAGAGAATGGTGGTTTCCTCTATTTTTACTAGCATTTTGAAAAAAATGCTCATGTGACCATGTAGGAAAGAAAAGTAGGCTTTGGAACATGAAGTGTGAATGCATGAGCTCCATAATATGATATAGCATTCAATATATCCAAGAAATCACAACATTTCATATAAGAAAACTCATGAGAATAAATTGGTATAGAATCCCCAGCAGCAGAATTTTTTAAGGAGACTTGAGGACCTAAGTGGTGTATACAATTGTACTTAACTTTTTTGTATTGTGCTATGGTCACATGAAGAACATGATTTAGTTTTACAATATAATAGATATTTATGATTTTTTTCTTTAGAATATAATATAAGACTTGGTAGGTATTCACACTCAAGAAAGGGTTGTAAAAGTAATTGATGTATTATAAAGGTGAGAACATGCTTATTCAATGAAAAACATAGTAAAAAATGTTAATTTTGTCGACGTATTTAGTAACTCATTTTTTACTAGCTAAATTTTGATCAAAGCTAATGTAACTAGACTTTTCTTTATTTTCTTTAGAGAAGGAAAACCTCCACTAATTAATCTCATCTAGCCCCAAAAGTTAGCCCAATTGGTAAGATGTGTGCATACTCTCTTAGTTCACAGGAGTAAGACTAGATTGTCTCTTTTCTAAAATGATGAACCATATTACATAAACATTGTGATTAGGATGTCAAAGTATTGAAAAATAAAATCTATATTAAATATTTAGATATACATAGTTTTAATTATATATGCATGGCACAAGGATTAATGTTGAGAATTAAAAACTAATATATTTTCATCTCCTCAATAATAAATAATATTTAATATTGTGAAGTAAGTTCATAGCATTTTCAAGTTATGGATACAACGAAATCTCTTTTTCTTAAGCTTAAAATCAGGTACCTACATATAATGTCCAATGCTAATTATGGATAGAACTAATTTCCTTTTTATGTGGGTTTATTCTTCCTTTTTTTATCTAGGTTAAAATTAACTTGCTACAGATGATGCCTTTAACTTGCTACGATGCCTTTAACTTGCTACGGATGATGTCTTGATGTATACACATTATATATTTAACTCCACCTTTATGTTTTAAACTTCATGATTGAGTTCATCTCTAAAACTTTATTTTAAGGTCGGTGGAAAGCTTCGAGTAAAACTTGGTAAAAAATCGGTGTATTTAAAGTATACAAATGGATTTAATTTCAAATACTTGAGCTTAAAAAACATTTACGTTCAAGCTATCTAATGGATAACCGACAAGCAGCAAAGTCAATCGTTGACTTCGTTGTTACTTTGTTGTTGGTCCGTTGGATGGCTTGACCGTACATGTTTAGTTGGATGGCTTGAACGTACATGTTTGTTAAGGATGGCTCTTCCAATTGATCATTTTCGAAAGTCCTTTCTGAAAGTTCCCTACGCGTCACATAATAACCTGAAAGTTGTGTACAGAAGATGGGAGGCTATGGTGAGTATCCCTACGTTCTACCCCGATAGAAAGGTATTTACGATGAGTGACCAACTCGTATGCTTCATTCAACGTGATCGGAGGATTAGGTACCTCGGCAATGTTCTAATAATGATATATGACCCTTTGAAAGATAACTGGAAAAGGATACCTCCCATTGACGATCCCCACTTTCATTGATTATAAGCATCATGCCAGTTCCTTGCTATGAATCAATAGATGATTCTCATAATCGTACTCGTCCGTACAATGAGAGTATGAAGAGTGTACACATTTATGTATTTGATTCCGCGAGATGGAGCCACAGATATTACATTCATACACCTTAATACTTCTTTTCTTGCTTTGTCTCTTCTTCCAATGTACTTGTCCAACCCCATGGCGAATGCAAAAACTTATAATGTGGAGGAATACAAGTGGGAAATTATGGCTCCTATGACCCAACCACATGGCTAGGGATTCCATGGTGTTTTCATGGAAGGTAAATTCATGGGGTTAGGTGCAGGCCAATTTGATAGAAATGGATAAGTTTTTTATCCACGTGCGTAAACGTGGACAAGGTGGGAAGGTATATGGAATTTTCTTCGCGATCCATGGAGCAGTTGTGTTGCAGCTTCTTCTTCTGGCGACTTGTACGTGTTTAGTGGACAACATGTAATGAAGTAAGATTGTGAGAACAATGTTTGGACTCCTATGGATTCTTTTTCGGAATGTATATGCTACTTAACGTCTGCTACACAATGGTGCAACTAGATTTTTGTAAGCACATATGATCCCATCCCCAAGAAGCACATCCATTATCTATTTAACCCGTCAAGCGATCAGTGCATTAAAATTAATGGTGATGAGGAACACATTGTAGGCGTGATTTTATCTTCAACAACCATGGATATTTGAATACTATTGATATTTGAATACTGTTAGTTGTCTCATTTCTCTATAGTTATTTGTGTCATGAATAATTTTTAATATAATATACTTTCATACATTTATGTGTTTTGGATCTTGTATTTAAGATAATTCATGGGATGGTGTACTTAAATATAATTCATTATTAATACTATGCAGTGTCTATCATATTTGGCGGTCATAAAATTGTTTCATATTAATACTCTATTGTTAATAGATATGTAAAATCAAATAAGGTTAACAGAAATTGCAGAAAGTGAGCAAGTAGATGATGGGAAAAGAAAGATAACTACACTTCCTTTCTAAATCTTTATTTTCTTAGTTATTGTAAGTTTTTCTACTTCAATACAAATTGATTAGTATCTTTATATGCAAGAATAACAAGAACATCAATATATTCAAGATACCAAAGACACACATATTTTCCTTGGGGAAACCATAAAGGAGAAAATCCTGCAAACATCCTCAGAATAGTTCTATCACTAATACAATATCACAAGATGGAAAACCCCAAGAATAAGAAGTCTTTTGGAGCTCTCTCTCTTTCTCCTCTAGTGAAATTGGCCTCTCTCACTATAATGCGAACTTGAGAGTGAGTGAGGGTCAAATGAGGGAGGGTGCCTCCCTATTTATATTCTTCAGTTGTGTGACTCACTTAACTAACTAGGTTGGTCACGCTACCTAATTAGGGTTGACATACCTAGGAAGAATTCAAAATACATTTTCCTTTATTTATTCTGGAGACTATTGCCTCGACTTACAACAAAGATCTTACCTCAATGACCAAACATAATAATGACATCTCAAACGAAGGGAAAAAGTATCCAACGGGGGAAAACAAATATACAATAATAATATGAAGTTACAATTACAACAACACTCTCTCTTAACTAGGAAGGTATTCTCTTGCCACATGCATCAACACTCTAGCCACGCCATCATCCCTGAATCATCATCGCCGTTGTTGGTGTAGTCCTCATCTTGTCGGTCATTTATCAGTGACATATTTCAAACCTATCCATCATAAGAAGTTTCTACAGATCCAACCATGTTTCATGATGGGTGTAGGCCTAGTCCTCATATAGGTCTTCATCATATCCATGAAAAATCCATCATGTAGGTGTAGTTTAGGACTATACATTATATTTCCACTGCAATCACCTGCATCTCCTACCATCCTCTTGTCATATCCATATCATCTCATCATTGCACATGAAGAGAAGCCCAGATGCATACCTCATGTCCAACATACTATCTGCGTTCGACCAACATTGGAGCATGCCAAGACGCATTACGTCCTAAGGACTTCCCGTGTCTTCCACCATGCAAGGATTTCCTAGGAGCACACCAAGTGTATTACGTCTCTTCATGGTCATCTTGCATTCTACCAGCATATGAGCACACCAAGATGCATTATGTCCCAAGTACTACCTGCGTCTACCACTATGCAAGAATCACCTCGGTGCAAACCAAGTGCCTTATGACTAGTGGAATTCTCATCATCTCCAACATGGAAGCATGCAAGGACGTATTATGTCCCAAGGACTACTTGTGTCTACCACCATGTTAGACCTATCTCTAGTATAGGAGCATGCTAGGAGCACACCATTTTCATTATGTCCCAAGGACCAACTGCATCTACCACCATGGAAGAACTCGCTTTAGTGCATATGTGTCTTCTGGTCTTTCATCATCTCCAGTATGGGAACACGCCACGACACATTAAGTCCAAAGTACCACCTATGTCTTCAACCATGTGAGAACTCGTCACTCCCTCTTTTCAGGGACCTCAATATGGATGCCACAAAGTCTCTCTCTGAAGTATTAAAACTTTACTCTAGCTAATGTCTTAGTCAATACATCGGCTATCTTCTTGTATCTCGCCACATACTAGAGCTTCACGTTTCCTCTCTGCACCATATACTGAATTAAGTGATACTTGATCTCAATGTTCTTTGACTTGTCATGCAATAGTAGGTTCTTCGACAACTTCACACAACTATGGTTATCACAAAATATATAAGTCGCCTCAAACTTGAGATAAAACAAATAAGAAAGTACATTTTGAATCCATACTACGTAACAACTAGCCGAACAGGCTGCAACATACTCTGCTTTGGCAATATTCAGCCCCACATAGGACTACTTCCTTCTAAACCAAGAGATCATACCAGATCCCAAACTGAAGCATCATCCCAAAGTGCTCTTCATATCATTGGCGTTTCCTTCCCAATATTAATCAACAGAACTGTGCAGGTTAATATTTTTATTTGTGTCATACTTGATCATATACTCAACTATACCCTCCAGGTACCTCAATACATGCTTTGCAACAATCAGGTGAACATATCTCAAATCCATCAAGAACTAGATCAGGGTGTTCATAGCAAATCATATGTTTGGCCTCGTGTTCTTCAGGTACATCAATGAACCAATCATATGTTGATACATTGTGGCATTAATTGATTTTGATGAAGCATCACACAGTAGCTTCAATCTCGATTACATAGGTGTGGCCATTTCATTATAGTCCAACATTTTAAATCTCTTCAAAATCTCCATGGCATACTTTCCTTGACCAAGGAAGATCCCATCCACACTCTGCCACACCTCCATTCCTAATAAGTAATACATTGTCCCTAGGTCTTTCATTAGTGACAATCCAACTCTTTGCATCTACAACGAGCTCGTCCTCACTTGTTAGAAACAAGCCATCTACATATAGTACGAGTATCACCGGTCTTCTACATTGAACCTTGAAGTAAAGGTTGGTGTCTACTTTACTATTGGTAAAGTCTAAGCTCATCAAGAAGTTTTCCATATTGTCATACCATGTCAATATTCTTGAACTTTGAGATATTCTATAGTCATTCCCTCTAAAGCAGAGCACCATCCTCCCTCTGCATTTTGTACTCTATGTATCAGAACATTTTGTACTAGAGTGATAGTTAGCTTCCTCTAATATTGATATTATATGTATCCACTTATGTCATCTCTCAAGGTCACTAGATACTAAGATCCTCCATCTTGAACTTTGTTGAAAGTTCCCCTTGCACCCATCTGTGAGCTTGCCATCCTCTGTAGGCTTCCATATTCAACCTTATAGCAACGGTTGATATCTACATCACTCTAGGATATCTTCAAGCTCCTTATATAACTATATGTGCTATCCCATGGGTGCCTTTGGAACTGATAGAAATATTTTTTGTGCACATGTGTTTCTTTGCTCGACATCCACTTCTACTTTACTGGAGAAGTGTGTTTGGTCAATGGAGCATGTCTTGCCATAATATACTCCCTCTTTATGAGACAAACCATGAACAGTGCTTTGTACTTCTTGATGCTTCCATATGTTTCATGCTTGATCTTGTATATGCACTACAGATTTCCCTTCAGGTCTCGGAACCGTATATTGGACATCATTCTCCATTATCAGCTCATACTCTTTTATCATAGTATCCTTCCATTTCCTATCGGTTGCTTCTTCATAACTTGGAAGGATCTGTATCAATGATGTCACTTAATAGTGACACATAACTAGAGTGTGTCTAAGGCCTCTTACTTTCTTTGGAAGTCTCGTCATACTTTTATTTATCTTGAATGATCTCTCATGCCCAAGATGGTATTCATCTCTCAATGTGGATCTACTTCTCTTTATGGCTTAGGTCATATCATGATTCATATATTCTTCTGAATCTATTTCTTCTGTCATGGTGTGTCTAACCTTGGGAGATTCAGGTTCCCCTTCGTGTATGTTGTTGGAGTGAATCATCATCATGTGTTATTTGGAACAAGTCTTATCCATGTTTTCTTGTAGGTGATTGTACACGATATTTCCTACAAGTCAAATTCAGTTGCATGATTAGAAACATTTCATATATTAATAACAACAAATCTATATGCATAAAGATATATGTCACACAATCATGTACCTATCATAGACAATGCTACAATGTTCATCCATATCCTGATGTATTTGTAACTTCAGAATATATTCTAATGTATATTATCATTGTATGTTGTTATACCCCCATTGGATATGTGTTTGCCTCCTTGCCAGATGTCTTTATTGTGTCTATACCTTGAGGTACAACCTCCGTTGTAAGTCAGGGAAATAGTCCTTAGTGTGACATCATGTAATGTGTATTTGGAGTCTCTATAGGAGAAGTTATCCCTGTTAGTGAAGCGGGTCGACCCGGTCATGTAAAAGGTCAGTCACCCAATTAGTATAAATAGGGAGGCACCCTCCCTCATTTATAAACACCTCACACTCGACCAATTTCACATGAGAGAGAGAGAGACAAGGGAGGAGAGATAGATAGTTGTTGCATACTTCTTATTACTGGGATTGATCATCTCATGACACAATCTTTTACACTATACTACTTTGAGTAAGTTTGTGGGGTTTTCTCCTTTATGGTTTCCTCGGTGATAATATTTGTGTCTTGTGTATCTATTATATCTTATGCATCTTGTTTTTCTTGTTATTCTTTCATACAAAGATCGTAATTAAGCTAATAAGATCTAGAAAATCTAACATGGAATCAGAGCCTCTATAAAAGAAGGAATTGTGAAACTACGTAAACTAGGGATTCCTAGTTCAATGTGTTCTCTCCACAAATCATTAAGAAAACAGGGTTAGGCCAACTCGCCTTAGTAGGGAGAAACTTTTGGTGGAAGAAGTTTCATTTTTTTACCATGTCACTAGTGTTAGGAGGAACTAGGGAATCAAGTTTCGGAGGCTTCCAACCTCAGTCTTTAGAAAGTGACCTTGCTGAGCAAAACACCTCAAGGAGGCACATATTTCTGTCCAAACATAATTCCCAAACTCCAAGTTTGGAATATTAGGGTTTCTCTAACAAACCCTAGGTCAACTAGCTCCGGAACCAGTTTGGACACCTCAAATCGGTAAGATGTAAATATTTTCTATTTCCATTTGAGGTTCTCATTTGAAAAGATGACTCACCATACTCAGCTTGAGGACAAGCTTGGAAGGGTTGATTACTTCTGAGCATGGAATTTCAGAATCTCATTGATCCTTGAAGAAAATCATTTGGATCAGTACATCACTGAAGAAGTTCCACAACCAGAGGGAGATGAGGCTAAGGATGCTCATAAGAGAATCATGGATAAATCCAAGAGAATCATTACAGATTCTATTAAGGATCACCTCATCCCCCATGTGTCTTCATTCAAGACACCGAAGGAACTATATGATGCTTTGACAAATATGTTCAAAGGAAAGAACATCAATCAAAAAATGACTTTGAGGAACCAGTTGAAGAATGTGAAGATATGAGACTCCAAGAATATACATACTTACTTCACAAGGGTTGCTCAAATCAAAGAACAACTTGAAGCTGTTGAAGAGAATGTTGAAGAAGGATAAATTGTAATGACTACTTTGAATGGTCTTCCTAGATCATGGGACTCATGCATTCAAGGAATTTGTGTAAGAAGGAGGTTGATCTCTTTCAGCAGACTCCAAGAAGAATGTGCACAAGAAGAAGCTTGAATCATGACAGGAGAAGAGAATATGGGAGAAACTGGAGATCAACCTCTGATAGTTCACACCAAGAAGAAATTCAAGAAGAAGAAGAAGAAGGAGAAGAAGGAGAACTTTCACCACAACAAGAATAAGGACAAGAAATAAAAGAAGACCAAGAGAGATCATTCCAATGTTTCATGCTATACTTGTGATGAAAAGGGACACTTTGCAAGATATTGTCCCACAAAGAAAAGGAGATAGCATGCGCATGTTGTCGAAGACAATGAAACAACAAACAAAAGATTTAGAAGAAAGAAGAATGATTCAAATGAAGAGTATGTGCTAATATCAACACTTACTGGCACTATCTCACACAGAAGCAATGATTGGATTGTGGATAGTGGAGCTTCTAAACACATGGCACGATTCAAGGAATCATTCGTCAATATGTATGAACATGAGTCACATAACAAGGTGAAACTTGGGGATGATTACCAATACCCCATAAAAATAAGTGGAGAAGCATCATACAAGATTGAATTTGGAAAATCATTAAAGATGAAGGATGTGTTATATGTTCTAGGATTGAAGAAGAATCTTCTCTCCATCTCTGCACTAGATGCAAAGGGTATGAGAGTTGCATTTGTTGATGGTCAAGTTCTGACATGTCCCAGAGGGAATACAATAGAGGATGCAATAGTGATTGGAAAAGAAAATGGATGCTTGTTTAAGCTAAAGGCACATCCTGAACAAGCACTGGTTCATGAGTCAATTGAACCAATCGAACTATGGCACGGAAGGATTGCACATGTGCATTATAGAACACTGTCGATGGTAAGAAAAGTAGTATCTGGACTACTAGATATCCAGCAAAAGCATGAAGGCATTTGCAAAGGATGTGCACAAGGAAAGAATGAGAAGAAGACATTTCCCAATAGTGAGAGCAAAGCCAAATGAATAATAGAGATAGTACACTTGAATGTATGTGGACCCATGTCTTCTAGCTCATTAAGAGGGTATGTGTACTATGTTTCCTTTATAGATTATTTCTCACATAAGACTTGGATATATTTCTTGAAAGGGAAAATGAAGTTTTTAGTAAGTTCAAGGAATATAAATCCTTGGTCAAGAACCAAACCGATAGGAAGATCAAGACTCTATGGTCAGATAATGGAGGTGAATTTAGCTCGAAATAATTCAAGGAAATATGTAGAGAATATGGGATTGAGAGGGAGTTGAGAAATCCATACAATCCTCAACGAAATGGGGTTGTGGAACGAAAGAACCAAAGCATCATAGAAATGACAAAAGAAATGTTGCATGACTAGGATCTTCCTATACACCTTTGGGCAAAGGAAGCAAGGACAGCTGTGTATGTATAGAACTATACTCCTCATCGAGTACTTGACCACAAGACTCTAGAATAGGCTTTCTTAGGAGAGAAACCAGAGGTTAGCCATTTGAGAATATTTGGATTCCTGGTGTACATACATATCCCAAAGGAGAAAAGGACAAATACTAATCCTTCTGGGACTAAGGGTATATTAGTAAGATACAGTGATACATCAAAGGCCTACCAAATATACTTCCCAGGACTCATGAAGATCGACATCAGTAGATATGTAACCTTTGATGAAGACTTGACATACTTCAGATCCAGGAGGACACCCATTCAACAGGTCAAGGAACCTTGTCACATGCCCAAATTTTGTAAAAATAATATTATCTTCTTTTATTTTATTTTATTTAAAGACATTATGTTAAATTTTATGCTAAATTGTAATTGATGACTCGGCAGAGTCAAGGATGTTGAATGCATTTCTGAATATTTTAATTATAAATAAATAAAAGTGGAGACAATAGCTTAGGAGATCTGTTAAAAGAGTGTTTACTGGTCAAGTTGGTGGAGGAGACTAGGTGAAGAGCAAACAGACATGTGGCAACATCCTCAAACACTTCCAACTATTTTAGGTGGCAACCTCCCTACATTTGGGGTCATGATCCCCCAAGAAAGTGGGATCAAAGCAGGTGGCTCAATTAATGACAAGCTGACCCAAAAGACCTAGGCAATCTTATAAAAATGCCTATTGAAGAGAGCTGAGGCTGCTCATTTTCTAGAGAAGTGATCATTCAGGTGAATGAATTTCAGAGGATTCAATGGCAAGGGAATTTGTGGAGAGAGTTTGAGGGGTTAAATTGCTGAGTGATCTAGTGTAGCTTTTCAGCTGAAGGATCTTATTGCTGTGTGCAGAATCATTATGGAGTCATTGGACTAGTTTATTGTTTGCTTGCTCCACCAGTTCTCAACTGAAGAGACCAGGAACAGGCTCGGGGGTCTTGAGGAGACGTTGTTTGAGCACTCTCCAGGAGTTGGTAGGGAGGAGCAACCTCCTAAAACTGTTTTTGTCCAACTTAATCAGGTTCTACAATGTTTTTGTTTTACTATGTTAAATGATTAAAAGTGAATCTGATTGTTATGTTAAATGTTTAAATGTGAGTCTGACTGATTAATGAATGTTAAATGTTTAGTTGTAAACTATTAGAGTTAATAATCTTTTAGTTATTTGAAAGAATGAACTTGTAATAGATGAAAAATAATCCTAACTTGCGTTTTTGCACATCTGGAAGGACCAGACCGTACTCCAGCACAGGCAATGTATAAAAATAGATGAAGGATATGATAGGAATCTGAAATGAATAACTGTATTATGCATTTCATAATATCAGAGTAATCTATTTTTGTATGTAAGTTGTTATCAGAAAAGAACATGGACCTGTTGTTTATATTTATTGTTTAACCATCTTGTTGATGTAAGTATGCTAGAGAAGAAATAGCCATAACTCTTTACAGGTGGTAGGTTTATTATATTAATAAGTTATTTAAGTAGATAAGTTAATATTCTTACATAGTATCTATTTCGTGATTAAAATAAAAATATGCAGGAGGGTAAATTATGACATATTGTATATATATAAATATACTTTTCCTTGTAATTATGTTATTAACTTGTAACAGAGGAAATAGAAACAACTCAGACAAACCACTTTATTTTATTCTGCTAAGTAAGGATTTAAATCGGATATACTTAGTTTATTTACTATTAATAATAATCGACTATATCTACAAATATTCGAACCTCAAGTAGGGTATTATTATTATCATAATTAATTTCCAAAGAACAAACTAAATACAGAGTTTATGTACATCTTATCAAAGAACTTTAATAACCCTATCTGTATTTTATTTAATAAAAACAACTAAAATACGATAATAACTAACATTTTAATAAATGTTTATTTATAAAAAGAACTAATTCTTTTAAACTGATACAAACAAGATCTACTGGTAAAAGAAAGTACGGGTTCGAAACCCTAACAACAAACAATATATGTAAATGACAATCATTTAAGCAATAATCCAAGTATTTGGATTATTTATTATTAAACAAATAAACTATTATAGATTATTACAGTCCTTTAAGGACAATGAAAAGACAACCATAGTAATATAACTGGAAGTTTACTCTATATACCTATAATAATAATTAAATCAATTAAACCAAGTAACTAAAGCTTAAAGAACAAATTGAAGAATTTATTTTACACAAGGGTTGCCTACAGGAAACCCTAGCTCAAATTTTTGAGCCTGTAAATAAATAATTATATAATAAAATGGAATAATAGTCTTTAAGCCATTAACAATATTCTTTATGCAAGATAAATAATATAGAGCAAAATTTCTATTACACAGGCGAATAGGGTAAAAACCCTAGTTTACAAAGTCACCATAAGAGCTTAAAGATAAACTGTGTCCAAGTTTAAAGAAAAGTATTTGTGCTTTAAAAGAACCTGTGTGTTGCTTGACATGCCATAAAGGATTCAAATATAACATTGTACAAAAATGAGAAACAAACATTTACAAGTCACAGCTTGAGTCAAAGTTACCCTGTTGTAAGCGAGGGTTTAAACAAAAACCAAAACTAGTAAACTGAAGAACAACAACCCAAGACTGGGTAACGACCAAGTTGTAACTTTTTCCAACTGGAAACTGTCCCCTAAGGACTGCACAAGCAAGGAAAGCCATTTTATAACTAGGGCTTACCCATAGCAAGAGCGCTGGTCCTTTCGTGAAGTATTTTCTGCCAAGGGTTATGCAAACTGTCACTTGCAAAATGAAAACCAAAGTTTAATTAAAAATTTGTTTTAGAACTGAATACTATAAACAAAATCTAGTATAAAATTTTTAAATGTTTACATCACCTGGAAGAGAAGATTATGGAGCCATGAAGGAACAACAACACCGCAACCAATGTAACAAGAAGGAAAACCTTCATATTCGCAGTGACAGAGACGATGGAGGGCCACGATACAAGCCACACTAACAGCAGTAGCTATAACAAGCCTGGCAACGGCCACGAAAGAATTAACAACAAATATTTCACTAACTTCAGCAACTCTGTTGAAACTATCAAACCCTACGACGAGGGCAGTTCATAAACCAACAACAAGTAAATATTAACCTATTTCTGCAATGACAGGACACGAAGGAGCCACATACAGGCCATAAGCCTTATGCTTTGAATCTCGACAAATCCTTACAGAGAAAATACTCATAGTTCACAGAAAGAGTTTTGAGACCAAATGGTGGAGGTTGAAACGAATTAAACCAAGACACGGAGCACCGCTAGCAACTAGAAGGGTAACATGGCCTCCATGACACTTGTTGCAAAGTAGCCCGAAGGCCCGAGAACTACGGAGGGAAATGATGAAGAGTAGGGTTACGAGGAAACTTATATCTTCCGTGCATGGTGAGGAAGGTTCCACGTGCCCCAGAAATTTATCAAAGTCACAGTGGGTTGAGTTCTATAGTCCATGTTGTTTTGATAAGACAAAATCATTGTCATTAATCCTCACGATGATCTTTCAATACTATATTACACCAAGTCAAAAAATATATATATCATTGATAATCATTATTTAAATAATGTTAGAGTATTTAGAACTTAGGGTATTGATAAACTCTTGGTGATTTTAACAATCATGAGTATATGATAATAATAAACCCAAGCTTACATGATATCAAGGAAATTGGTGCTAGTAAACACTGGAAATTATAAAATGATTTAGTAAACAACTAAAGAGATATCTCTAGTAGGGTATAAACCCTTAAAGAAATATATAAATAATAGTTTTCATAATAATTATTGATCCTATTATTAGAATGAAGAGTTATGTTTTAGAGTTGGTCCATATAAAAACTCTAACGATAATGATTTAGCTCATAGTTCAACAGGAAATATATTTTAAAAGTATTCTTTTCACTCTAGAATAGACTCCTAAGAAGTCTATAGTACTAGGGTAAACTTCAAGAGAAATTGTAATTAGTATTCCTCATAAACAAGCTCAAATGTCTTCAATTAAGGCTTTAATTGTAATAGTAAAAGACAGTGAAAATATCTAAATATACTTGTGGTATATTAGATATTTTTAAAAATGAGATAGTAATATCATCACTTTATTAAGTCTTGGAGAGGTTGGACAAATAAAAGTCATTTTTTTTTTATGACAATTATATAGGGATCAACTATAAATGCAATGTACTTTAATCTGAAAACTATCTCCACTGAAATTATTGAAAGAAAAGCTACGAGTTCTGTGTAACTCATTTCTCAGAGGGAATTTAAGTCTATTCTTCACGTAAACAAGTCTTAAAAATTTATATTAACAATAGCAATAAACTTTTGTTACAATAAGAGTACTAATATGTTGAATCTTGGACTCTATTAAGGACTGGATTTAACATAGAGTAATAATAGAAAGAAGATCAATCTAAGTAATAGTCATTCTTATAATAGGCCATCAATAACGAAAAGACACTGATCATATCAAGATGCTATTAAAATATAGACGTAGTCATAACTCAGATAAGGAGAAGGTATTTTACCTCATAGAACCTTGGAATTTAATCAAGCCAACTTTTACTCTAGCAGTATATTCTATACTAATCGAAGTATTTCTGATTAACGCCTTAATAAACTTTTACTAGATCAAGAATTTAACTGTAACCTTTAAGAACAAGTAATCTTTCTACGTTAGCATAATTGCTAAGTAAGCCCAGGATTTCAAAGTCAAATTTCACCTACTTGTCATAAAGAAAACTCATCAGTAAACTGAAATAAAAACAATGCGCAAGTTAAACTTAATCTTGTTACAAAAAGGAAACTGTTGAGTTAACATAATTGAGATTTTGTAATACTAATCTTTTAACTATTTCTTTTATTGCTGACCTTTAGCTGTTAGTAAACCACAGTTTTCAACATTTTATGTTATCTCAAAAGTTTTAAATTTTTGTGAAAATTTGGGGTTTTGACAAACCTAAACATATGAGTGTCTGAGATATGGAAAATAGAGAAGCAATTCTAGAAGATCATGAATATCATGACATGGCAGAACCATAAGAGTTGGCAGAGACATTCCTTAAGAAGGACTCCCACAAGAGGAAACCAGCATGGGTACAGGAGATCATACAAGAAGAAGAAAGGTATGGCTCTCCAGAAGGAATACATAGAGAGAGAAAAAGGGAAAACCCCTACAATATTTATGTGGCCCTGTTCTGTGACATCATTGACAAAGAAACTTCCACCTATGAAGAGGTTGTAATGAAGAAAGAATGGAAGGATGTTATGATCAAGGAATATCAGTCGATTATCAAGAATGATGTCTGGGAGATATTTCCAAGATCAGAAAAGAAGTCTGTTGTGACTTCGAAGTGGATATACAAGACCAAGCATGCTACAGATGGTAGGATCAAGAAATAAAAGGAAAGGTTCATAGCACGAGGCTTCTCACAAAAATAAGGCATAGACTACGAAGAGACATTTGCACCAGTGGTGAGGTACACTTCCATTAGGACCATAATTGCATTGGTAGTAGTTATAAAATGGAAAATACACTATATGGATGTCAAGACATATTTCTTGAATGGTGTATTCAAGGACAAAGTGTGTGTGGAACAACCAGTGGGATTTGGGACAAATGATAGGAAGACCCATGTGTGGAAATTGAAGAAGCTTTGTATGGAATGAAACAAGAACTGAGGACATAGTACGGTAGGATGGATAGCTTCGTGATGAACCTAGTATTTACCAAGAGTAAAGAGGATTCTAACCTTTAATTCAATGTTGAAGACGGAATACCAGTCATGCTCTTGCTATATGTCAATGAGTTGTTTCTAACAGGAGAAGAGGAACTCATTAAAGATGTAAGGAGGAGACTTGTGATAGAGTTCGAGATGAAATACCTAGGTATGATGCACAACTTCTTAGTCATGGAGGTGTGGCAGAGTCATAACATTCTACCCTCTTCTACATTGTATCCTAAATAAGAAAAAGCTAGAGAGAGATAAGTAAAACTGAGAGAGAGAAAAAGAATATTATGGTATTTTTGTAATAAATTTTGATTCCAAAGTCAGATTGGGGCACTCTTGATACCGTTGAAAAGGTCTTGTAGAGGGCTATAGCTTTTGTGTTTTGAGAATTACAATTTTCCTCACGGTTTGGTCAGGGAATGCATTTTTGTAAATATGGGCATGTGGAATTTTTAAAAGCATCTTTTCAAAGATTCTTCATGAAAAGCATCTTGTCAAACATGCTTTTCATGAAGCATATTTTAAAAGATGTTTTTCGAAATTCCACATGCCCAGATTTATAAAAATGCATGTCATGGCCAAACCATGAGGAATATTGCAAAGTGAAAAACATAAAAGTTATATCCCTCAATGAGACCTTTCCAACGGTACTAAGAGTGCCCCACTCTGACTTTCAAATCAAAAGTTATCTAAAAAATATTGTAATATTATTTTTTCTTTCTCTCATTTTTGCCTATATCTCTCTACCTTTTTATTATTTAGGATACATTTTGGGCTTGGTAATTCCTTATGGTGCAAATGAGATCTTCCTTAGTCAAGGAAAGTATGTAATGGAGATTCTGAAGGGATTCATAATGTTGGACTGCAAGAAAATATCCACACCTATGGAATCTAACTTGAAGCTTTTAGTGACACTTCATCTTATACAGTTGATGCCATGATGTATCATCATATGATTGGCTCATTGATGTACTTGGCGAATATGAGGCCATGTTCATATGCTTTGTGGTGAACAACCTGATCTAGTTCCTGACGTATCTGAGACATGTTCACCTGATAGCTACAAATCGGGAACTTGGGTACCTAAAAGGTACAGTGGATTATGGGATCAAATATGATGTGAATCAGAAGATTAACCTACATAGTTATGTTGATTAAGATTGGGCAGGTAGTGCCACTAACAGAAATAGCACCTCAAGTTGTTGCTTCATTTTGGGATCTGGCATGATCTCCTGGTTCAGCAGAAAAAAATCATGCATGGCACTCAGTACAGCCGAGGTAGAGTATTTTGTCACTTGATCGACTAGTTATGATGCTGTGTGGCTTTAAAAGCTATTGTATGACTTATTTGATCTCCAGTTGGATGTGACTTGTATCTTCTGCAACAATACGAGTTGCGTGAAGCTGTCAGAAAACCATGTGTTCTCTGACAAGTCGAAGAACATCGAGATAAATTTCCACTATATTAGGGATATGGTGCAGAGAGGAGAAGTGAAGCTCCAGTACATGGAAACAGACGAGGAGATAGCCAATGTGTTAACCAAGCCTCTAGCAAGAGTGAAGTTTGAGTACTTTAGATAAATAATTGGTGTGATCCAAAACAAGACCTCTAGAAAGAGGGAGTGATGTGTTCTAGCATAGCTAGAGAGATAGGTGGTATGAGTGTAAAATACTGGTGAATATCGTAGGTTGCTCAGACATAATCAGTCTTGTAGCACTTCATTGGATGTAATAAGTCTTGGTGAAGCTTGCAGGTTATCCTTGGGTTTAACTAGTAATGATATGTTTCTATGCTATAAATAACGGATGGATAATATCTCACATGGGAAATGAGACAGATTGTCCGAGCGAGAAAAATCTTGGTGAGCGGGATGCTGGAATGCAATCAATCATGTAGGTTTTCCTTGGATGTAATCAATCCTAGTGAAGCTTGCAGGTTATTCTTGGACGTAATCAGTCATGAGACATGTTATTTGAGTGTAAATATGAGCCCTGGTGTGGTACGCAGTGTTTATGCCTAATTTTGTCATCACTTTTGATCATTAAATTTGCTGTCGGCATTAATTTTACCATTTTTGATAGGATAAGTCACACTTCTTTCTATTCAGACCACCATTTGAACTCGGGTATGAAAGTATTTTAAATATTGCATGAATATTGATTGATTATCATCATTTTTTGGTTTATTAACATTAATTTACCCTTTCTCAACTTGTTTAGCAAATAGACTTCATTTTGCAGGTTATGGTTTTCAAAAGGATTCTCATTTAAACGTGCGTTCACGTCCAAGATGCCCAACCGCATTTGGACCATCGTTCATCTCATCGTTCCTACCTGAGAATGTTGATGTATTTTTAACTTTGGAATGTATTCACTTGTATATCTTATGTATTGTACCCCGATGTTTATTCCGGGAAGTATCCGTAATGTAATTGAATCATGTCATACCCCGATGTTCCTATCGGGAAAATCAATAATGTAAACAATTCATGCAAAGTCATTTAGGTTAACCCTTCATTGTAAGTTAGGGAAATAGTCCCCAGAATTGAGTCAAGGTTAACCCTCCTTTTTGATCGGAGGGAAAAGTACCCACAGTTGTGGGGCACTAGGGTTATTGGACTCTCCTAGAGATGTCGACCCTAGTAAGTAATTGTTAAGTGAGGCCGACTTGTTGGAGTGAACATTAAGTGAACAAAAGAATATAAATAGAGAGTGATCCTTTCTGTTTATCACACACACACTCAATCACTGGGGCGCATGAGTGAGAGAGGAGAAGCTCTCTCACGTGAGAGAGAGAGAGAGAGAAAATCTATTGGAGATCATCTTTTCTGTCTTTGGGTTTTAGTGTTGCAATTGGTGCTCATTTTATCTCTGAGGAAGTTGCGGGGTTTTCTCCTTTATGGTTTCCCCAAGGAAAATTATTTGTTTCTCTTGTCTCTTTCGATTATTGTTGTGCATGTTATTCTCTCAGATAAGATCCTAAGATAATATTGTCTTAAATGATAAAAATATAACATGGTATTAGAGCTACCCTGAGAAGAAGACACTATGCATCTGCAGAATCTAGGGCTTCTTAATTTTTGGGTATCTCTCCACAATCCATTAGAAAAAGAAGGCTAGGATGACTCTCCATTGAAGGGCGCATCTTTCTATTGAAGCAGAAATTGACTCTAGGCATTTTCAGTTTTTGCTGCAGGAAATTAGGGCTTTTTATAGAAGAGGAATTTTTGAGTGAGCCCAACATAGGCTTAATATCCTCATCAAAATCAATGTTTAAAGACCTGGGTTGATATTTTTGGTTGGGTGAAACTTCAGGAAAGTCAAACCCTAGTTTGACCCTGGGCCTGTAAAACCCTAAAATACTAAAATTGATAGTTTTGGTATATTCACTATATCATGATATTGGATATGGATTAGGTTCTGAAATGTTCACAGGTTGAAGATGGATTCCTTATGTACAGTATCTCCAAGTTTCAGACTCGGATTCACTATATTCTAGGAGATATGATTCCTCCAAGTTAGGATTCTAGCCTCTCCCAGGATTCATCCCTAAACAGGACACTTGGGGATAATTACTATATCGCGGGCTATGAACGTCCAAATCAAATTTCTCAATATTTTCTAGAAAGGGCACAAAATTTAATTTATGTGGTAAAATTTTCATACCCTGAATATGAACCAGTGACACGTGGAAGTCTGTACAAGATCGCTCTTCTGAACAGTATTGAAATAGGTCACCTTGGGAAAACTCTCATAAGTCCCAATTGGTGAAATAAATTCTAGTAAAACCTATGGTGTTGGAAAGAGGATAGACTAGGTTACCTCAGTATGAAATTTTAGATATAGAGGAGCATTAATTGTGAAGATACCGCACAAACAGTATCAGGAATTTCTACAGAATAAATTGGTAAACTAGGGCTTCCTGTTCTAGGAGCTTCCCTCCACCATTTTTAAAAAAGGAGTACATTGGATAGCTTGCCTTGAAGAGTTCTATATTTCTATCCAATCAGGTCTGAAATATTCTAAGTTTTTAAAATTGGGGTTTCTCTGACAAACCCTAGATCAGTCAGCTCCGGAACCAGTACGGACACCTCAAATCGACAAGATCTAATCTTTTGTTATTTGCATTTGAGGTTCTCATTTATAAATGACTAGTCACACCAGCTTGATGACAAGCTTGTTGAAACTAACAAATTCCAAGCATGGAATTATTGGATCTCACCGGTTCTTGAAGAAAATGAATTGCACACCTACATAAGTGGAGAGGTTCGAGTTCCAGAGGGAGATAATGCTAAAAGCCTTACATGAGAAGAATGTGGTCAAGACCAAGAAGATCATTTTTTATTCAATCACGGATCACCTTATACCACAATTGTCTTCCTTAAAGACATCGAAAGATATGTTTGATTCCTTAACCAAGAAATTTGAAGGGAAGAACTTAAATTAGAATATGACTTCAAGAAACCAGTTAAAGAGTGTGAAGATCCATAAAGCTGAGACCATACAGTCATACTTTGCAAGGGTCTCTAAAATCATGCAGTGGATATCCTGAAGAGGTTCAGGATGCTGGACTGCAAGGCCATGACCACACCTATGGAATCGAACCTAAAGCTATTGAGTTTTGCTTCATCAAAGTCGGTTGATGCCACGATGTATCGCAAGATGATTTGTTCCTTGATGTAACTGATGAATATGAGACCAAATATTTCCTTTGTCGTGAACACATTGATACATTTTCCTGATGGTTGCAAAGCATGCAGTGAGGTACCTAAAGGGTACAGTTGATCATGGGCTCAAGTATGAAGCAAATAAGAAGATTAACCTAGAGGGTTATGTGGATTCAGATTGGGTAGGCAGTGCCATTGATAGGAAGAACACTTCTTAGTGTAGCAAGAAACAGTCCTGCGTGGCACTGAGTATAGTCGAGGAAAAATATGTTGCCACTTGCTATTTGGGAGGTAGTATGTTTCTTTTGAAAACTACTATTTTATTTGTTTGATCTGACTTGCATTTTTGTATGATGCAGAGAGGAGTAGTGAAGCTCCAATTTGTGATCTAGATTGAGATCTCTCGAAAGAGGGAGCTCTAGCACAGCTGGTGAGACAGGTTGTCTGAGCATAAATCCTGGCGAAGCTCATAGGTTTCTCAGGCGTAAACGGTCCTATAGCTTTTCCTTAGATATAATTGGTCTTGGAAAAGCTCACAGTTTATCCTTGGACGTAATCAACCCTAATGTGATTCTATGCTAGAAATGGGTAGAGTGAAGTTTGAGTACTTCAAAGAGAAGATTGGTGATCTCCAGATTGAGGTTCCCTCCAAAGGGAAGTGATGAGTTTGTGAGCCTTTCTAACATGGTGGTAGGATGGGCCTCCCATGGTCAGATGTAATTGCAAATCCCTTTCCTCGAATGATAGATGGTGTGTCCTATCATAAGTGTTGAAGGCCATTCTCTGGGAGAACGGAGGCACTTGGTTAGTCACCAGGAAATTGATTCAGTCTAGGACTAAATCTCAGCTTAGTGCTGAGAAGCCATTCTCTGGGAGAATGGAGGCACCTGGTCAGTTACCAGGAAATTGATTCATTCTGGGACTGAAGCTTAGCTTAGTGCAGAGAAGCCATCCTCTGGAAGAATGGAGGTACCTAGTCAGTTACCAAGAAATTGATTCAGTCTGGGACTGAAGCTCAGCTTAGTGTTGAGAAGGAATTCTCTGGGAGAATGGAGGAACCTGGTCAGGTACCAGGAAATTGATTCAGTCTAAGACTGAAGCTCAGCTTAGTGCTAAGAAGCCATTCTCTGGGAGAATGGAGGAATCTGGTCAATTACTAGGAATTTTGATTCAGTCTGGGACTGAAGCTCAACTTAGTGCTGAGAGGCCATTCTCTGGGAGAATGGAGGCACCTAGTCAGTTACTAGGAATTTGTTTCAGTCTGGGACTGACACTCATCCTAGAGCTGAGAACCATTCTTTGAGAATGAAAGATGTAAGTATTGGGAGGGCCATTCTAACACATTTCTTGGATGTTTTCCCCTCATGGTTAGATATAAGTGTTGAAGAAGATGAAGACCTACATGGAGGCTAGGCCTACAACTAGCATGAAAAAGGGTTGGTTCTATAGAAATTCTTGTGATGAGTAGAATTGAGAGATAGCACCATTTGTTCGAGATAGCAAAAGCAGTGATGATGATGATGATGATCCAGATCAAGTGATGATCTAGACTTGATGATGATCCAGATCAAGTGATGAACCACACTTGATGATGATCTAGATCAAGTGATGATCCAGACTCGATGATGATCTAGTGATGATCCAGACTTGATGAAGATGACTTGAAGAGGAAGATGACCTGATGATCATCCAGATGATACCGAGAAGAAGACTTGTGCTGATAAATTGTGTCGAGCAAATACCTTCCTAGTTAAGAGGGAGTGTTGATGTATATGTAACTTCTGAATGTATTCACTTCTATATCTTATGTAATGTACCCCGATGTTTATTCTAGGAAGTATCTGTAATGTAATTGAGTCATGTCATACCCTGATGTTCCTATCGAGAGAATCAATAATGCAAACAAGTCATGTAAAGTCATTGAGGTTAACCCTCCATTGTAAGTCAAGGAAATAGTCCCCACAATTGAGTCAACGTTAAAACCCCTTGTTGATCAAAGGGAAAAGTCCCCATAGTTGTGGGGCACTAGGGTTATTAGACTCTCTTAGAGATGTTGGCCCTAGTAAGTAATTGTTATGTGAGGCCGACTTATTGTAGTGGACATTAAGTGAACAAAAGAATATAACTAGAGAGTGAGCCTCTCTATTTATCACACACACACTCACTCACTGGGGCACATGAGTGAGCGAGGAGAAGCTCTCTCAAGTGAGAGAGAGAGAACAACTATTGGAGATCATCTTTTCTGTCTTTGGGTTTTACAACTGCCATTGGTGCTCATTCTATCTATGAGGAAGTTGTGGGGTTTTCTCCTTTATGGTTTCCCCCAGGAAAATTCTTTGTGTCTCTTGTCTCTTGTGATTATTGTTGTGCATGTTATTCTCTAAGATAAGATCCTAAGATAATACTATCTTAAATAATAAAAATTTAATAGAGAAATTGTTTGTTAGCATACTTAGCAGCATTCAAGATGCAAATGAAGACGTGTGTTTTGTTTCCCACTTGGCACACATGGTTTGTGAGCTTCCGCCTGTAAATATTCGGTTCATAAATTTCCCAAGCACCCAGTAATCAATATGGCCAACAACCTAGCATCAATTCTATCAAAAATGTATTTTTAATAGACAACAAATTTTGGGCTTGATTTCCAGGCAAATGGAGTCGAAATTCTAAATTTCGGCACATGGGTTTTGTGCAGAATAGGCCTATTTAGGTCTTAGGGGAGAATTTTATGGGAATTCAAATCCATTTGGGAGCAGTTTGTGATTATTTGAAACAAAATTGCCCAGAAAACGTGGTTGGCCAATTTCTAGATTTAGAAATTAGTTTTAACATCTCAGGGACTTAGGGATTCGGTTCTATCCTTTACACTAGATCTTTCATGTATAAATTTGACCTCGGAGGTCTTGAGGAGATTGTATTGTACAAATATGAATTTGATAATATTAAATTGTTGTTCTAGTTCAATTTCGTTTTCTTTTGTGACTGGTTAGCTCGTAGATTTGCATCCTCTGTTCTTGAGAAGGGCCCCTCAGCAACAACGGATTTCACGTGTGCATATGATTCGTTTCTCTTTTCCTGTACAACTAAGTAATTTAACTTCCAATATTGTGAATGTTTGTATATTCAAGTCATTTTTCATGTGTATATGAGTTCAGCATGTATGAAAACCATTTAACTTGCCTATGTTCATAATCTGTGTAATTTTTATCATTCGACCTTTAATATATAGTTGCATTTCATGATTAACTAGGGTTTAAATTCTTGGATTTGGTATTGCATTTACATCATGTAGCTGGAAAACATTTGAGTTTACAGTCAGAGTCTTATTTTGAATAGCATAATGTTATCATATAACTTATTTAACTCCATTTAGATTTTAGTTCTTTTCATTTCTATAGCTACAAGAACCTTTAGCATTTCATTTCCATTTTAGATTTGAACTTACAGTCAATACTTCATCTCCGTTACATAGCATGTTACTGCTCTAGATTTTGCTAGTTCCATTCTTAATTTTTTTTATTTCATTTCTGTAGGTGTAAAAGAATAGAAATTGATTTTTAATTAAAACTCAGTGATCTCGCTTTGGATTTCAAACATGCAGTAGTTTCCAGTTATTTTCATGGATTGAGTGTAAATTCTCACATAACTTAGTTGAGCATAGATTTTCTTTTCAATTTTAGATCAGCTTGCATTATCTTTTTGCAGTCAATTAAAATTATTTAGCTTATGGTTTGATTTACTTTAGAAGTAAAATAACAGTATCTCGTTTTTTGTTTTGCTTGCAAATTGAATTTGTTTCCAGTCATTGAAGTTATTGATTCATGCTTAGTTATAGGTCTACTTACATACTCTTAGCTTAGGTTGCTTTTGTATTTGATATTTCATAACATATTTTGAAGTCTTGATAGGGTAGAGGTTAGATAGGTATTGCATATTTCAATTACAAAATAGTCATTAGAGATAAAATAACCGAGAGTGCATGCTTTTGATTTCTCGCCAGTAGAATTAGATTGTTAGATTAGTATTTGATTTATAGTTGGATTGGATTTCTTAGGTTGATTAATTAGTTGTCTTTCTTAAAAGTAGCATAGTTTTCCTATTTTTTTAGTTAATCGTAATTGCATTTGTTTCATAGTTAGAATCTTGATTTTGTATAACCAAGTAGTTTTCCAATTTCTAGATTAGAATGATTGGCTCCATAGTATAGTTTGTTAAGCATTATTTTGTAGATTAATGATTTTCTTCCATTTTGCAATATTTTCAAGTTAATTATGTTAAGTTTGAATCCATTCACTAGATCATAGTTTGAATACTTTTTAAGTAACTCGATTTTTCATTTTGAAAGAAAACATCTCTAGGATCTGCATAGTAGAAATTATATGTTCCCTTCTACCTCAACATATATTTTGTTACAAATCTAAGTTTACCAACCCTGGTCAATAATTAAATATTGGAATTAATAAACACATAAATTACACCAACACGCAGGTTACTCGAATGTAATAAGTCTTGTGGTTTGTCTTAGTGTAAAAGGATCCCTGGCGTGGTACGCATGTTACTCAGATGTAATATGCCCTGAAGGTTATCTGAATGAAAAATATCATGGGTGTAGGTTGTTCATATGTAACAAGTCCTTGAGGTTGACCTAGAACATAAAATTCCTAATGTAGCAGGTTGTTTGGTTGTAATCAGTCCTTATATATATGTCTGTGTGTGTGTGTGTGTGTGTGTGTGTTCCCATATTGAGATGATTAGGTCATGAATTACGTGAGGTTCACCTAGGTGATTCACCTTTATTGGTGCAATGAAGGTTGACCATGGATGCTCTGTGTGCTCTATTTTTTGTGCAGGGAAAAATAGGTCATCTAGATATGATGAGATAAAGGTAGAAGATGAAGGTTATTTCTATGGCAATGTAAATAAGGTCTTGGACAGTTCCTATGTGATGGCTTGCTCACAGATGTGATGAAGACCTAATTGAGGCAAGGCCTACACCCAACATGAAAAAGGGATGGCTCTGTAGAAACTTTCGATGACAGATAGTACCATTTGATGATCGATAAGAATATGATGATTGTGGCAACTACAATGATGAATCTATGACTCTGAGATGATGTCTCTATGATGAATACTTGACCAGATGTGTTGATGATTGTGGAAGAGAGATAATACCTTCCTAGTTAAGAGAGAATGTTGATGTATTTGTAACTTTGGAATATATTCTGATGTATATTATCATTGTATGTTGTTGTACCCCCATTGGAGATGTGTTTTCCTCCTTGTGGGATGTATTTATTATGTCTAGACCTTGAGGTACAACCTCCATTGTAAGTCATGGAAATAGTCCCCTGTGTGACATCATGTAATGTGTATTTGGAGTCTCTCTAGGAGAAGTTAGACCTGTTAGTGAAATAAGTCAGCCCAGTCATGCAAAAGCTCCATCACTTGATTATTATAAATAGGGAGGCGCCCTCCCTTATTTATACACACCACACACTCACTCAACTTTCCATGAGAGACAAAGAGAGAAGAGAGGAGAGATAGATAGTTATTGAATACTTATTATTACTGGGATTGATCATATCATGACACAGTCTTTGTGAATGTACTATTCTAAGGAAGTTTGCGGGGTTTTCTCCTTTATGGTTTCCCATATGAAAATATTTGTGTCTTGTGTAGATGTTATATGTTTTGTATCTTGTTGTACTTGCTATTATTTCAGAGAAAGATCCCGATTAAGCTAATAAGATGTAGGAAAACTAACAACATTTTCTCTGGAAAAAGTATCATCCTTCTTTTCTTGTAGGTGATTGTACGCAACCTTTCCTACAAGTCAAATTCAGTTGCATGATTAGAAATATTTAATATATTAATAACAACATATTCTTATGCATAAATATATATGTAACATAGTCGTGCAATTTTCTAAGCCAATGCTACAACATTCATCCATATCTTGTATACATACGGTAACTTTATAGATGCCTTCCATCTCTACCATAACATTATTAAAAGTGTGCACTACTCCCAATATGTTAGCAAAGAGATTTCATTCTAGATAAGTAACAGTGGAATGTTGTACAACACCATATGCTACTTATCCATCACATGAATATTAGCAGTATAATGTCCATTAATCAAACACTCTATCATGCATAATACTTCAACTTAATATAAATATGTACACAAATATCATTTAAGTAACTAGATATATAGGAAATGACAATTTAAGCACTTGTCTTTGTTGGTTTGGTGGGTGGACTCCCTCTTTATCCTTATCTCCTTTCATGAGTTATTGGAGACTTTGACAGTGTGCTATACTTCATTATATGATTCTAAGGACCTGTGTCTATCTTGCTCATGATCGAAAATACTGCACAAGTCTTCTATACTATAGATCACATGGGATTGTATATTGGTTCTGAATCTGAGTGTCACTTCTTCATTCATAACTGCATCCATTATTATCCAAATATTGAGATGGATAAGATGTTCTTATTTATCATGGGTTGAATCCTTTTGGATTAAATTACATATTCCTCATCACATGAGGACTCAACTCTTCCTTCTCTGATTCTTTTCATTGTTGGTTCATCATCTTCAGTGATGTGAGCATGGTGTCTTTTCTTGTTGAATCTTTTGTTGGAGGATCCTTTGTTCATGGGACAATCTTTGGATTAATATCCCTTCTCATCACTTGTGTAAAATTTGATACTAGATAGATGTCTTATGTGTTTCCATTGACTTTTGTGATGAGGGTCCTCCTTTTATTTTGATGATGTTCCTCCTTCTTTCTATGATTTCTTCTGGTGTGTACTGTGAGAGCTTGATCTTTAGTTGCTCCCATCTTATCTTCTCTTCTCATGAGCTGAGCTTCTTCTTGTCTTCATTCTTCCCAAATTCGATTGAAAGTGATCATCTTATTTCTGGAACATATTCCTCAAATGAATGAATCCCATGATCATGGGAGACCATTCAAGGTGGTCATAAGAATATCTCCTTCTTCTACCTTCTCTTCAATTGCTTCAAGTTGTTTCTTGATTTGGGAAACCCTTGTGAACTATGATTACATGTCTTTGAATTTTACATCTTCACATTCTTAAGTTGGTTCCTTAATGTCATCTTTTGATTGATGTTATTTCCTTCGAATAGCTTTGTCAAAGCATCAAACACTTCCTTAGGTGTCTTTGAGGATGATAGATTAGGGATAAGATGATCCTTGATAGAATTTGAAATAATTCTCTTGCAATTGACCAAGTTCTTCTTGTGGATATCCTTAGCTTCATCTCCCTCTAGAGTTGTAACCTCCTCAGTGATATACTTATCTAAATCATTGTGTTTTAGGATTAGGGAGATCCTATACTTCCATGCTCGAAGGTTGTGAAATCCCCCAAGCTTATCATTAAGTTGGGTTTGGTGATTCATTATAAAATGAGAACCTTAAATGGAAATAGCATAGATTTAGAGCTTACCAATTTGAGATGCCCGACGTGGTTCTAGAGCTAGTTTACCTAGGGTTCCATAGAGAAACCCTAATTTTCCAAACTTGGAATCTTAAAATTATGTTTGTATAAAAATATGTGCCTCCTTGAGGCAAGTTGTTTAGTGAGGTCCTTTGCCAAATTTTGTGGAGGGAAACTCCAAAAACTTAATGCCCTTGTTTCCCCCAATAGTAGAGATGAGGAAAAAAAATGAAAATTTTTGGAGCTAAATTATGATTCCACATAAATATGCACCCTTATAGGGATATTTTCCTAATGTACTCCTTTTTCTAAATTGATGGAGGAAAACTCCAAAATCTTGATGCCCTAGTTTTCTCCCAGCACGAGCATTTAGGTCAAAAATGAAAATTCTCCAAATTTGATTATGCTTCCTCCAAAAGGTGCACCCTAGTAGGGAAAGTTTGTCTATCCCTCATTTTATGATAAACTATGGAGAGAAGTCCTTGAACTAGGAAGCCCTAGTTCCTTCCTATAGTGGCATGTGTTACAGAGAGAAATTCCAATGGCTTGGGGTAGCACAATAGGCAGCTTGACTCTAGAAATCAATCCTTTCCAATATGCAAGAGAAATCAAATATATAACACTAAAGGATAAAAACTCATACCTTATTTCAGATGGTTGGAGTAGATCCTCGTTGAGCTTTCCAACTTCAGCTTGAATTGATGAATCACTTCCTCAACAATAAGTAAACAAGACAAGCATACTATATATATGGGTGTTAGATCTACTCTAGCATATATAATCAACAACGTATAAGCATTTGAAATCATCCATGTATAAAATATTCATTCAAACATACATTATTGGACAGGAAAAGATATTTATATTAATATAAAATCGGAGATTACAATGAATACAACCTCTGTCAGCATGTCTGCGAATCAAAGAAACTGAATCCCCCACTTGGGCCTCCACCACCTCAATCCTCCATCTCTTGATAGCAAGCTCAAAAGAAAAAGGTAAGCTTGGGAAGAACACTAAAGTGCTCCAAGGGACAAAGGGATGTAGACTCAAGCACAAGTTCTGGCAATAATGGACTATAGTTTCTTTGCTCTCAATTCTCTTATGCCTTCAATGTATCCAAAGGGTTCCTTATATAGATTTTCAATGGGGTAATGAAAGGTTGAATCCGAGCAATCTCAAGGCACATGGAAGGCCAAGAGACAAGTGAGTCAGATCCATGTCAAGGAAAACTCCAAAAGGATTTTCGATTTTTGTACACATCCCGATGTACGCGGTTTTAGAGGTCAAACCTGCGTATATACACGATAAAGAGTTTAAAAGTCACATATAGCAATTTCACATGTTTTTAGGGATGCTCTAGGAAACATCAAAGGACAAAAAATGGTCCAGGGGGTCTAAGGAGTCTGCAGAGGGATAGGGGAAGTCCATACAAGTGTGATTCACCTGGTGTGGTAAAATTTGCTATAACAGATGCCCCCTAATGTGTGAAGTCATAGTTATCATACGATGTCCAAAATACATTATAAGTCCATCCTAGAAGTGGAGTGATGAAGAACCTAGTGGAATACCAGCCACCCAATCAGCATAGTATAATGATTTAACTCTGCATATAACTGCAAATACATATAGCCGTCCCGGATACATAAGAGTACAATGGCCATGAATAGGATGATACAAAATATAACATGTGTGGTCATCGCCACGTACAATATACATAGATAAGAATCTCCATGATGAAGATGTACAAAGGATCATGATCTCCATGAAAGCTGAAGATATATAACAAATCAAGATCTCCATAATGGTTGGAAATGTCTGACATATACTAGAATCAAGTCACGAGAGCTGAAATCTCATGAACACTGGGCATGATCAAGGAGGTAGCATATATGAGATGCCACCAATATGGAAGGTATTCTACAAAAACCACTATGAGTACAAGTCCTACTATGTGAATAGAGGTGTCGAGGTCAAACATAGTAGTCCATTGTCTGATTACCGGTCATTGATGTATACTGTTAATAGATGTGAGATCACCCACCGATAATGATAATGGGAATCAAGGTACTAGAGTGCAAACTAACAAGTGTGAATAAATGTGTTGAAGTCAAACACTTGAGAGAATCCATCAATCAAGGGACATTGATGTATTCCCAAAGAACTGTCAATAGCGAGAGAACCTTCCACTGATGACTGCAAGTCTCAAGGCACTCAAAAATGACTCTAGATTCCAATCCCAGAATAAATGATCTGAAGTCGATGGGATGAAATATGTTGGAAGGAGGGAATTAAGGCATCCCCCATCATCCAACACGAGGTACTCAGCAAAGCTGTATAATGTGGAAGGACTCGATCATAAGGTGCACGAACCAGTAACTGTATTGGGAATGGCCGACATGCAAAGTCAAGATAACTGAGGAATGACCGACTGAGGTTTCAACTTCCTTCGAACCAGAGCATAACGGTGAATGGTGACTGAATAAAGGTAGCATAGACTCGTTATACAAAACTAGGACATCTCTGTGACACAGGAAGCATCGATAAAGGCTCCATAGGGACTGGAAGCTTAACTAGTCGATGGAGATAAAATCATATAAATGAGTACAGCTCCTAAAGTCAAACTGTAAACCCAACCCATGGATGTGATATACAGTGCTCTGTTCTAAGGTGACATGACTCGAGAGCTACCAAAGTTAACATCTTTCCTTATCCGGCTTTTTTGTTTTTTGATTTTTTTTTTGGACTTTTTCAAATATTTGAAAAGCTTGAAAAAGAATAAAATTGCTTTAAAGTTACAGACTAGGAGGAGACAAGTGTCAAATGGGAAAACAAATTAGTTCCAAGTAGTGGAACATACCTATGCTCAATGGAAGGACACATGTGTAGGATAGTGACACTCGGGGAAAGTCCCCTCCCGGTAAAAATAGGGAATCAAGCTGCAAAGGATATATAAAATGGTTGTGCATGGCTAGGTATGAGACAAGCTCAGGCTATATGGATGATACTCAAAGTCAGGGAAGCTAGCATAAGGCTCAATGAGGTAGGTAAAGCTCATGATAATTCAATTACAATTTGACATAGGGGGAGTCCGGGGGAAATGGGCCAGCAAAATATTAAGAGGAGTATGAGGCTCTTGTGAAATGTCATGGAAATACTATACAACGAACTCCCAGACCTAAGAGAGGACTCACAGCATGGTTACCAAATGCAAAGGGGAGCTAACTAGGACACCCATGTATAGGAAAGCTCTACCATTCACATAGTACCACTTCTAACAACATCATGAAGGTTCCGTGATACCATGGAATGGGTTCGTACCTAAGGTTAAGATGGAACGGTCAAAAGGCAATGCATAAGTGCAAGCAGATGTGATATCCTAACCTATATGCCAGTTCAGACATAATACCTATGATAGGCATGAACGGATCAAAACTGCGGAGAGAGTGTACAAAAACTAGACCCTACATGACAACCATATTAGTCCAAAACAACCCAAAATAGTCAATAAAGAATCCAAGCTATAGGATATATGGAGTAATGATCATGACAACCAAACCCAAAGGAAACAATGTGGTGAACGATGGGACATAAAAAGGAAAGTAAGGTGTAGACCCAACGTTCACGTATCCACAACCACCCCCATGAGGGTGACCATTGGTGTAAAGACCGAGAGAAGGGAGTCAACATCCTCCACAAATGGAGTAGAGGGAAGAATGTGACCACTCCCAAATCTATGAGCATGGTAAGGGTCTGTGATGCCCACAAGTCTGACACCAGGGTCCGTACTAGGACGAAGGACTGGTGATAGGATACCAGGCATGCTAAAAATAAAAGGACCTAAACTCAAGAGAGCATAAATATACTCAAGTAACCATGATCCCAAAGGCCAACTACCGCACAAAGACCACACTCCTAATAAAATCTACAGCCAAAATACAAGCAAACCAAGGGGAGGATATGTGAGCTCCCGAATGTAGCAGGTATGTCTTGCCTAGGAGAGGCTCGAAACTCCCATACACTACAAGTGGAGGTACGTAACCAATTATAGTGGCCCTTAGCTTCAGCACATAAAGCGACTGTGCTGTCTGACCTCTACCTGGCCAGGACACCCATAGAATAACCCCTACAAAGTACCCCCTCGATAACCTAGGTAAGGCAACTAAGGTCACCTCAATATAATCAATGCTCAGGCGGACAGTCGCAGGCGGGATTGACTGTATGGGAAGGGTAGCAAAACCTGAAACTTCCAAAAGAGCCCCCAGATATGAATATAATCCTGGAAATATCTCCGGTGCTACTTAGTTATGACTAGGGGTCATCCCAATCAATAACCGCTCACACTTCCTCGTGCTTAACTCCCTTTTGAGAGGAGGATCCTGAGAAACACCAATTATACCAAGGAATTTCACACTCTCACCTAGACAGACACATACATGTTGTTGTTTAGTGGTCTTGGAGAATTTACTCACAATGAACTATTCCAAGACCCTAAAACCTAATCTTGTTGGTGCACCCTATAAAAGAAAAGAGTGTAATTCATTTTATTATGCGTTGATTTTAGTTGGCTGTAATTACTCAAAGGGAAATGGTCGTGCAACTAGTGATATGAAGACTCGACAGTGAAATAAAAGTGCACACCATAACAAACAATGCTAAGTGCAATCTTTGTCAAATGAAAAACAGGGTATACCACTAGATGAGATTCATAAATATATATTCCTTTCCAAATGCCAATGCAATCCTTCCTATATGAAAGACTAAACACAACTCTCATCCAAGCAATCCAATGCAAGTACCTCCTCAAATCCATATCTAAGATGCAACTAAGAGTGCAACTACTTTGTATTTTTCAATATAAAAGAATGAAAAATGCAATAAAAGTCATCTAAAACTCTCAGTCTTTGCAACAAGTATAAAACACAAGCCTAGCAAGACACCGAGACAAAAAGAGTAATGCACTAATGGCAAAACAAAAAGGATAAATGACTAAAACTACTTTCAAAGAAAAATAAATGAAAAAGCGGTCTTTGGTCACAAAAGAAGCTTACAATAGACAACATCAGACCCAAGGAAGACCCAACCACATCCACAACCCACCCAACAACTTCCCACAACATCAAACTCACCAAAAGGGAGGATGTACACGACTGTTGAAAGAACAACTGCGTATATACGTGACTTTTGGCCAAAAACCTATGTGTATATGCAAATTTTGGCCAAAAACCTACGTGTATACATGAATTTTGGCCAAAAATCCACGTACGTATGTGACTTTTGGCCAAAAACCTGCATATACAGAGAAGGCAGTGGTAAAAAGCAAGCCAAGGGTCAAACCAATAAAGGGGAGTGTCAATGGATGAACATACTATAAAATGCAACACAGAAACAAGGAGAAACAAAGAGCAAGTCAATAATATCAAGCACATTGTGCCCCCAACCCCAAAGAAAAACAAGGAACGTCCCCAGCAGAGTCGCCAATTCTGTTATGGAGAGAAATTCCTATGGCTTGGGGTACCACAACAGACAGCTTGACTCTAGAAATCAATCCTTTCCAATATGCAAGACAAATCAAATATCTAACACTAAAGGATCAAAACTCATACCTTATTCCAGACGGTTGAAGTAGATCCCTGTTGAGCTTTTCAACTTCATCTTGAATTGATGAATCACTTCCTCAACAATAAGTAAACAAGACAAGCATACTATATATATGGGTGTTAGATATACTCTAGAATATATAATCAACAACGTATAAGCATTTGAAATCATCCGTGGATAAAATATTCATTCAAACATACATTATTGGACAGGAAAAGATATTTCTATTAATATAAAATCAGAATTACAATGAATACAACCTCTGTCGGCACGTCTGCGAATCGGAGAAACTGAATCCACCACTTGGGCCTCCACCACCTCAATCCTCCGTCTCTCGATAGCAAGCTCACAAGCAAAAGGCAAGCTTGGGAGGAACACTAAAGTGCTCCAAGGGACAAAGGGATGCAGACTCAAGCACAAGTTTCAACAACAATGGACTATAGTTTCTTTGCTCTCAATTCTCTTATGTCTTCAATGTATCCAAAGGGTTCCTTATATAGCTTTTCAATGGGGTAATGAAAGGTTGAATCCGAGCAATCTCAAGGCATATGGAAGGCTAGGAGACAAGTGAGTCGGATCCATGTCAAGGAAAACTCCAAAAGGATTTGGATTTGTGTACACATTTCGATGTATGCAGCTTTAGAGGTCAAACCCACGTATATACGTGATAAAGGGTTTAAAAGTCGCGTATAACAATTTTCATATGTTTTTAGGGATGGTCTAGGAAACATCAAAGGACAAAAAATGGTCCAAGGGGTATGAGGAGTTTGCAGAGGGACAGGGGAAGGCCATACAAGTGTGTTTCACATGGTGTGGTATAATCTGCTATAACAGCATGTAGTGTCCCGCAGTAAAAAATTGAAAGTTCTTCAAACTAAAATATTTCTCTACCAAAAGATGTGCCTCCTTGAGGAAGGTTAACCTAGTCCTCTTTTTTGGAAAGATTGTGGAGAAAAGTGATGGTTCTTGGAATCCCTAGTTTCCACAGCTGCACATTGTCTTCTTTCAGAGTGGCTCTAATACCATGTTAGTTTTTCTACTTGAATTCAAATTGTTTGGGAT
>LPNX010762902.1:236207-259056 GCA_001517045.1 Pseudotsuga menziesii
AATTTACAAAAATGAGCTCCCCTACCAAACGATGAGTAATCTCTCAAAGATCAAAACATAAACGTTGTAGATCTTGACGAGACCTTTCCAATGGTACCAAGAGATCCTCAAAAAGACTTCAGGATCAAAAGTTATTGTAAAAATACTAGAAGATTCTATTTTTCTTTCTCATTTTTGCTTTTCTCTCTCTACCTTTTTTGTATTTAGGATACATTGTAGAAGAAGGTAAAATGTTATGTTAGACATTCATTTGAACTATTTTTATATTTATTTGAAAGAAACATATATATATAGAATTTACATGAAGATGTTCTTAGGTTTGTCACATTATATCAAGTAAGAGAGATCCAATTTCTTGAGGTGTAAATTTAAGATAAATTTTAAGCATCAAAAAATTGGATCCCCATTGCTTACAGTATGCAACATACCATCATTTTTTATGAAATTTTAGACACGAATACCGTTTTTTATGCAAATTCCAAATATGTAATTTTTAAACATAACATATACATTTTTCTATTATTTTCTTATTTTTCTTTTGTCATGACTACTTAGCTCAAAAAACACATTGTTAGTGTTTCATCCATAAATATTTTTTTCTCAAAAATTTTGAAACAAAAACTGTATGCTGGACTTGTTGACATAGTTCAGTTGACAAGGGTTCACACACCATCGACACCCCTTTTCTCTGCGACCTCCCTAAACACCGACCCAAACAAGTTTTACCATGCCCAATAACACTTGCAAAGCAGATGAGCTCTCACCCAAGATGTTTGAGGGAGATTTGTAGGAACCGCATTTCCATAGAGAAGAAGAGGACTTTGCACACTAATCTTTCTTAATCGCACTAACATCTAGAGATTCAAAACATGGTTTTATCGCATTATTTATTCAACATTATGATAGATTGCATTATTCCATTAGGAAGAAAAGATATTGACATACAATACTTCATTCATCATTCACAGACTTCTCATCATTTAGAAAGACATTAAGATATTAGATTGTATCATTCATATGACATAAAAAGTAAAACAGTAATCATAAGATTAGACATCGCATCGCAACAAAACACATGGAATTTTCAGTAATAATCTCATCTCATTAACTTCTGCAAGTCAACATACTTTCTCAAAATACACCTCCTAGTCGATAGCCTCAAACCGAAATAACAGATAGAAAGATTGATTATCCAAATATGTCAAAAAGATGATATAAGATAAAATCCCGATATCTTCCTACTACATTTCTACATCCTTTTATAGGCTTACGCCTTTACAAAATGGTCCACATCTAACTACTTTTCTAACTAACTCGAACCAAAAACTACAAAAATATGATCAAGCTGACCACTTGTCGACTTCTCCACCTTGTGCACTATTCATTGACTTTTGTCGCTATTGCACCTCGTGCATCCAAACTATCTGCCAACAGCACTAAAGGACACTGAACTCTACATGTTATAAAAAACCATTTCGAAATAATTGGATTTAGATAAGTAAAAACAAATTTAAAAATAATTAATTTTTTTTGGATGAATAATGGTTCACTAGTACTAGTTGTTCTCTATATGTCTACCAGTTTTCATAATTTTATTCCATCACTTAGGCACTCAAACAATGCAGCCACAAAAACATATAACTTGTAATTTATCCCAAAAATAAAAAGTGTACGTTAAAAAATTTGAAACTTTAGATAGGTAAGAACATTTTCAATAGAAAAAAATTGTATATTTGGAAACTTCATTTAATTTCCTACATTTCATCTTTTGTACTATTGCAAGATTCATTGTCTATGTGTTTCAAAATATCCATGTAAGTTGTGGTATCCCTGTTTTTTCAATTTTCTATTGCATCTAACATTTCAAAAGAGACCCTCATTAGCTTGCACATACCCCTATCAATTAACACACTTACAAATTAGAAATAGAATTCAATATTGAAAAAGTAACTATAGATGATAAAATGAGTGATAAGGGAATCACCCTCATTCATGAGCACAACATATTGGTAATTCCTTCCTAAAGTAATTACAAGAATTAATTCAAGTGACCATGTTCAAAATTAAACATAACCACACACAACATGCACAATCCATGTAAAATTATAATAACAAATAACATTCAATTACAAATTCATTAATTAAATGTTAGCTATAGACAAAACACTTATCTTTATCCAACGATGATCCAAGAAATTAAGTATGTATGAACAATTTTCCACCCACTCATAGGAATTCAAGGTTGAGGCCACCCCTATGTTAGTCTATGAGGTTGTTCCAGTGAAGGAATTCAATCTATATAATTTAAGTTCACTCGAAGAAAACTATTTCTCTTATGTATTATTCAATATGCTTACTACATATCACTATAAGTCTTTTATCGATGACACTCTCTTCCACTCCCATACATAACACAATCCTAGTATCTTAACCTTGTTATCTTAATGTCCCTTGAAGGATATTCATTCCGTACACTAGTCTTGAATGCATATAGAAAGAGTACAATTTGTTGAGTCCCTTCTAGGAATAACCTAGAAGAATATAATTTGGCTCTTAGACTACCAATTTTAATCAATAACCTATGGATTAAGGCTTTATAAGTTGTCCACTCGCTTTACTCATTTATAACCTCTCTATCACTTCCTTTAGGTTTACAAATTCTCCATTCATAATGTTCATTCTTTGTCATCCTTGCATTTCTACTTAATAGTATCAAATGGACAACACAATATAAAAAATTGAAAAGTTGAATGTGACAATGTTAAGAAGGAAATTGATACTAAGAGAGTTTGAGGTATCATGAACGATTTTCACTTTGATAGGAGAATGGAACTCTTACATTTATCCTATCATGTTTATACTTAACAAATGCTCAAATTACTATTTGACGTAGCATTTATAAAAGAAGGGACTAAATCAAAATCGAAAGGATATTTTTTTTCAAATAATGATGACTATTAGAGTGAGATCACTAGCAACAACAAGTGTCGATTTGATAATCCAATCCTTCTCTAGGGTATATACAAAATGACAAAATATTATTGACTCTGATTCATATAAGAAATGGTTCCCTCTATGTATGTTGATTGATTACCTTCTAAATTACAGTTAGTTACTTTGGTCCTTTCTTCAAAACATTGGCAAGAGGTTTGAGAAAACAAACTTCATTTTTTTTTAAAGGATGAGGAATAACATGTACAGTAATTGTGTATTTTGACATTTACAAGTGTAGTATGTACACGTGCTAATGTATGTTTTTACATAGTTGTACCTAACCTTTATGAAAAAAAGAAACTAAATCAAAAGAAAAAAGGATGAATGTTTTAAATAATGATGATTATTAAAGTGAGATCTCTTAGCAAGAAGAGTGTTCATTTGAGAATCCAATCCAAAGATATATATTAGTATTAAGGTGTCTTTGATTGAGATAAGGAATATTCACTCTCTATGAGTCTTGATTGATCACTTTTTAACATTAGGTAGTTACTTGGCCCCTTTTTCAAAACAATGGTAATGGGATAAAAAGAAGGGAAAAAGGGGAAGAATTGAAGATTAATTTTAAATGGTAATACATTATATTAATTGTTTAATTTATTTTTTGTAAAACCATTTTTCACCTTGTTTTCATGTAAATAGGGGATAAAAAGAAGGAAAAAGGGGAAGAATGATTTAATTGATTTTTGTAAGTGTATAATGCACATTTTTTCATGTAAATAAGGGATAAAAAGAAGGAAAAAAAGGGAAGAATTGAAGATTAATTTTAAATGATAAGAAATAATGTACATTTTTTTTTGTTGGTTAAGTGCTCTATGATTTGTTGGGTGAACATTTGGTTTGAGAAACCATGATCCAGGGGCATCTAAGCCGTCAAAATCACCTAGGGATCGCACCCGTCCTGGCTGCACCAACCCTTAGCATGGTTGGCTTTAAATCTCACCTTCTAGAAGCAGCAGGTTTTGATCCTAAGCCGCCAAGGAAATGAAACCCCTCTGGACCATTTTCTCTATCAAAATTTGACAAGAAATAAAGTACATTACATTAATTGTTTGATTTGATTTTTGTATGTGCATTATGCACATTTTTTCATGTAAATAGTGTATGCAATTGTATTTAATGTGCTTTGGTAATGTGTATGCACATTTTTTGTAATGTGATTTGGTCATATGAAGAGTGTGATTTAGTTTTATAACATAATAGATACTTGTGACTTTTTCCTTCCAAAAAAAAAAAAACTTGGTAGGTCTTCGGACCCAAGAAATGGTTGTAAAAAGTAATTGATGTATTGTCAAGTTGCTAATAGAAAAGAATATTTGATAGGAGTGACTCAATAAGTTGATAAGCTCAATATTTTAGTGATTCCATTTTTTATGGGAGTCACTTAATTAGTGGACAAACTTAACCTCTTTTCACTTGAAATTTTTGTATAGTTCCAATTGTTTAATAGGAAATTCTATCTTATTGGGTTTGACCCATTTTAAATAGGATTTTTACATGAAGTTACACTTCCACTTGATGAATGGGAACTTTGACTATGAAACTTTGAGCTTAAGGGTTTTGGTTCTTCTTAAGCCATGATCATCCTAATTTTGAAAAAAGATAAAGAATTAAGATGAGACCTTGCTTTTTAAATAGAAAGAAAAAAGAAAAAGTAAAAAACGTTAATTTTGTCCACTTATTAACTAACTCATTTTTTACTAACTAAATTTTGATTAAAACTAAGTAACTAGAATCTTCTTTATTTTCTTGAAAGAAAAAAAAGACTCCACTAATTAATCTTATTCAACCCCAAGGGTTAGTTAGCTCAATTGATAAGACATCGGTCAAAGTTCCCATTCATATGCTTCATTCAACCTGATCGAAGGACCGTTGGCGATATTGTAATAACGATATATGACCCTTTGAAAAGGATAAATACTCCCATTGATGATCCCCACTTTCCTGGAATAACAACACGGTCTGAGTGCGTTGCTGTGAATCAGAAGCTGGTTCTCATAACCAGAGCCGTCCCAGCCAACAACGGGACTATGAATACTGCATACATTTATGACTTTGAGTATGTGAGATGGAGGCGTGGAGCTGAAATCCTACACCTCGATCCTTCTTTGCTTGCTCTGTGTCTTCTTCCAATGGGTGTCTTCTTCCAATGGCTTCTCTACATCGTTGGCAGGGTCGATGAGACTTACAACCCTCTGGCGGCTACAGAAAGTTATAACATGGACGAAGACAGGCGGGAAATTATGCCTCCTATTATCCAACCCCACGGCATGGGATGCCACGGTATTTTCTTGAATGGTAAATTCATGGTGTTGGGTGAAGGCGAATTTGACACAAGTGGAGATGTTTTCGATCCACGTGAGGGAACGTGGACAAGGTGGGAAGGTATATGGAATTTGAAAGCAAAAATGATAGATGAATAAATTAGAGATTCGTTATGAATAAATTAGAGATTTATTAGAATTAGATCAAAGATTAAGACAAATTTATATTGATTATTAAAATTTACTACTTATAAGATTGATATTGATCTATAATAATTACTAAATTTTACTTAATAGATATAAAGACTAAGATCCAAATTTTATTCTAGATCACACATGTCATTGGCGGTATCCCGCTGGTGGTCTCAGTCCCACATAGGCACACATACCACAAAATAATTCATTAGTGTCCATCATATACAAAAATGGCTACCTTCTAAACTAGTAAAATCATATGCGACAACAAAATGAAAACCATGTATACATATCGTCAAGACCCCAAACTTGGCCCAAAGGTCGAGGAAGCTCGGGATCTCCTGTGTAGTCCATATCTGCGTAAGGGTAATCCTCAATCAGTAACAACAACTATCTCCACTGCACAAGCAACTTTCATGTGAAGAAGCGACCCACCCTTGAGCACTTGCTCTACCATCAACATCTTCCCACCAAAGACTTTATGAGGTTCGTGAGTTCCCAAGATCCACACCACTGTAGCCTCTATGGAACGTGTCTCCAAAATATGAATGACGCAAAGCAGTATGTAGGTCTTGTATGTTCTCATCGTCACATAGCAGTGGTGCTTCGCCAAATCCACCATTGAATTTTTTTTGGCGTTTCAGCTATATGTTTTCGATGACCCCATACATCGGTAACCCCATCACGAAGTAGACATCCTTCCTAGTCATCTCATTCCTCTCCACCTAGATGATAAATTCCTTTGAGTCGCGATCCCAGAACTCCACTATCTTGTTCAGCATGAACTTGGCACTCCTCATCAGTGGGTTATGAAAGAAATTTAGTAGCCCATGTTGTGCCAAGTTGCCTTTCACCAGTGGGTCCTCATCCACCTTGTGATGAAGGTCAATCATGGATCTTTCTCCTCAATCTACTTGCGGCATCTTGTAATGAGCCAAGCACATAGCCATTAGTGTCTCATCAAAAGCCTCCCTCTCTTCCCTAGAGCGCACCTGTTTGGGAAAAAAGAGCACCTTGGAGCGCTTCTGTAATATTTTTTTGGACTATAGGAAAAACATTTTAACCAAAAAGAGATTTTAAAATATTCTTTTTGTTGTTGTATGTTTTTTCCATTGCAAGTCTCACCGGTCTCAATGACCACGTCTACATAAATGCTCCTTGTAGTTTAATTATAACATGATTCCTAGAGTCATTGGATTGATTTTTGAACTGTAAATGAACTATGTCTATATGTTCTTTCCACTATATCCCTCAAACTTTTATAAAACTCCACCCCCCCCTCCCCCCTCTCATTAACTTCTAGAACCACTCCAGTTGAATGGATGACCAAATCATCATCATTTACATTCTTCTCAATTTTTATATTTTTGGTATCATATTTATTTTTTCTTTGTTCTTGCACAACATTTAACAAATTTGAAATCAAAACTTTGAAACGTGATAGCAGTTATTCTTGAGAAGCATTTCGAGAAAGAAGTTCAAAAAAATCGTGTTAATCACCTATTAATCCACATAACTCCTCTATTTCCAATCATTTATTAAGTTTTTTTTTAATCTTTTTTCACTCAAATTATGAACAATCTTATAGATTTTTCTTAAATTTTTTATTTGCATGACATGCATAAACCAATACACATCATTAAAACATACATATAATTCCAATATATTACTTTCATATTAAAATAACAAAAAACTTGCCATATTATTTATGTTGGATGTGTTTCCCTTGCTCCCTTTGCTGTGATTTTTATTTTGTGATCTTTTATGGGACATCTTTTATCAGTCAATTCCCTTCATAATTAAAGACACAAATCATAAAATACTTTTTTACACAATAAGTAAATAATTTTCGGTAAAAAATTATTTAGGACAAATGATGCACACATTACACAAATTACACATTGGTGCACAATATATGACAAAACACATTGATGCATGTTATATGTAAATACACATTGTAAATGGTTTTTCTTTTTCAATAAACAAATTCAAAATTTGTCCTAGAAATATAAGTGCGCCAGTGCATCATTTCTGTAAAATGTGCACTAAAAACAACATAAGTGCTTTTTGAGAAAATATTACAGGGGAAATTTAGACAAGTCGACTCCAAATTGAAATGCATTATGATCTCGGTCCAAGAGAAAAAGAAAGTTCCATATACTAATATATATAACCAAGAAGTTTAAATTGTTGAAAATCAAAGCTTATTGTAAAATAGAAAAATAAATGGAAAACAATAACAAATCAAGAAAAACCCTAGGGTTTGCATTGATGAAGATAAATATGAAGGAATAAGAACACAAGAGTTTTCATCATTGAACTTACTCTTATATTCTCTATTTTATTGAAATATATTTCAAAATTTATGCCATTTGTTGATTCTTTTTAAGGAAAACTTACTTGAAATGTATCCTTTGAAATATTGTATGTGTCCATAGTGATCCCTTACATGATTTATCTTCAAATAGATATCTCTCCAAACTCTTCCCAAGTAATCTCTCTGTCATAAGTCACTCCTAAATTTTTTGGTCAAAAGAGGTTTAGGGATTATGTTTTTCTTTTATTTATAACCTCATTGTCTTAAAATGAAATTTCTACTCTTATTTTTCATTTGATTTTTTGTTCACCTGATAATAAACTTGCATATCCTTTTTCTTAATTTTTGACATCTAGTTTTTGGTGCACAAATCTCAAGATATAGCATCGGTGCACTATTTTTATATATGTGCACTGTGTAATCTGTCATAAAATTCAACATTTATATTTGCACTTTTTTTTCAAAGTAGCAGTCCACTAAGTAATCAATTTTCCACGCTAACAATTTATTCACAAAAGTGCACTAATGACATAGAAAGAGAAACAATACAAATGTAAACTTCTACAACTAATAATTTGCAAATAATTTTTTCTTTGTGAAGGTTCTTGTGAATGTTCTTATCAATGCACTTCTTTACATAGTGCATTGGTGTGTGCTTCTTTATATAGTGCACCAATGCATATCGACTGTGATGACACACCAATGCACTTATGATGTTTTTGGCACATTGGTTTTTATATTTGAAACCACAATGTAGCATGTTTCCCATTTTATTTTTTAAGAGTGAGATTATGTGCTTCACCGAACTACTACGGAAAAAAGAAAAATAAATCAAATGGATAATTATTCAAATTCAAACTTATTCCATATCCTTCAAATTTTTTCTCCATTTTTCTCATTGGTAAGTGAATATTTATTTATATTTGATTATATATTTGAATTTATGGTGTCTTTTGACATGCATTTGAATAATTGTGCAGTTTCTTTTGTAGGATACCAATTTTAGATCAAGTTTGAATGCACATGATATTCCACCACTCCCAAAAAGACACAAGGTTTTATCTAGAGAAACGTACCATAGGAAGATGGTATATTAAAATGGAAGGATACTTTACCTTGCCAATTGTAACATGCCATCATCTAATAATCATCTTGGACCAATAGTACTTCAACGTAAATTGGACCTCTTTTATGACACCCCAGTAGTATGCAGTTGTTAAAAATGTAAAGTGTAGAAGGTGAACCCTAGGCGAGTCACATTGTCCCATTATATTAATGACCGACTACCCAAGGATGGTTTAATAACCCCCACCGTGTTCAATTATCCAATAGGAGAGATAGAAAAGACACATAGGAACACTTTCATATTCTCATTCTTTGTAAAGTTGGAAGACAAATTTATACCTTGTTCTTGTGATATTTCTAAATATCCTTGATGCCAGAAGGAAATCATAAGCTAAGGATTTAAAGAAAAATTTAATCCTACTGAGATGAACAACAAAGATTTGCAACAAAAATGGTGGAGAAATATTAAGCAAAGTACGTGAGAGAAGAAACTCAATTGAATAAAATCCATATTCCCTATTAAAAATGAGAGTATAATATAAATACATATACAAAGGACAAAGAGTTTATCCTAAGAAGGAATTTGGAATCCTCTCACTAGGAAGGCTTAAATTAGCATAGAAACCATCACTAGACTTGAGAATTAGTCAATACATATACAAAGGACAAAGTGTTTATCCTAAGAAGGAATTTGGAATCCTCTCACTAGGAAGGCTTAAATTAGCATAGAAACCATCACTAGACTTGAGAATTAGTCCTAACTCCTAAATGTGCTTAGTTAACTGAGTGTAACTGAAGGTAACTGGATCTGGAAGGAACATGCGGGAGTTAACCAATGATCTCTAATGATAGAGGGGCGAATTTAGGAGGTTTAGTTGACTAACAATGGTCATCAGAGCTCACTATCAGTCCAGAGTGAAAGGAACATGCGGGAGTTAACCAGTGATCTCTAATGATAGAGGGGCGAATTTAGGAGGTTTAGTTGACTAACAATGGTCATCAGAGCTCACTATCAGTCCAGAGTGACGAAATCTATGAAAGGTGGCACAGTTAACTGAATGTAATTGATGGTGGAAGGATAAAATAATGGATGAGGGAGAAATAGTGGGTAATGAGGTAAAAAATGACAAGGATTGAGGAACTAGGATTTCAACAATAAGATCTAGGTACTAGGGAGGTCAATAATGTTGCATGCAGTTTACATGGATGCATGTATTTTGCATGGATGCATTCTTCCATGCATGACTTAAGTCTAGATGGAAAATATGCTCCAACACCCCCCCTTAAGACTAACTTATGAGAATTAAAAAAATATATAGGTCCTAGATAACTAGGCTATAGTCACCCTTTACATTATTCATCTATACAAACTGAGTAAAAAGGCGTAAACACATGGGAAAAATCCTTCCTAAAAAATGGACATGAAAAGTAAACCAAAAAATGCTCTCCAAACTAAACGATTATTTCTAGACAAATCTTCCTTTTTGGAAGAATAGGAATGTATTTGTAACAACATTCCTCCATATTTTGATGTATTTGTAACTTTGGAAGATATTCTAATGTATATTATAATTGCATGTTGTTGTACCCCCATTGGATATGTGTTTTCCTCCTTGAAGGATGTCTTTATTGTGTCTATACCTTGAGGTACAACCTCCGTTGTAAATCGAGGAAATAATCCCCGACATTACAACATGTAATGTGTATTTGGAGTCTCTCTAGGATAATTCGATGCTATTAGTGAAAGAGGTCGTCCCAGTCATGTTAAAGGTCAGTCGCTTGATTAGTATAAATAGGGAGGACCCCTCCCTCATTTATACACACCTCACACTCACTCAATTTCACATGAGAGAGAGAGAGACAAGGGAGGAGAGATAGATAGATGTTGAATACTTCTTATTACTAGGATTGATCATCTTATGAAACAGTCTCTGTGATTGTACTATTTTGAGGAAGTTTGTGTTGTTTTCTCCTTTATGGTTTCCTTAGTGAAAATATCTGTGTCTTGTGTATATTTCATATCTTATGCATCTTGTTTTACTTTTTATTCTTTCATACAAAGATCCTAATTAAGGTAATAAGATCTAGAAAAAATAACATGGTATCAAATCCTCTCTAAAAGAAGGCACTATGCAACTGTGAAAACTAGGGCTTCCTAGTTCAATGTGTTCTCTCCACAGATCATCAAGAAAAGAGGGCTAGGCCAACTAGCGTTAGTAGGGAGCACATTTTGGTGGAAGCAGTTTCAAATTTGAAGAAGTTTCATTTTTTACCATCTCACTAGTGTCGAAAGGAACCAGGGCATTAAGTTTCGAAAGCTTCCAACCTTAGTCTTCAAAAAGTGACATTGTTAAATAGATTGCCTTAAGGAGGCGCATATTTCTATCCAAATAGAATTCCTAGACTCCTAGTTTGGAAAATTAGGGTTTCTCTAACAAATCCTAGGCCATCCAACTACGGAACCAGGTTGAACACCTAAAATCAGTAAGATCTAAATCTTTTCTATTTCTATTTGAGGTTCTCCTTTGAAAATATGACTCACCATACTCCTCTTGAGGACAAAATTTGAAGGGGTGATAACTTCTAGCATGGAAGTACAAAATCTCACTGATCCTTGGAGAAAATGATTTGGATCAGTACATCACTGAAGAAGTTCCACAATCGAAGGGAGATGAGGCTAAGGATGCTCATAAGCGAAGCATGGATAAGTCCAAGAGAACCATTGCAAATTCTATTAAGGATCACCTCATCGCCCATGCGTATTCATTCAAAACACCAAAGGAAGTACATGATTCTTTGACAAAGATGTTTGAAGGAAAGAACATCAATCAAAAAATGAATTTGAGGAAAAAGTTGAAGAATGTGAATATATAGAAATCCGAGACTATACAGTCTTACTTCACAAGGGTTTCTCAAATCAAAGAACCACTTGAAGTTGTTGAATATAATGTTGAAGAAGGAGAAATTGTAATGACTACCTTGAATGGTCTTCCTAGATCATGGGTCTCATTCATTCAAGGAAATTGTGTAAGAAGGAGGTTGATCTCTTTCAACAGAATCCAAGAAGAAGCTCGACTCATGGTAAGAGAAGAAAATATGGGAGCAATTGAAGATCAAGCTCTAACAGTTCACACCAGGAAGAACGTCAATAAGAAGGAGAAGAAGGAGAACTTTCACCACAAAAAGAAGAAGGACAAGAAACAAAAGAAGAACAAGAGAGATATTTCCAATGTTCGATGCTACACTTGTGATGAAAACAGATACTTTGCAATAGATTGTTCCATCAAGATAAGGAGGCACCATGCTCATGTTGCCGAAGATGACGAACCAACAAACATAAGATTCAAAAGAGAGAAGGATGATTCAGATGAAGAGAATGTGCTAATCTCGATACTTACTAGAACTATCTCACATGGAAGCAATGATTGGCTTGTGGATAATGGAGCCTCAAAACACATGAATGGATACAAGGAATCATTAGTCAATATGTCTGAACATGAGTCACCTCACAAGGTGAAACTTGGGGATGATAACCAATACCCCATAAAAGGGAGTGGAGAATATTCATACAAGCTTGACTCCAAGAAATCCTTAAATATGAAGGATGTGCTATATGTTCCAAGATTGAAGAAGAATATTCTCTCCATATTTGAACTAGATTCAAAGTGTATGAGAGTTTCATCTGTTGATGGCCGAGTTCTGATGTGGCCTAGAGGGAAGACAATAGAGGATGCAACAGTGATTGGAGAAGAATAAAGAGGCTTGTACAAGCTAAAGGGACATCCTAAACAAGAACTGGTTCATGAGTCAATTGAACCAAGCGAATTGTGGCACAAAAGGATTGCACATGTGCACTATAGAGCACTATCAATGTTAAGAAAAGGATTATATGGACTACTAGATATCCAAGAAAAGCATGAAGGAATTTTCAAAGCATGTGCACAAGGAAAGAATGAGAAAAACACATTTCCCAGTAGTGAGAGCAAGGCCAAAGGAATACTGGAGATAGTACACTCGTATGTATGTGGACCCATGTTTTCAAGATCATTAAACGGGTATGTGTACTATGTTTCCTTTGTTAGGATTATTAATCCTCCCTTTTTCATACTTTCTAATAGATTAATTAGCCTAACTTAGGAACCTTAATTAATTAATTGGGTCCACTTGGCCTAATGGGGACACATGTACCAGTCAGTGGAGTGTATGGAACACTACTAGAGGCTAACTGCCACTTACTGCATCTGCATGCATTAGTTTGGGCACCTCCTAGACCAATCCCTACATTTTAGGGGCCATTGGGAGTCCCAACACCAACCTAATTTAGTCATTTGGTGTTAGTACTACTTAGTCTTAGTTAGCCCCCAATTACATTTAGTTACTTCACAGTCAGTTAGGCTAGCGCTACTGTTGCATGGATAATGCATGGTTGCATGGGGAGGAGCACTTTTCCTACCTACCACACTCAGTTGCACTGAGTTAACTAGCCATCAGTGGTTGTTTGAGTTATTGGTCATCAGGGAGTTGTCTATTTGGACTTAGATATTGATTGGGAGACCTTGAGTTAGAGATTCAGTTAGATACAGTCATATTCACTTGGAGGATTCAAATTCATATCACATGCATTCGAATTCTATCTATGTAAACTATTGTAACACCGGATATTATTAAGTATGAATGATACTATAAATTCCTGAGCAATACTTGTCCATTTCGTGTGTGGTTTGTTTTTCTTAGTTTATATATTAATTCTCCATTCAATTGCTGCAAACATTATTAGAACTCTCTACTTAAAGATATAAATGGAATTCAAATTCTAATATGGTATCAGATCCTTCTCAAACAGGTTTCATGCTTGTTTCTCCCCATCGAACATCAGAAGCAGTGGGGTTTCCACAGAAGTCCCCTATGAAAATTTGTTATCTCTGGATTTATTCAGATCAACAGAGAGGGTATGACGGACCCTGAAAAACATGTTCATGCCGAGAGGAAAAGAATGATTCTAACAATTCATATGTTTTAGTGTTATTGCATTGAAATTGATAGGTACTATGTAGCTTGTGAGAAGTATTTGTAGTCTTTGAGCCAAAGCAATTATGAGTTCTCAAACTCCTAAACCACAGATCCTCACAACTTCCAATTGAATTGATTGGAGGATTGATATGTAGTCGACCTTGCGTAAGCATGGCTACCACATGATCATACATGGATGGGAGGCTGAGCCTCATCAACCGATAGAGAGAAACAAGATCCTAAACCATTGTGATGAAGCACTCGAGTACTTATGAACTTATATTTCTAGAGATCTCCTCTTTCATCTAGAAGGATTGAGAACTTCTAGAGAATACTGGGAGAAGATTGATATATTGTCTAAAAAACAAGATGAGCTTCAGGGACACATTTTGGAGAATGAGTTGGTATCTTTACATCCCGGCAGTTTTGATACTATTGAGCAATTATTCTCTAAATTTAAGTCTCTAGTGCTCCAATGTAGACAGTGTGGGATAGAGCGAAAGGATGAGCAGAATGTCCTTTCCATAATCAACAAACTAGGAACTTAGTACTCTATATATGTCTGTATGTTTCATTCCAAGCGGGAAAGATTTCCTAATTAGAAACTTCCTTGTTTAGATTCTTTTTCCGAGTCCTTAATCAAGGATAAAAAAATTGATTCGAATGGGAGTCATACAGACCTCCAAAGATCAAGCTCTCTCAGTTACTAACTCTTCCAAAGCGCAAGAAAAGGGGAAATCAAAGAAGAAGAAGAGCCAAAGGTAGCTAATTCAAAGCCTAAACAAAATCATCAAGCTTTTGAAAGGGCCTTTGGCTCTATGAAGAAGAAATTTGGGAAAACATTATGTCCCTATTGTGAAAAAGGGTATCACCTTGAAGATCATTGTATGAGGAAGGAACTTGATGAAATGTATGCTCTTCTTAAGCAACATAACAATCAAGGAGAAAAATAGTCTGATAATGGACATGAAAGATGTCATGCTTTGAAAGCAGGACCACCTCGGTCTACAGCCTATTTGATTGATTTTGGAGCCTCCGACCACATGGTTTCCTCCAAGGATCTCTTATCCTCTCTCAATGTCAAATAAGGGCCCACTATTCACATGGGAGATGATTCCAAAATACCAACAGCATGAAAGGGCACCATCAGAGAGAAGCATGGTGTGCTTAGAGATGTCCTATATGTGCCTTCTCTTTGCAGTTAATATGTTGTCTGTTTATTAGATGACCCATACTAGCTCACCAAAGCAAGTATTGTTTGGACCTAACTCAGTAGAGATCACCAATATATCAACTGGGGAGATTGTAGCAAAAGGAATTGCTGATCATGCCTCCAAGGCATACTATTTCTCTCACTTCATTCCATTCTCAGTTCCAGCATCATCACAGCTTTCATTCGAAGCTGATGAAGGTATAAACATTCTTTCACTTCCTATTGTAGTTTCAGTTTCAAATCCTGACATTTCAGATTCAGATTCAAAAGATGAGTCATACCAGTATGATACAGACATTGAGATTACAACTCAAAGGGATCTAGATCTAGATTCAACATCTACCGCATTCTAGCAGCCTAAATGGTCTAAGAAACTCATAGAAGCAACTGGAGATGGTGTTGGGGATCCAGATGACAAAAGAAGAATGAGGTCCTAGTATTAGAAGGAGAGTGTAGCACTATCTCACATAGATCCTCTCCTTACTGAGAGGTGTTTAATGATTCTTGGGTTAGATCCTCAATCCTTTAGGGAGGCTTACCATGATCCTAGATGGCAGGAATCCATGGATGAGGAGTTTGATTCACTACATGACAACCAGACCTGGGAACTTGTCCCCTTACCTCGAGGAAGGAAGCTGGTATAGTGCAAATGGATCTACAAAACCAAAATAGCTGCTGATGGGACCACAACCAAGTGCAAGGTTCGGTTGGTGGAAAAATGGTTTCTAAGGTCCAAGTCTTGGACTACAATGAGACATTCGCTCCAGTAGCTAGAATGGACTCCATCAGGCTGGTATTGGCCATTGTTGCTTCCAAGAGATGGGAAGTACACCACATGGATGTGAAGAGTTCCTTCCTCCATGGTGATTTAGAGGAGGAGATCTACATGAAACAACCTGAGGGGTTTATTGATGATTCTTCCTTACTCTGTAGACTGAGGAAATCATTGTATGGACTCAAACAAGCCCCAAGGGCATGGTACTCCAAGATGGATGCCTTCCTCATCTCTCAGAATTTTGAAAGGTGAAAATCTGATTGCAATGTCTACATGAAGAAGGAGGGGTTCTTGCTTCTAGTTGTATTGTATGTGGATTACTTACTCATTACTATAATCTCTGCTATTGGATTGAGTAGCATCAAGTCCGCTCTTAATAAAGCATTCACTCTGACTGATTTAGGACTGTTAAGGAAGTTCATTGATCTCGAAGTAAGTCAAAAGACTTCTAGAATCATGATCTCATAGTCCAGGTATTCATCAGACATTCTTAAGAAGTTCCACATATATGATTGCAAGGCACCCCCCTTCCCTTTTATTTCAGGAATCAGGATTTAAGAAGTTGACTCCACACCTTTGGTAGACAACACTCTCTATAAACAGCTCATTGGTATCCTTTTGTATCTCACTCATTCGAGACCAGACATATCCTATGATGTGAGTGCTACTGCCAAATATATGCAGGAGCCACATGATTTGCACTGGAAGGAAGCAAAGAGGATCTTGCACTATGTGCAAGGTATTATTGATTATGGGATCCACTATGCTACTAGAGCACAACTGGATCTCACGGGATTTACAGACTCAGACTGGGCAAGAGATGGTAATGATAGAAAATACACCTCGTTTTGTGTATTCATGATTGGATCTGGGCCAATTTGTTGGTCTAGCAAGAAGAAAGCAACCCTTGCACTTTCTTTAGCAGAAGCAGAGTATCAGGGAGCTGTGAATGCAACTATTCAGGAAGTTTGGTTGCATGGCATCTTGACAGAGTTTGGGATTCAGACTTCATCTACAGTAGATCTTTATTGTGATGACCAGAGTATAATCAAGATCTCCAATGATCTTGTTCAGAAGCAGAGGACAAAGCACATAGAGGTTCACATGCACTACATTTGGGAGTTGGTACATGACAGAACAATCACACTGCACTATTGCTCGACAGAGGATCATATTGCAGATATTTTTACCATGTATTTCACTGAAAAGAGATTTACCTTTCTCAGGTCTCTTTTGGGCATTAAGGCTTGATTCTTAGTTCCTATTTTTTGAGGGGGTTTTTCCCAAGTGGTTTTCCTACCTCATTTGTATTATTTCTCTTAGATTGTATATTGGGTGAACTATGGTAGGGCCCACAGTTTTCCAATTTAGGATTCAGGGGGGGTGTTAAGATTATTAATCCTCCCTTGTTCATACCTTCTATTAGATTAATTATCTTAACTTAGGAACCTTAATTAATTAATTGGGTCCACTAGTATGACTGGGTCCACTTGGCCTAATGGGGACACATGTACCAGTCAATGGAGTGTGGGGAGCACTAATATAGGTTAATTGCCACTTAATGCATGTGCATGCATCAGTTTGGGCACCTCCTAGACCAATCCTTACTTTTTAGGAGCCACTAGGAGTCCCAACACCAACCTACTCCAGTTAGTTCGTGTTAGTACTAGTTAGCCTTAGTTAGCCCCCAGTTACATTCAGTTACTTCATAGTCAGTTAGGCTAGCGCTACCAATGCATGGATAATGCATGTTTGCATGAGGAGGAGATCTTTTCCTACCTACCACACTCAGTTGCACTGAGTCAACTAGATGTCAGTGGTTGTTGGAGTTATTGGTCATCAGGGAGTTGTCTATTTGGACTCCGATATTGATTGGGAGACCTTGAGTTAGAGATTTAGTTAGAGACAGTCATATCCACTTAGAGGAATTGAATTCATATCCCATGGATTCAAATTCTACCTATGTAAACTATTGTAACAACGGATATTATTAATTGTGAATGATACTATAAATCATTGAGCAATACTTGTTAGTTTCCTATGTGGTTTATTTTTCTTAGTTTGTATCTTCATTCTCCATTCAATTGCTGCAAACATTATTAGAACTCTCTGCTTAAATATCTAAATGGAATTCAAATTCTAATATCCTTTATAGATGATTTCTCACATAAGACTTGGATATATTTTTTGAAAGGGAAAAATGAAGTTTTTAGTAAGTTCAAGGAATATAAATCCTTGTCTGAAAACCAAACTGATAGGAAGATCAAGTCTCTACAGTCAGATCATGATGAAGAATTCACCTAGGAAGAGTTCAAGGAAATATGCAGAGAATCCAGGATTGAGAGGGATTTGAGAACTCCATACAATCCTTAGCAGAATGGGGTTGTGGAATGAAAGAACCAAACCATCATGGAAGTGGAAAAATAGATGTTGCATGACCAGGATCTTCCTATACACATTTGGGCAGAGGCAGCAAGGACAATTGTGTATGTGTAGAAATGTACTCCTCATTAAGTATTTGACAACAAGACTCTGGAAGAGGCTTTCTTAGGAGAGAAACCAGAAGTCATCCATCTGGGAATATTTGGATGCACGGTGTACATACATATCTCGAAGGAGAAAAGGACAAAGATCGATCCTTCTGGGAAGAAGGGTATATTCGTAGCAGAACAACATCAGTAGATATGTAACCCTTGATGAAGACTTGCCATACCTCAGATCCAGGAGGACACCTATTCAAGAGGTTGAGGAACCTAAAGATACAATATTCCGAGATATGGAAATTGGAGAAGCAAATCCAGAATACCATGAATATCATGACATGGAAGAATCACAAGAGTCGGTAGATACATTCATTGAGAAGGACTCCCAAAAGAGGAAACCATCATGAGAACGAGTGCTCATACGAGAAGCAGAAAGGTATGGTGCTCCAAAAGGAATACATAGAGAGAGAAAAAGGGAAAAACCCTATAATAGCTATGTCGCCATGTTGTGTGACATCATTGACAAAGAACCTTCCACCTATGAAGAAGCTACAGAGAAGAAATAATGGAAGGATGCTATGATCGAGGAATATCAGTTGATTATGAAGAATGATGTCTAGGAGATAGTTCCCAAATCGGAAAAGAAGTATGTTGTGACCTCGAAGTGGATCTACAAGATCAAGCATGTCGAAGATGTTATCATACAAGGCAAGGTTCGTAGCATGACGCTTCTTACACAAATAAGACATAAACTACGAAGATACGTTTGCACCTGTGGCAAGGTACACTTCCATTAGGACCATACTTGCATTGGAAGTAGTTATGAAATGTAAAATACACTAGATGGATGTCAAGACAACTTTCTTGATTGGTGTATTCAGGGAGTAAGTGTGCGTGGAACAACCACTGGGATTCAAGACACATGACTGGAAGAACCATGTGTACAAATTGAAGAAGTATTTGTATGGATTGAAACAAGCAACGAGGACATGGTACTATAGGATGGATAGGTTCTTAATGAGCCTAGGATTTAACAAGAGTAAAGTGGATTCCAGCCTTTACTTCAAGGTTGAATATAGAATACTAGTGATGCTCCTGCTATATGTCAATGACTTGTTTCTGACATCAGAAGAGGAAATCATTAAAGATGTAAGGAGAAGATTTGATACAGAGTTCGAGATGAAATACATAAGTATGATGCACTACTTCTTAGGCATGGAGGTGTGGAAGAGTGAAAATGGGATCTTCCTTAGTCAAGGAAAGTATGTAGTGGATATTCTGAAGAGATTCAGAATGTTGCACTGTAAGGAAATAACCAAACCAATGGAATCTAACTTGAATCTTTTGAGTGATTATTCATCGGATATGATTGATGCCACAATGTATCGTCAGATGATTGGATCATTGATGTACCTGACAAATAAGATACCATACATATTATTTGTGGTGAACATCCTAAGCCAGTTCCTGACATACTTAAGACATGTTCACCTAATAGCTGCAAAGCATGTACTGAGGTACCTAAAAGGTAAAGTGGATTATGGGATAAAATATGATGTGAATCAGAATATTAACCTACACAATTCTATTGATTCAGATTGGGCAAGTAGCATGACTAACAGGAAGAGCACCTCATGTTGTTGCTTCAGTTTGGGATCTTGCATGATCTCCTGGTTCAGAAGGAATAAATCATGCGTGGTGATAAATACAACCAAGGTAGAGTATGTTTTCACTTTCTTAGCCAGGTGTGAGGTAGTGTGGCTTTGAAAGCTACTGTTTGACTTGTTTGATCTCCAGTTGTATGTGACTTGTATATTCTACGACAATCATAGTTGTGTGAAGCTATCGAAAAACCATGTGTTCTATGACAAGTCGAAGCACATCGAGGACAAGTTCCACTATATCAAGGATATGGTGTAGAGAGGAGAAGTGAAGCTTGACTATGTGGCAACAGACGAGCATATAACTGATGTGTTGACCAAGCCTCTAGGAAGAGTGATGTTAGAGTACTTTAGAGAAATACCAGTGATGTTCTTGCTATATGTCAATGACTTGTTTCTAATAGGCATAGGGGAACTCATTAAAGATGTAAGGAGGATACTTGCTACAGAGTTTGAGATGAAAGACCTAGGTATGATCCACTAATTATTAGGAATGGAGGTGTGGAAGAGTGAAAATGGGATATTCCTTAGTGAAGGAAAGTATTTAATGGAGATTATAAAGAGATTTAGAATGTTGGACGGCAAGACAATAACCACACCAATGGAATCTAACTTGAAGCTTTTGAGTGATGCTTCATCTAATATGTTTGATGCCATGATGTATCGCCAGATGATTGGCTCATTGATGTACCTGGCGAATACGATACCATATGTATTATTTGTGGTGAACACCGTAATCCAATTCCTCATGTATCCCAGACATGTTCACTTAATAGCTGCAAAGCATGTGCTGAGGTACCTAAAAGGTACAGTGGATTATGGGCTCAAATATGATGTGAATCATAAAATTAACCTACACAGTTATGTTGATTCAAATTGGGTAGGTAGTGCCACTAACAAGAAGAGCACCTCAAGTTGTTTCTTCATTTTGGGATCTGGCATGATCTCCTGGTTCAATAGGAAGAAATCATGCGTGGCGCTAAATACAGCCAAGGTAGAGTATATTGTCTCTTTCCCGACTAGTTGCGAGGCAGTGTGGATTTGAAAGCTACTATATGACTTGTTTTATCTCTAGTTGGATGTGACTTATATATTCTATGACAATAATAGTTGTGTGAAGTTGTCAAAAAACCATGTGTTCCATGACAAGTAGAAGCACATCGAGGTCAAGTTCCACTATATCATGGATATGGTGTAGAGAGGAGAAGTGTAGCTTGAGTACGTGGTAACAGATGAGCAGATAACCGATGTGTTGACTAAGCCTCTAGCAAGAGTTAAGTTAGAGTACTTTAGAGAAAGACTTGGTGTGATCCATACAAGACATCTCGAAAGAGGGAGTGATGTGTTCTAGCATAGCTAGAGAGACAAGTTGTTTGAGCATAAAATCCTAGCAAAGATCGTAGGTTGCTCAGACGTAATCAGTTTTGTAGATTGTCATTGGATGTACTAAGTCTTGGAGAAGGTCGCAGGTTATCCTTGGATGTAATCAATCATGATATGTTTTTATGCTAGAAATAACAGATGCATAATATCTCACATGGGAAATGAGACAGGTTTTCTCGGCAAGAAAAATCATGGTCAGGCAAGATGCTCATATGTAATCAATCATGTAGGTTGTAATCAGTCCCTACGAAGTTTGTAGCTTATTCTTGGACGTAATTAGTCCCGAGACAAGTTATTTGAGTGTAAATATGAGCATTGGCATGGTACTTAGGTTACTTGAATGTAATAAGTCATGTGGTTTGTCTGAGTGTAAAAAGATCCATGGCATGGTACGCAGATTACTCGGATGTAATACACCCTAAAGGTTTTCTTAATAGAAAATATCATGGGCATAGGTTGTTTAGATGTAATAAGTCCTTGGGGTTTTCCTAGAATGTAAAAGTTTTGATGTAGTAGGTTGTTTGGTCATAATCGGTTTGTGTATATGTGTGTGTGTGTGTGTGTCTATTTGTGTTCCCATATTGAGATTATTAGGTCACAAAGCACGTGAGGTACACCTTTACTACTACAATGTAGGTTGACCATGGATACTTTGTGTTCTCTATTTTGTTTTGTGCAGGACAAAGAGATGATCTGGATATGATGAGATAAAGGTATAAGATGCAAATTATTGTTGTGGAAATGTAAATAAGGTCATGGACAGTCCTTATGTGATGCCTTGCTCGAAGATGTGATGAATACCTAGTTGAGGACACGACCTACACCCAGCATGAAAAAGTGTTGTCTCTGTAGAAACTTTTGATGGCAAATAGTACCATTTGATGATCGATAAGAAGATGATGATGGAAACAACTATGATGATAAATCTATGACTCCTTAATGATGTTTTCATGATGAATACTTGATCAGATGTATTGATGACTGTGGAAGAGAGAAAATACCTTCCTAATTAAGAGAGAGTGTTAACGTATTTCTATCTTCAAAAGATATTCTGATGTATATTATCATTGTATGTTGGTGTACCCCCATTGGAGATGTATTTTCCTCCTTGCGGGATGTATTTATTGTGTCTAGACCTTGAGGTACAATATATGTTGTAATTTAGGGAAATAGTCCCCTGTGTGACATCATGTAATGTGTATTTGGAGTATCTCTAGGATAAGTCATCCTTTTTAGTGAAACAGGTCATCCCAATCATGTAAAAGGCTAGTCACCTGATTAGTATAAGTAGGGAGGCTCTCTCCATCATTTATACACGCCTCACACTCGTTGAAGTTTGCATGAGAGAGAGAGAGACCATGGAGGAGAGATAGATAACTGTTGAATACTTATGATTACTGGTATTGATCATCTTATGACACAATATTTGTGACTGTACTATTTTGAGGAAGTTTGTGGGGTTTTCTCCTTTATGGTTTCCTCAGTGAAA
>LPNX010762915.1:0-20727 GCA_001517045.1 Pseudotsuga menziesii
ACTGTGGTGACAGTGGTCCCCAGCTCTCGCTTGCCCCCAAGGACACACATAGCAGGTTGTGACTTTCCTGCGCCTTAAAGTGTGAATTAGGCGGCAACAGTATGTAATGTTGGCAAGAAGGTAGTAAAAATTCGGGACTGTCATAAGATGACTTAACCCAAATACACATCTCTGTGAGGAAATTCAGATGACTGAATTTCCTCACAGAGATATGTATTTGGGTTAAGTTGGTTCTGCTGCCACCTAACTCAGCGAAAACTCAATAAAGCTTTCTTCCAAAACATGTGGTTGTCTTAAAAATCTCGGGACTGTTGCAAGCTTCAAATCAAAAAATAACTGTGGAAAAATTTGGGTCTTTCTTCCTCTACTGCTGCTAGATAAACCCCACGAAATACCTCAGTCAAGTCTTACCTTCGTTGTTGTGTGTTATAGCAAAATGACAAATGTTTGGTGTATTTATACATCTAAACAGGCGTCAAGGAGGAGGAGTCTTAGGGCCGACCTAATGAAAGGTTTTAAAGATAAGCTATTAAATATTATATGGGGCCGACTTAATAAAGGGTTAAAATATTTTATTTAAAATTGGTTTAACGTGTCTTAAGGTTAAACACTTGCTAGGGCCAGCTTCTAGGAAGGTTGAATGGTAGTGTCTTGCATTCAATATTTTATTAATTTGTTTTAGCATTACAACTTTATTAATATTTTAAATGTGTTTTAGTACTCAATGACCTTAAGTATTGTTTACAAACCATGTTTGTGTGTGGGTGCCTAGACTTTAAGAGAGGGTTAAATAACACTTCATTAAAGTATTTAAACATTGTTTCAACACCTCAACTTACAAGAGTTTGATGGACTTGTGTGTTTAAGGGTCACCAAAAGAGGGCTTCAAAGGTTAACCAATGTAAAGGTGGAATGGGCTAAAGAGGGCATCACTGTGCAACATCATTAGGCTTTAAGGGGCAAGGCATACAACATAGGGTAGATTATAGACTTAGGAACCAAAGGTAAGAGTTTTAGGGCATTTTTGTTGGGTCATCAAAGTCACCACAAGTGAAGACACATAACCATCAAGGTGTGGGGGTGCTTAGACTTCTCCTAGGGTACGATGACCTCATTACAAACACAAATGACCACAAAATCAGTCATTTGGACTCTACACTTTTCTACGGTATACTATTAAGGCAAAGGTTGTGGTACCGGGGAACCAAAAAAACAACCAGGGAACCATAGAAATAACTGGGGAACCATAGAAACAACTTAGGAGTACTTAAACACTCTAAAGGGTGTTCAGGGCTTTTGCCATTGTCTAAAGGGCTCCAAGGGCTTTAGACCTGGGCTTGGACAAGGTCAAAAGGTCTCCTTTGACATTGACAACTACTTAACCCTCACGGGCTCCTCAAGGGGCACCAAGACACACCAACACACCTGTTGGCATCCATGACAATTTAGTCAACAAAAACCTCTCTACAAAAGAGTTGTTGACCACCTGTGAAAGCACTTTGACGGGCAATTTATGGAACTGTGTGGTGGCGGAGCCATACATGTTCCACCACTCGAAAGGAACCAATCTATCTCGATCTTTGTTTGCATGTAAACTAGCGAACACCCCATGTTGACTAAGGTATTTGCTCAATTCAACACGCAATATGGCGTTATCCTCTTCACCAGGGACCAACTTGTCTATAGCTTTCATGTACCCAGCTTGTACCTCTAGATCTGTGTGGGGTTTTCTCCTGACCCCACCCCCAGGTGTTGGTTTGGCCAACCAAGATGGAGAATAATATTTTGGTGTAAGGACATAGGATAAGGCATGGAGTGGAACATTAAGCTTATCCCACCTTTTGACCACAATTTTTTTAATATGCTCATACAAGATGGCATCTTTTGGCTCAACAATATCTTTTATTTGGCCTAGCATTGTTTCTATTTGCTCATACACCTACCCAATTACCAGCTAATCAGTATCTGCAAACTGAATCATGTTATAAATGGGCTTGGTGAATTGCAACACATACCTTACACTCACCCAAAACTAACCATCAAGAATGATGTCCTCCACCTCCTGAAATTCACACCTCTCAGATGCGGATGTAGCCTCGTCTTTCAAAGCCTGCCATGAATCACTTGATACCATGCTAGCCAATGCCTCCCTTACCTTCAAAAGGCACATGAAAGTAAGGTAATAGCTATCAAATCTTGTCTTTGCAAGCTTCAAAAGCTACAACCTTGAGTGACTGTGGAAAATGCAATGGGCATTACTAAGATTGGTAATAAATCTTATCATGTGCTTGCCTTTCTTGTTAGAAAAATAACTTTGAAGGTCCTCTTTATAGTTTTGGGTGTTGTGTGATAAAGAGGACATGTAATTTGTCCCTTACGTATATTTATGTATAAAGTGAAATTATATATAAATAAATGATGTTTTATACTTTATTGTATTGGGCCTCACTTAAATGACATTTAATAATTAAAGTGAGTTATTATTAAATGAGGGTGCATTTAATGATGACCCTAGATCTTGTAAATGAATCTCAACCACAGATTAGGTGGTTAGAGAAGCAGTTCTTTTTAAGTATAAAACTAGGGTTAAAGGACAAATTAGACATGCATCAATGAGGAGAGAGAGAAGAGTTTGAGACTAAAGGAGAAAGAGAGAAAACCCTATGTTGGACACGATTCTCAATGCAAGCAACAGCAAAGTACAGCAACATTTGATGCACCTGTCAGTCCGTATAGCACACATGTGAAGGAATAGAAATCGAGGCAGAAAGTACAGCAGTCTGACAGGGTTGTACTGCATTAATTGCACACTGGGCACGATTCTCGAGGCAGCAGAAAGTACAGTCCGTACAGCCCGCACGTGTGGCAGATATGTACAGTCTGTACAGGCACGTGTGAAAGGTACAGAATCCGTACAACATTGTTTGCACAAAAATCGAGGTAATTTGTTGAAAGTGATTTTGGGTATTTTGCATGTGAGGGTCAGAGGAAAAATGTTTCTGTGTTGTTGGGAAAATTTCTAAGTTCCTCCTTTTAATGATAATTTCTTCTTTCTAGGGTTTTCTCCAGGAGTTGGGGTTTTGCCCAGTCTTTGACAAAAAATCTCTGTGTATTCATGTGTGAAAGATTTGCTTATGTCTTGGAAAATTCTTGAGTTGGTGATTTATATTTTAAATTTAAGATGTAAATTTTTAATCATAAACCCTAGTTCTCAAGTGTTTGACATAATGTGTAAAAGACAAAGGTTCATATTAAGTCGGTGAATTTCTTCACTTCTTGTACAATGAACCAATCCATTTATAATCATTCTCCTTCATCTTAATAACGCCATGCATCAAAAGGTTCAATGTGTGAACCAAGCACCCGGACCAAAATATGTTGGGGTATCTATCCTCAATTATTGCTCCCATTGCTTTACAATTAGCAGCATTGTCAGTAACGACCTCAACAACATTGTATGGCCCAATAGATACAATGGTTTTAATTAAGGCCTCTGCAATAGTGATGTCGGTCTTGAACCGATTCGAGTTGTCATGGGATGAAAGGAAGCTTACACCACTAGCGGACACCACAAGAATATTTATCAATGACTTTCCCTTTACATTTGTCCAACCATCAGATACAACGAATACCCCATATTCATTCCAAAAAATTGTGAACTGCCCCAAACCATTTTGGATCTTGGCGTTTTCCTTATCAAGTCCCACCGTTCTAGCCTTGTCATACCTGGGGCTCTTGTATCCTACAGGGGCACTATGAATGGCTTCAACCATTTCATGCCAATAGGGTGAGCGAAGAACATTGAATGGTATGCCACATGCATAGAGAAATTGAAACACTTTCGCATCCACACCATCCCTGCCACCTTGGTCAAGGAAATCTGATATTGTTCTATGCCCTGAATGCGAGGGAGAGAATCCACTGCCATGGATGGATGAGGATCGAGCACCAAATGTTCTATGTGAGCTTGCAGTATCCTGTTCAACCCTTGTTTTCTTGGATAGGTATTGTGCTTCCTCCTCTTCCCTCTTATATTTGGCTATATCATTTGATGGCACTTGTGTACAAGTTTTGACTCCTATAGTCTCGTTTTCATCCCATGACATAATCCCACATAAGTGCTTTCTCACACGGGTATATGAACCTGTGTAAGTTACTCCGCAATGGGGGCACGTAAATTTTGTGGTTCCACCCCCTCTCCCTCGTCCAAGCTTTGTGACATATTAACACAAGGGTGTTTGGTTGTCTTTGGTTTTCTTTCCACCACCACCATCACTATCATTTTCCTCATCCTCCTCTTCCTCTCCCACCTCTCCTTGATATGTGCCACTACCCACTTCTTCATCCTCTTCATCATTTCTCCTCCAGTTTTCCAAACAACACCATCATAATAAACAATGGAACCAAAAGGACAAACCACATTGTGATTGACATACCCATCACCATGCTTGTAGTCTTGTAGAGATTTAGAGAATAACTCTTTGCCTGCAATGGAATGAGGGAGAAGGAATGGGAAAGAGTAGGAGAAGAAAAACTACAAATACAAGTTTATATGGAAAAAAAACAAGAATGAGTTTAGAGCCTACCTCTTTGGCTCTCCAATGGTGGTTGAACCCTATGGTAGCCTTCAATCTCCCCTCCAAGCTCTTGCAAATGGCACCCTTCAATCTCCCTTCTTGCTGTCCAAGCTCTTCACCAAATCTCCAAATTCCTCCAAGCTCCACAAACCCTTGCAAACATGAACCAAATGGAAACAATGAAGTCAAATAAGGTTGGGGGTGCTTTAAAGACAAAAAAAAAACTTTTCCTCTCCTCAATTAGCAGGTTTGACGCTGAACCGAATTCGGGAGCGTCGAGAGTGATTTTTAAGCCGTCGAAGCGATGAGAGTGCGTTTAGGGAGCAAACACTCTCGATCGCTCCCTCGTCGCTCTAGGACAGAGGCAGAGAGCGATTAAATATGCACAGGAGCGCACTCTACCAAAACGCTCCTGAACAAGAGCGAATGTAAGGCATGCTTTGAGGACGCTTTGCCAACAATTCGCTCAGAAGCAAGCTTCCGGAGCGAGGGCAAGGGGGGGGGAGGGTGCTCCCTCGCAACGTAGAGTAAAACACTTTTATCCAATAGAACTTGGGGGAATGTTTTAGAAAATAATATAAGTAGGCGAATCTTTTTTGGAAAAAATGGAAAATTAGCCCATGGGCGAAATTTATCCCTCAAAATTCTCCCTTCTCAAAAGACATCATTTTAGGTATTATACACATTAGTCATTAATCTATATCCATGAGTATTATAGTATCTAATGTCCATGTCGAACTACAACATCTCCCACCTAAATCGCTTTGGAGGTCGGTGTTAGTTGTTGATGATCTTTGATTGTTTTATGATGGAGCAATGTGGAGTTCATGTGGGGGATTTGGCCCTCCACTCAATATTAAGCTGAGAAGTAAATTTTTTAACTTGCGCCCCTTTTCAGAAAAAGGGAGTGTGTTGGAATTATCGATTCAATCTATAACTATGGTTGTCGCCTATTCAAATGTATCATTATGCACTTGTGATTATGGCTAATGCCATATTCTTTATTACTTTAAAGTTTATTGTATTACAAGGTATGGATAAGGATGACCTAATCAAACTTCATATGTAGGCTCAATAACCCTCTTGGGGTGAGTGCCCTTTTTTGTGGGCACATAACCCCACTTGAAGGGATGTTGCTCTTCGTAAAGGCGCACATGTTAATGTTTGTAGGTCAAACAGGTATATCCACATGGGTTTGTGTCTAATCTGTGGAAATCATCAATAACACCTCTCAGAACTTCGGAAATTCACTTTAGTAAGTTAATTATTAAAGTGAATGTCATTTTAGATTTAATTGAGGTTAATTTAACAAAATGCCCAATTTTTTTAGCATTAGTGATTTAAGTTAATTAATTGAACCTTAGCCACTGATCTCAAGTGAGGGGTAGATCTAATCTCAACGATTGATCATTTAGGAGGTTAGGGTTTGGGTTCATCTCCAGATTATAAAAATGCAGCCAAGGTGAGAGGACAAGACACACAAGACACTGATGCATTGAGTTAGTGATTTTTTTGAGAGTGAAGGAGGACTTTCATTTTCCAGATTTGGCAAGGAGAGGAAAGCACCAACAGAGATTTTTTGCAGGAGGAATGTACAGCTAGGCAGAAGTTCCAGATTTTGCAGGGGCAGTCAAAAAGGTTGTACAGCCACATGTGTAGGTCATACAGCCCATTTGTCAATCAGTCGTAGTCATACAGGTTGATCTGCAGTAGCAACAGATCCATACAGATCCATACAGGCCATATAGATTCTACAGCAGATCATATCGATCCTTACAACGAAGTATAGCCCATACAGTACAGCATCAGGAGCAGGGTGTTCTAAGGCCAGTTTTGCAGAACGTAGATTTTTCTTTGTGGGGAAAATTTACCAAGTTTGCTGATTGTATTTTTCTCATTGGGCCATTTTCCCAGTAAGGGAGCCCTTGTATGCTTGAACATTATTTAATGAAAAGTAGACATGAAGGGTAGAAAATTTTCTGTTTATATGTTTTTTATGATATCAGCTTTCACTTGCTTCCACTTTTTAAAATCTGTTAAAATCTGTTAATAATTATAGAAGTATATATTATCCACTGAGCTGCAATTTAATCTTCATAAAGGAAAATCACTAGGAAATTGTTTGTCTAGATCTGTGATTAGAAAAATTAACAACATCTCAATTGAGTTGTGTACAAAATCACAAATACACAACTCAAGCTCTCATTTGTATCATCTTAATTTGTGATCTTCTTGAGCTTTCTTATAAAGTGTTTTATGCCTAAAGGCACCCATATCTTCGGTGGTCTCTTGTGCTTGGCATTTCTTTCTTTTGTTTACTTATCCATTTCTTGAGTATTGCACTTGTACTTGGGCATATTTATCTCTCTCTAGCACACCAGGTTTATCTCCCTCCAGCACAATTGTGATCGAATAACTGCAGATTTAGGGTTTGTTTTGGTTCCATTTGATTCCTTGCTTTCATTTGTGAATCTCAACATTGCAGCATTATCTTCAAAATAAATGGATCTAAGAGTTCCATCAAATATTTTTCAGAACTTCTGGTGGAGCATGTGCAGACTGAATATTAAATCCCAATTCAATAAAATGAAAACACTCTATAGGGAAATTTGAAACTAATATGCAAAGAGTCTCTTAATGACAGCAAAGAGTGCACTCCAGAGGGAATATAGTCAGTTGCATGTTATGGTGTTTGTCATGCCATTTTGTACAGCGTCCAGGAAAAGCCTCACTTGTAAACTTTGAAAATGTGAAGGGCACCAATCTGGGCAAAGTGAGGCCATGTAATGATTTTGATAAGACATCTTAAGATAATTTTCCGTAGCTTGATGTGAGGTACTGAATTTGGTACTGTGAAGCTGTATAGGCACATCTCATAAACAACTCAGTCAGATGATACACAACACATTTATCAATATAAGATACTCTATTTCTCAATGCTCCCCCAAATTTCCAGGACATGGGAGTGTAGGAACAGGGAAATGCACATTGGGGACATGTGGAGACAGTCCCCCAAATTTTGGAGAGATTCATGGGGTATGGAGGGACATCTCTAAAATTATAAAAATAAAAATAAAAATACCAAAAACTAATTATTCAATTGATGTATATTCATGATTGTGCAATGTAAATACTAAATACATTGGTTTATTTTCTAAATAGTACCATGTAGGGATTGTAAAAAGTTAAAATAATGGAAAAAAATTTAAAAATCTCAGGGGGCAGGGAGGGCGACATGGTTCACGAGGAGCCTTCCCACCCTCCACTTCCCAGGGCTTGGGGAGCGCAGGGGCCACGTCCCCGTGGAACACTGGTATTCCGAACACTAGTAACACATGGCATCTCTGTCACAAACTAGTGAAATACAATAATCATCGGTCACCAATATTCTAGCCAGTATACAACCAAGTTTACAGATTTGTTCATTATTTCATATCATATTCCAAAAAAAAGCAGAAATCTTAAGAACATACTCTCCGAGGATACAATATCAGAGAAAACCATGAAACGCTGATCTATATATAAACTAACATCAACACATAAGTTGAAAAGTTGTTCTCATGTATCTGCCAATTATTCAATCTGTATCCAATAAATCGTATTACCTGTTGCATCATGAACTCAGGTGATACATATGTCCAAACATAGTCTTCATTTGCAGATCTATCACTTGGCATAAGCCCATCAATCATTTGATAGGTAAGCCCAGTTGACGACCTAGAACGCCCAAACCTGAAACGAACTGCCTTTGCAGAATATATAGGAAGGCCCACCTGGAAGTAGGCTGACAATGAATAACCAACATTCTCGTTAGCACATTTAACAGAAACAAATCAAATTGCAGTTCTTGACTATCAAAAGAGACCATAAAAAGAACTTGAAGTTTTAAGATAAAAAAATATATATATCTAATTTCCACACCTTGGAAAGGGCGTATCTTGACTTCATGTACTACACATAATCTTGAACTCAAACTGTAGGTCAATGTCTCAGGAGCCTCAGCATTGCTCTCCCCTTCACTTGACCAGTAAGATGGTCTGTCATCTTCTATAGGCCTTGGATCTAAAGTATACATAATGCTCTCATCTGGAAAATTATCAGTGCTGGACGCACTGATAGGCTGCTGTATGCAATCCTTATCTGTCGGAGGAGCCATAAGATTACGGGCAAATTGAATGTAGACTTTATGTTCTACTTCAGAATTTTGCGACTCTGAACCCTTACTTGAACTACTTCCTTCAGGATTGATTGTTTGGCTACCTTCGATAATACAATTAAATCTAGATACTTCTGGAAATAATCTGATGCAAAGCTCTTTAATACATCCGCATTCAACAACTGGAAAAATAATGGAGAGCAACTAGTCAGAATGTGAGAAATCTAAAACTTATGCCGCTACTCACTATAGATTATAGAATAATCTCAAGCTCCCTAGTTAATGGACATTGTTCCTTGGAAAGAATCCCAATATGCTTTTGTGGCCTTCAGACATGGAGCATGTATGGTCAAAGAAAACAGGATGCTTAGGTTATATGTAAGCGATTATTGGGTCTTGAAAATACAAATGATTATTTCAACAAGAAATAAAATATTCTGCAAGTTTATTGACAGTTAAATGTCAGACTTCAGAGGATCATTTTGCAAGTATTTAAAAAAGATTTTTGAGTTTCAACTTCCAATAACATATCATTCACATTCAGACCAAACAGAAGTTGAATGCTTTTACACAACACTGATCTCAAACAAGATAAGATAAGATAAGATAATTATATTTATGTCTGACTAATGACCACGAAGTGGGTCAACAGGACTGCTGATTACAATGATGTCCGTACAGAGCGTGAGGACCAAATGGTCTCCTTTAAAAAGATATAAAAAGAAATACAGTGCAGAAGGTAATAGTGAGCAAAGCGAGCTGTGCTGAGGGATGAAAGAGCTCTTGCCGCAGCCACAAATCCAGAGCCCTGCCATGGGGCGGAGGTGCTCTGGCAGAAAAGATCCCGGAGCGAATAAGACCGAGGAAGGTCTAGTACTCCTAACATCCGAGGCCAAATGAAGAAAACTGAGGGAAGTTCAATACAGTCTGCTGGCCCGACGAGGATGCGGGCCGTCCACTGAGTTACCGCTGGGAAGAGTTTGCTTGATGTTGAGGTCTGGAGGACCTAGTCTGTCTCATAGGGAGAGGTCTGGTACGGATTTGCTGCTGAGTTCTCGTGGGTTGAGATGCGGTCCCACAGATCCTCACTGATCTAGAAACTGGCCCAATATCCATGCCGGTTGGTCTCTTGGTGCCCCTGGCTGGTGTTAGCACGCTGTAAAATTTCAAATTTTCCTGTTTTCTTAATTATTATCATAACCATTCAACACCATGTGACCATTCAACAAGCCTAAGGTATGTAACCATTTGACACCCAATATGATAATCTATGGCTTACCTTACCAATCACTAAGTCTTCATGTCACCAATATTTGTATTACTCATTTAGGATACTAGTGATTTATCCTCCATGATTATTATGTAGTTAGTCCATATTGAAGATTTTTTAATGACAAAATAATTCAACTTTCATTTAAAAAATTTGTCAAACACTTAGCATCTGTGAGATTTTAGACTTGTCAAATCTTCAACATTCAGAATCAATTAAAAGCTGAAATACTTATGCTGCAAGCACACCAACTGAAGACATCCATCAAATTTACACAGTGATTTTAGGTCCAATGACCAGTGCAAAACCCAACAAGGGAAAACCCAGAGATATTTTATTGATTCAAGAGCAAAACTGGAACTTCACAACTCAAAAATTACTTTTTCAGAAATACAAAGACAAACTTATCTCATCACCCTTGACTGTACTTTCTTGAAACTTATGCCAAACAAGAGAAAACTGTTCAGATTTCCCACACGTGCCAGAAGACAGAACTACAACTTTGTCTTGAAATTCATGCCACAGTACAGCCTTTCTGTTTACGGCCTGTCAAAAAAACAGAAGCAGATTTCTAACTTCTCTGCCTTGAGAAATGTGCCAGCAGACAAACAGACTGATATGGATTTCTGTGCAGAAAATTCCTTTTAAACTGCCTCAGGAAATGTGCCCACACTCAACCACTGCCTCAGAATTCATACCCTCCACCCTGCCAGAAGACAGAACCACAACTTTGTCTTGAAATTCATGCCACAGTACAGCCTCTCTGTATACGGCCTGTCAAAAAAACAGAAGCAGATTTCTAACTTCTCTGCCTTGAGAAATGTGCCAGCAGACAAACAGACTGATATGGATTTCTGTGCAGAAAATTCCTTTTAAACTGCCTCAAAAAATGTGCCCACACTCAACCACTGCCTCGGAATTCATACCCTCCACCCTGCTGTATGGACTGTCAAATTTTGGCTGTCACTGTCTTGGGACTTGTGCCTTTGTCCTTTCTTGCAAACTGTGCTCTCTCTATCAATCTGACCTCTCTCTCAAACTTGGTGTATTCTCTTTTCTCCCTAGACGCTTTTTAAATTATGAAAAACCCTAACTTCCTTTAACTAACTCATCCAATGGATGAAATTAATCTAATCTAAAGGTACACATTAAATGCACAAATAAAAAAAATGTATTTATTAAATGTGCACTTAATGCACTTTTAGGATTTTACAAACATAATGTCATAATATAAAAGCACTTTATTTACATAACTCAACTTTACATAAATAAAAGACTAGGCCTAGGGGCAACAACTTAGTCCCCCCCATGACAAACACACCAAAAATCACAAAGAAGACCTCCAGAGTTACAATTTTTAACACAGATTGACAAGCCTAATCATCATGCTTGATTTTAGAATCTAGAGCAAATCCCTCTATGAAGTGGCATCACCCACTGTACTATAAATATGTAGCATTGGTGTGAATACAGGTAAGAGAGTTGGCTAGTAAGCCTTTTCCATCATTGTTTTTGTGTTGATTTAATCATGGTATCAAAGCCCTATAGTTCTTAGGGCCCCAGTGAAGCTATGATAGTTGTCCATAGCTTGCTGGTTTAACACCATGGGAGTGCTCCATGGCAATTCTTAGACGAAGGAAAATAGAAGTCATGCTGCTTACACTGACAGAGTGCAGATCTGCTATATGAATGCATGAAGCTAGCTGGAAAGATAAAAGCACAATATTTTAAATTTTGTCCTGCTCATGGAAGATATGAGTATCATTGGTCTTAGCGTTTAGAGAAAAAGAACAGGTGGGCACCGCTTTGAAGGCTGTGCAAAACAAAGATAGCCCAGCGATCAGATGTTTTGCAGATCTGCATTTTGTGGTAGAAGGAATCCGCCAATCCTCATCTTCATTGCCAAGCTGGTGCAAACTGTTTCTGTGTTCACAGTCCTTGTGGGGATCTGCACAAAATTGATTCTAACCAATGAAATCACCCTAAATGATTTGCATCAACAATCTGTCACTGAAGGCAGCAATGCAAATTCTGCACCCTGATGGAAAGCTAGTGTTTTTAAATCCAACCCTCTTCATCCTTCGGTCTCCTATACACATTCTTCAGTTATTTCTCCACAAGATTTATTTATCAGGAGAGCAGTTCACATTGATACTAGATCAAAGACTTTCAACAAATTAGGAAAAAAAAAGAAATGACAAGGTATTTTTATGGCACAGATCTGTTGTTTTTTTACTAAAAAATGCCAATTTGGATTGGAGATTTTCCGCAAGAAAAAAACCTAGGTAGCATGGGTACCTAAACCCGGGGGTAGGGTTTGTGTCCCCACGTCCCCAGATGTACCTTGCCGAACCAGGGACTCCACCTACAAACCCAAAACGTCTATCATGAAATCGGGGGACGTTAATCACAAAGGAGATGGGGTACCCTGTTTTTGGGAATGACTAGTGTTATTTGGTAATTAAATTCTTAAAGTAAAAGTGGCATTCTCCCTATCTTTCATTTTCTATCATTTTACTTAAATTTTTAACATTACCATTAATTATTTCAAGATGTTTGAGAGTGGTTCCAACTTCATCAAACTTTATACGCAAAAAAATAGAATTTTAGATTGCAACATTGCAATCTTGTAATGTAAATTGAGACTTCAATTTTACATATGGAAAGTGTTGCCGCCTAATACACACTTTATGACAAGGGGAAGTCTCCAACCCGCTTTGTGTGTCCTTGGGGGCAAGTTAGAGCTGGGGACCACTGTCACCAGTCTACCAACTCCTCCGTTTAGGCCAAATCCCAACAGAGCCAAAGGGGGTAGTCCCTACATGAAGGTTTATTAACAATTTAGTTAAAGGGATTTTATTTTATTAAGGTTACAAAATTACAAGATCAGTGCCTAGATTAAGTGGAGTCAAAAGATTACGAGTTACAAACTTACAAAAGAATTAAGAATGATTATCCACAGTTGTCTAAGCTAAGCAAGATCTACAATATTAACAATATGAACAAATGCTAAAGAATGGTTAAACAAATATACAATGATACCTGAAAAGAAACAAGATATACACCGGATGAACAAGTTATTATGTCAAAGATCAAACAACAGATTGCTTTCAAGTTACAAGATTAAACAATGTTTTACTCAAGCGTGCCACAGTACTTTAAAGATATTATACTTGAAAGTGCAAGGTACTAAAATGAAATTGAGATGCTTGCAGATGTACTTGTAAAATGAAAGCCCTAAAAAGCAAGGACTTTGAAGCAAATACAGAAACTGAAATGTGGGTAAGACGTTTTGAAATGTCTCTTGGTTCGTTTTAATAAATTTTATTTAATGTTGAAGTCTTTGATTAAGTTTTAGATCCGGTGGTGTGACTACCCCAATCTAGTATTTCTCAAGTCAAAGAGGGAATGTTGGTGCGCTCAAAACAGTGGAAACAAGTCCACCTGTAGCTCCCAGGTCAAACCCCAATGCCCCGGTGCTCAACAAGGAGGACGTAGAACGCCTAAAGACCCCCCACGGTCTTCTACTCCAACTAGCTTCCGAGGTCACTGTTTTTAATCAACCGAAAAAATAGCAAGACGGATGCCTATTAAACTAGAGCCCCTAAGCCTCTTCGCTTTTCATACCCTTACCTGAGTTCCCTAAAAGGAGATAACAAGAGGGCAGAGGATACACGAACAGTTTAGGTTGTATATTTTAAGTAAATTGTAGATTTGTTTTTACAGTAAGCAAACTAAATTACAGAATTAACAATTTAATAAAGTCAACCTGAGCGTTATCCCTTATGGGAGGTGCCGGTACTTGATCTCTAGACAATTAAGAAATGAAATTGCTTTGCAGGAAAGAAAAAGATTGCAGAAAGTAAAGTGAGCTAATTAAGGTTTCCTAAAGCCCCCAAACCCCTCCGTTTTTCATACCCTTGATCTAAGTTCCCTAAAGGGAGATAACGAAGGGCAGAGAATACACGAACGGATGTTAGGTTGTATATTATTTCAAATCAGTAAACTAGGTGACAGAAAGTAAAGATCTAACTAAATGCTTTGTTTGAAAAAGAAATGCTTGAAAGTAAACTAATCTAAACAAAATATACTAACCACACATCAATCTCCCTAAAAGAGAAGGTGGGTAAAAAAGGGCTAGAAAAATATTAGATCTACTTGAAAATGAAAGCACAACTACTTATCTACTTCCTACCTAATTACAATATGATTACAAATTACTTTGAAAGCTTTTAGAGAATACCCACGAGGAGACTCTCCCGAGGCTTACAAATAGCTAGAAAATAGAGTAAGAAGATAAGAGGTTGAACCCTTTTGAAACTGGTTGCAAGTTGAGGTGTTTTAGATGTGATTTGGGCATAACCTCCCCTTGTAAACTGTAAAACCTGCTAAAAACCAGCAAGCAAAGCTTGCTGGAAAACGACAGGAAACTCAAAAGGAAGTTAGAAAATGTAAGTATAAAAATACAGAAATTTTACAGTAAAAATCTGGGTTTTAAAATATCAGAAAATTGAATATTAGAGGGCTGAAAATTGCATTTCCAGCCACCTAAAACACAGTAAGAAATCAGATCTGAAATATATCATAAAAATATAACATGGATCTATTAAAGGAAACTAGATTTTGCTACTGAACAATAACAAAACTACTAGTTCCTAAAACAGAAAACAAGATTAGAGATTAGGGCCTTGGAGGGAGAACTTTTCCAAGCTTGGATCCCTACAAAGAGTTTAGCTAAAGCTGCAAAATTCACACATAGAGATGAGAACACCATAAATCATGCAAAAACCTTTGCAAAATCTTACAATGTTAATCACAAGTGCAAATAGAAAAACTTCTACCTACAAGTCTCTCCACAAAAACCTTTGTGGAGAGCTTCTATGATAAATAATGCAACAATAACCAACCATAAACAGTTACCTCACTCTTCAAGCCACAAAATGGGTGCACCAACAAATATATCCTCCAAAGATTGATGTATTATAAACCCCAATAGGGCAACAACATTACAATAGCCAAATAAAACTTGAGAGAGAAGAATAGAGAAGAGAGGGTGTTGGAGCAGGGTCCCGCAGCTACAGAAGAAGCAGCTAGTTTAGCGGATAGATAAGTTTTGGCGGAGAGAAGATAAGATAGAGCTACGACGCCGTAGCACGTTTCCAGCTACAGAACAGAGCCGGAAACCATGACTTTTAAGATAGAGAAGTCAAAGAAGATGACGGTACCTGAGCGGCCGAGAAGAAAGAGCTCACCCACTGCATTGAAGGCAGCGACGAAGACAGGAGGGCTCAGCGACCCTCATAAAGGAAAAGGAGCAACGAGGCTGAAGCATTGAAGACGAAGGACAGAAAAACGAAGCGGTGCACAGTACCCATGATCAGCGTCGGGAAGCATGGAAGACTGCAGAGAGTTGTGGTGTGACGAAAAGCGGCTACCTCAAGTACAGATACGGCCGACTGTCACTAGTTAGGGTTTGGGTTACTGTTGGGACAGGCCCACAGTGTTGTAATGGCAAGACCTTCGGGCTGCCTATAAAGGGATGTATTTTGTATTGTAAAAGGTTGGCATTTTGGGCATTTTAGGCCATCCAGCTAGTCAGATAACATATAGTTAGCCATTGAGTCTGTTAGCTCACAGTTATCTTGTATTGTAATAGAGTTGAGCTCTGGTTCTGTTATTAGCGGTAGCAATCTTACTGTAACCAGTAGCTGGCTTAAAGAGCATGCATGTAACGATCCGCAGGGATCGACAGAGAGGGAAGAGTATATTGTAGGAGAGCAATATAGAGAGGAAAAGAGATCTAAGAGAGAAGATCTTGAGCTGCATATGCGGTGCAGCAGAACTGTGTTTTACCTTCCCCTGAGCTATAATAAAACACAATTCTGTGGACGTAACTTCCATCCTGAAGGTGAACCACGTTAAAATCGAGTGTTATGTGATTGACTTATGTGTTATGTTTACTTGTGCATTTATCAGTCATTTCATGGACTTTGTTTACAGTTTAATGAATGAATGTGTTAATCAGTTTATAGCAATATAGAAGGATAAACATAAGTTGAAGTCTCTGGCATGTTGTATGTGGGTTCATTTATGCTTTGCTTGAACAGTCACTAGTCGCAGTGTTAAACAGCCTGTCATATTGAGTCTTGCAAGTCGACACGAACAACGCTAAGTGCGCTGAGCCGCGGGAGTAGGTTATCGCAAGAAGGTGATACCGCACCGGCAGAGGAGCTGCGGTGCGCGATACCGTAGGTTAAGGGCTTAGCGTTGGGAGGAAGTTACGTGTCGCCTGGTGAGCGACGATGCGATAAGACTAGAGTCATCGCAAGCCAGTGAAAGTGCGCGACGAGGAAAGGGGCCGCACGACAGTAGAAGGGACATCTCACGGTTAGAAGAGCCGCAAGACGAAGAGATCGCGCGACGCGAGCAGAGGAGTCGCGCGACGCGCAGAAAAAGGGACCTCGCAGCTAGAAGAGCTGCGAGTCGTAAGAAAAGACGCCACAGAACCTGGTCCAAGACGCTCGAGTCCTTGGCCAACCCATTAGAATCACTTCGGGTGAGACTTCAGGCCGCTTCACGGTCTGTCGCCGAAAGGGCCAGTGAGCTAGGGGTGTTGTTGGTTGATTATAGTAAACCCGGGTCTGCCCATGATAGCCAACAGAGGGAGAAGAGAGTATTTTGGCAGCATAACCATGCTCCCTAGAATGATCATAAAATGAGAGGAGGGGCCTCTCTTTTATAGTTGAAAAGATCTCAAACCCACTCCCAAATCAAAAGTCCAAAACATAGATCTAAACTCTAGCTCTCCTCCACCCTTAGATCTAGGTTTGTTGACTTTGCAAGCCATCCACCAATCATAAGCAAGGGTGTCTTTTCAAATCAATGGTCAAAAAGATAGATCCATGTCACAATGAAGCTTAACCCTTAGATCTAGGGTTTCCATGACTCAAGTGGGGCCTCCTTTGACTTAAATTTTAATTTTATTATTTTTAATTTTATCTTTAATTTTTTAATCTTTTATTTTTAATTTTTAATTGTTAATCTTTATTTTATCTTTTATTTTTTATTTTTATCTTTTTATTTTTTTAATCTTTCAATCTTTTATTTAATCTTTTATTTTTAATTTTTAATTTTTGATCTTTTACTTTAAATATTTTATTTTTTTATCTTTTATTAAGACAAGAGGGGCACCCCACTTGAGAAATCTTCAAAAATTTATTTTGACCATGGGGGGGTTTATTTAAATAAAAATTAACTATGATTAGCCACCTCCCAAACTTAATTACCATGGCCTTATTTGATTTTTTCCTTCAAAATCAAATAATTTAATTTTTCACCCTTGGAAATTAGATTAATTTCCTAGGAAAAAATGCCTTGTCTTAACCAAAATTGGTCTAACTTCCCAACTCCTTGTCAGAATGACATGAGACTTGAACCAATGGCTTAGGCAGTGTCATAGCTTTTTCATTTGCATTCATAGCCCCTATTACAAAATGCAAGGTTCAAGAAATTATATTATTACATCGAAACTTAATTAATTAACCACCAAATGGTAAAGTTAATTAATTAAGAAAAAATCAAAATTAAAATTAAAATCCTAACGAAATTCCGCAAGACTACAAGATATGGCTAGCATGGTCATGGACAACAACTTGAAACCTTAGCCACCTCATGGGCTTGATTATCAAAACCCCAATTCACCACTTTGGAGGATTGGTGAGTGAAAAACCCAACCAATTAAAATTGTTAATTAACAAAATTAACTGGAAGGGAAAAAAAACACTCGGTGAAGAAGACTTCCCTGATAATAAAGTCCATGGTGACATCCTTAGAGGAATGACCCTTGATGACATATAAAGTTACATTAATTATCCCACGCAGGGGAGCAGACATTTCGTGTACAAAAGGGGCAGAATTGCCCTACTGAGTGAAAAATCCCTAAGATTTCTCCATGGTACAAACTGCACAGAATGTACATCTTCAATGTACATGAGGTTGCCACCTAGTTGAAATAGGTGGGCAATAGAAAGAAATTCTATTGGGTGGGTGGCCACAGCCGACCATCCCAGCCACCCACCCTATACGAGCCCCCCTGCACCATGTTTATTACTTGTAAGTTTCAATCCTATTACTTGTTACATAGGGATGATTTCTTTCCATATGTATATTTATTGTTGATTTATATGTTGGTGTTCTTTGTTGGATGCTATAATTTGTTTATTACTTGCATGCTTATTAAATTATTTATATTGTATATTAATATATAGGTGATTTCTTTTGTGTATTTGAGTTATAATGCTATTTTATTTTAATGTATAAATCAAATAGCAGTATGTCGTGGATATAGAAGTGTAACAACTTTATTCTACTAATGCATACAGCAGTGAATATAATAATTATTTCTACTTTCATCCTGTATTTGGGTAAATGAAAAGGTAATTTCATTAATAGATAGTTATAGAACAATACCTAATTAGTAATTGCAGTCATAACATAACAAGCAAATGTCTTTCTTGTTTCATGTATCTCTTTTCAAGTTTTCAGTTACAACTTCACTTTGGATCAAAGCATTTTTACTTAATCAGCATATTAATTTACTTCAACCAACATAAATTTACTTCAATCAGCATAATAGTTTACTTTGTAGACTTCAACCAGCATAATAATAATTTGCTTTGTAGACTTCAATTCAATTTACTAACACAAATTTCATAATTCAACATAATTCAACTATGTTCATAAAATCAGACCATTAATTAATATTACATGTCTGCTGCAATTTAATTTACAAATTTGCTCAATAATCATAACATGTTATGGTGTTTCATGTTAGTAGTTACTTGTTGATTCTGTTTTGAATTTTAAACATGTACATTTCAATTTGTCAGACATCAATATACTAGAGTTTTAAACCTATTATTTTGCGTATTAATCAGGGAAGTCATGGAGAGTGAAAGCCCAGAATTGGGGGAGCAAAACACTAGTTCTACTCCAAGTCCAAATGTAAGCCAAAGCCAAGTTCAACAAATATCAAACCCTAAGAAACCCTTGTTAAAGTTTGTGAACAAGATTACTAAAAACAAGAAAAAGAATAGTGGGGGTTGTGAAGAATGGATGTGCACATTGTGCAACCTATGTCTCAGGGAAGCTACACTAGTCTGGCATCATCTTCTATCTCTACCTGGTGATGGGGTTAAGAGTTGCTCATGTGGGCTTGAAAAAAGGGTGGAGATGAACAAGCTTCATATGGTTGCTACATGTGTTAGTAGGACAAACTTGGATAGTTATCGTCCTTTTAAGGTACATAGACTTGTACCATCCTCCACTGATAAGAAAAATTCAGTGAATCAAAGTCAATTAAACCAAATTAACTCTGAGGAGGGTTCTACTTCTGAGAGGAGTAAGAAGTCTCATAGTGTTGTTGCTGAACAAATCCGTAAAATCTACAATGTGGTGCTTAGGGATGAGGCTGATGATGTCGTAACTGATTTTTTTATGGCAAATGGAATTTCATTTAATGCTTCTCGTTCACCATATTACAAAGAAATGGTGAAAAAAATCATAGCTATTGGACCAAGTTACACACCCCCAGGTTACAACAAAATGAGGACATCATTGCTAGATAAGGGGGTGACAAGAATGCAAGGACTTATGGGCGACCTCAAACAATCTTGGATTCTTTCAGGGTGTTCAATAGTTATGGATGGTTGGACAGACATTCAACAAAGGCCATTGTTGAATATTATTGTCACATCTCCGGCAGGGCCCTACATTTTCAGAGCAATTGATTGTAGTGGAAAACTGAAAGATGCTACCTTCATGTTTGAAATTTTGAATGAAATTTTGAAGGATGCAATTGAAGAGGTTGGTCCCTCAAATGGAGTACATGTAATCACAGATGCAGCACGTGTTTGTAGAGCAGCAAGATTGATGATCCAAAGTCGATATAGGCATATCTTTTGGACTCCATGTATTCATGCCCTCAATAAAGTCCTCAAAGACATTGGCAAAATGTCTTGGATTTCAAAAATTATATCAAATCATAGTTTTAAAAATCGGAATCTGTCGAGGGTCAACTCGGAATCGGAATCGGAATCGGTAATGAATCGGTCATAAATCAGCCGATTTGAATTTAATGAATCGGTTTGCTAAAAAATACATCAAATATTTAATTTTAAAGAAAAACAACATTTTCAAGATTATAATCCATGATTCCAAGGCATTGAAGACAAAATAACCAAAATTTGCTCATATATATACCATATAAGAGTCAATATATCAAAATGGCACAAATATCAGCACATATAAAGTGGTATTAAATAATTTAAATATTAAATATCAGCACATAATATAAATGCACTAACTGTGACAGATCTAACTGCACATAACCATAAATAGAACATAAAAGAGTGAAACGAATAATGCCAGGTATGTTAATGGCTGGATGTCTGTACTACAAACGAGATATTCTTATGATGGCCATATTATTATGTAATATGACCAAATGTTCATATTTATAGTCATTTGCATTCTTGTTGGACTGCTGAATGTGGCTGTACTTGAAAATTAATTTTCCTGTACAATTTACTGCATTTCACATCTTTGTATATTTCCTTCTGCCCGCTATAAACATATATTATAGTCATGATTACGATAGTCATATATCCATTTAAGCTACAAATATACAGACTATATACAGATACAGCCATGCATACAAAAAAACA
>LPNX010762915.1:21368-99358 GCA_001517045.1 Pseudotsuga menziesii
TTCTATCAACATAAAGTGAAAACTCCTAGTGAATGATAAGACTTTTTTACTTAGAGACAGAAAAGAAAAACAACACCTTTTTAAAAAAATTCCCCCCATGTGACCAAAAATAGTATAAAAAACAAATTTGAAATAAAAATACAAAACTACAGGGGGTTTGTGATCCACGGTCAACCATGAACTATTCCTTCACAGCATCGCCACACAAGATGAACCAAATCAATGGGCTGTATGCAACAGTGAATGGATTGTTTAATCTGTTCAATACAGAACAAGTAATTGTTTCAAACACCAATGCAATTGAATTGAGCAGCTGGCAGATGAAGATAAAACACAACTTCAAAGAGAAAAATGGATTGCAGAAATGGTGAGCATATGCTGCTATACACAGACAATTCAAAATATTGCAGCAATTCAAAATATTGCAGCACAAAACTCTACAAACTCCTGGGCTGACTGTGCACTGAAGCCAAGCCTTTTACACGCTTGTTTCAACACATTAATAGACACCAAGCACACAGGAATGTCTGGGCATCCAGCAGCCTGTCACAGATCAGAACATCCTGATACCCCCCTCCCTAGCAAGGCATACCCAAATGCTCCTCAAGTACAGCCACATTCAGCAGTCCAACAGACAAACCGGACCGGTCAGGTTCGAAACCGGCCGGTTGGACCGGTTCGGTATCTAACCGGTCCCCGATCCGGTTAACCAACCGGTTTGACCTGGTTTGGTTCCGAACCGGTGAACCGGCCGGTTCCGGTTCCGGTTGGAACGATTTTTAAAACTATGTATCAAATGTGAGAGAGACACAAATGTTCATTTGCAACCACCATGCCTCATTAGCAATCTACAAGATGAAATCAAGGAAACATTTTTTGAAACCTGCATAAACAAGATATGCCACATACGTCATTCTTCTAGAATGTATGGTTGAGGTATATGCATCTTTGCAATCCACTGTTGTTGCTCAAGAGTGGAATGCATAGTCCGAGTCTAAATTAGCTCAAGCAAAGTAGACAAGAGATATGTTTCTTAATGAAGATTGGTGGGCCGAGAGTAAATATGTTGTTTCTTTCATATCCCCAATTGTGGAGTTAATTAGGTATGCAGATCCTGATTCCCCTGGTCTTGGGGAAATATATGAATGGATGGATTGCATGGTGGGCAAGGTAAGGCACATAATTTGTCAAAGAAACCCCTCTTTGGAATTTTTCCAGGAAATACATAAGACAATAGAGAAGAGATGGAGCAAACTCAATACCTCTCTTCACATGGACGCATATGCCCTTAATCCAAAGTGGTATATGGAGAGACCAAATAGAGTTCTACCCATTGATGATGAAGAGGTAAAAGATGGGTTTTTTGATGCCATGAGCAATATGTATATCCTTGACGAAGCAAATGTTATGCAGGAACAGTTTATTTATTTGGTACTTTAAGTTCCCCTGCTTTCACTCAAGATGCAAAGAGGAACATCAAGATTTATGGGCAAAAGAATCCCCTTGGAAGGTGAAGAATGTATGGGGGAAGTTTCGAAGCTTCGACATCTTGCCTCACATTTGCTAGTTCCTCAACAGCTTAAAGGAATTGATCCACTTATAGTTTCATCTACTCTGTTAAGAGGAACAAGCTTACCTCTAAGAGAGCAGAGAAACCAGTTTATTTGCATAGCAGTCTTCGACTTTGTTCAAGGAAGCTACCTGAGTATTTAGCAAGTCCTGCAGCACGATGGGATGTGGATGCTGAATATGTTGCTCAAATTGATGAAGATGAGGATAATCCCTCACCAAATGCAGGCTTGGTTGGAATACCCTTAGATGACATTGCATCTAATCTTGATGATGATGATGATGATGATGGTGACAGTGGAGGTACAAAGCCTAAAGAGGCTCAAGCCTATATGGATAGCCTTGCTGCTGAACATCGCACTTAATGATCACCTTCATTGTTATTTTGGGCCTTGTCCTTTGGGCATTTTTGGATTGTGTACTACTTAGGTCATTTTGCCAACTTTTGGACTATGTAGAACTTTGGGCATATTGCCAAGTTGTTGACTATGTATTGCTTCGGCCATTTTGATTTTACCAATATAAATATCAATGTGATGTGGATGATTTCAATTTGTGTTTTTTAAATTTAAAAAGTGTCTCTCCATTGTTCAATCATTTAAAAATATATGTAAGGCTTTGTTTTAGTAAGGCTTTGTTTTAGTAAGGCTTACTTTAAAGCAATGTTGCAAACATCGTGTCGAGGAATATATCGTCGAGGGTCTGGAAAGAAATTTACCGGAAACATCGGGGAAAATATCGGGAATTATCAGAAAATATCGGCAAAAATAAGCTTAGAACTAAAGAATTATGAAAATATCAGACAAATCGGCAACACGAAAAACGCGGGAGAAATCGAAAATATCGAGAGAAACGGAGATATTTGCAACACTGCTTTAAAGTACAAATCAATACTTATACGAATACCATATATATCATTATATGTAAGACTTACTTCTAGTTTTTTTTAATATTTTATTTTTATATTTTTTATTTTTTAATATATTTTATTGTCATTCCCAACCTATCATTTCCTACAAATTTGGGGGAAACTTCTAGCCGTATCCAACACTCTTTCCCAGGTTCAAGAAAATTGTGCAACATAGATAATTTGGCTTAGACTAGCACCCCAAGACTTTAGCAGCCCTCAGATTTCTTTCAAAATACAGACCAACAACATGAAACAATATTCATGGTTATTAATCATCTAGAGGATCAGCATCATTTAGAACCCAAGGCAAATGTCAAGATGCAACCTATGTCACAGGGTTCGGTGAATTTTATGCTTGAAGTTCGAAATTCGTTGAACTCCAAAAAAAATTTGCAATTCGTTTAGGTTCGATGAATTTCAACGCCGAACCTCAAGGCGAATCGAATCGAACCATATCGAACTTTAACGAACTCGAACTTTATCGAATTTCAGGCGAATCTCAAATGAATTTCAAATCGAATTTCAATTTTTGTCCTTTCGCCGGTTCGCGCGTTCCACTGTCCTGTCGCCGGTTCACACTTTCCAAGGTTTTCTCTCGACTCCCGAGTCCACCGCTCTCATATCCCGAGTCTCGACTCCATTTTTGCTCACCTACCAGGCTACCGCGACGCCCTCTGCAACTCGACAGTCCACTCTGTGTTCAAACTTCAACTCACAAGCTACAAGACTGAGACTCGAGAGTATGATCTTGTTTCTTTTAAATGAAGAAATAATTTGAACTTGAAAGCATCTTTATGCTAGAGGAATAGGGATTTATTTAGCGTCTTTTTTGTTTGCAGTTCATGCAAAGGTGGTCCTAAAAGGAACAAATGTAGATGGAGTCTAGTTGCAGCCCACGAGCCATATCCACGAGCCACATCCCTCGACGTCCACGATTCCATCTCGGTGTCCTCCTGCACAGTGCAAACTTTCACTGCACACCATATCTCGCCCGACCACGCGATTCGGTGCCGATTCTACTGAAAGCCTGAACCCTGCGTGGAGTCTGGACTCGTGGCTGAGTATTCGTGGATTTTGCTGAACCCTACGTGGAATCTGGGCCGATTTTGCTGAACGGTGAACCCTGCGTGGAATCTAGACTCTGGACCGGTCACAAGTCATGGTTTCCCATAGCGAATGAGCCAATCTGAAGACTGAGAACAGAACATTTTCTCAAAACCGCATCGAGAACAGAGGCCTTGTAACTTGTAAGTTGTAGGCTGTACAATGCAAAGACCATTAAGGCTATTTCTTGTTGGAATGTGCGATAATTCTTGTATACTGCGGGATATAATGGTCAATGGATATGTAGCAACCCAATATTTGGAAGATATCAAGACCTTAGCAGTTGCCTTTCTTCAAAGATTACCAAAAAATGGAAATTAAGCGAAAGAGGGCTCCAAATTTCATTTAATAAAAGAATTGGAAAATCTATATATTAAAATTTCATTAGTTCATTTCATCAAAGACACCTATCTGTGCGTAGCTTGTAGCCATCCTGAAGAGTGAAGACATAGATCTCTGTAAGACACTCAAAATAGAGACCAGAACCTAATTCTGCTAAGTATCCGTGTTGGTGAAGTGAGGGACTCAGAAGAAAAGTTTACAAATGTTTTGGGGTCAAAAATAGTCAGTTATAGTGTAAATGTACATGGAGGTTGCAACTTGCAAGTTGCAGCATTGAACATAAATTATAATGATAAAATTTGATATATTTTCTTCATTTGTTTTATTGTATATTTTATTATATATATTATTATATATATGAAATTTTTTATATTGGCGACCCTAATGCCGAACCTCATCCCGAACTTCATAAAAAAAATCGAATTCGAATCGAATTTCAAGGTCGTCGAACTCGAACCATGTGACATAGGATGCAACCTCACAAGAACTACAAGTGGACAACCATGCAAAATGGGGTACCAATTCCCATTCAAGTTACTGGATAGGTAGCAGTCCCAATTCTACCTGCATGCCTATCCTCCTTGCTCCTAAAACTACGATCTTCCAGTTGAGGGACATGTGCTTGGTTGCCCCACTATCAATATATACTAGCCAACATGTAGTAAGATTCAGTATTAGCACTATTAGATTTTATAACTTGGTGATATAATTTTCATCTCTTTCAACTTTATTTCATTATTCACTTCATCCCACAATTATAGCATTATCCATTTACAGTAGAAATAAAAACAAGGATCGCTGAAATATATCCATGCACAAGAGACACAGGTATTTATCTTGGGAAACCCAAACGAGAGAAAACCCAGCAAACTTTTGTCAGAGGAAAATCAATCCAATACAAGAACAATACCAATCATGAAGATTAGCCCTAGCACAAGGATGTGCTTTCCTTCCACAAGAACCTCGAGAGAGATTGAGATAATAAGATACCCCAAAACTAGCTTCACTTGATCCTCACTTGTCCTCCTTGAGAAGTGCACACCACTTGAGAGAGAGAGAGATGAGCTGTAATATCCTCAAGCCAGTCTTGCAGAATTTTTCCCACAAACTAGTAATTTGGTAAAAGAATTTGTCAACACTTGCGGTTGCTATTATCCTGCTGCTGTAAGTTAAAGTCTGGCTAGGTGAATGTACCAACAATTCTCTCAAAGGCTGCTATAGCTTACTGCTAATCCAACCTGACTTGGAATTTTCATTGAACATTTATTGTTACTGCTGTAAATGCCATGTGATTTTAAAGCTTGGTGTAGCTGATTCATATTGGTTTAAACATTAAATATTCCATGTAGTAATGAGTGGTGTCCACATTCATAATAAGTGGCTTATAAAATAACAACAATGAACAACTAACACAATAATCAGATTTAAAAGAGAAATTTTCCCAGATCTGAATATTTATTAAAATAAACTAATTACATGCCTAGGAATGAAGAAGGGAACCTTGCACTAGTTAAGTGTCTTCCAAAGGCAAGAGACTAGCTTCCAAATGAACTGCTGCTCCCAACAGAGAAGTCACAACCTCCCTTCAAGCTCTTGCACAGTATACAATATAGTGGCTGCCTGCAACAAGATGAATGGGCCTTAGAAAACCAGTCTGCTGCTACAGGATAACCAGCTTGTATAAGATGGGAAGAACTGCCACAGTGCTGATTCACTTTGCAAAGATGGAGACTTTGCTTTTTGTATGGATGAAGGAAAATTTCTAAGTCTGAAAGGCACAACCTCTATACTTTATTTCCATTAATAGTGACCACTTTACAACAGCCCATGCACAGTGGATAACCAGACATTGCTTCTTCTCTCAACTGGTGCGTATTACTTCAAGATATCTAGAACTTATGGCATTTTACATACAATAATATTCAGATGTCATAGGTCCTTCAAGGCTGGGAAATGTTAATGTTGTAGTCACATTTCAAGTTGCCAAATCTGAAGTCTATTTTCTCCCTTCTCTGACTGTAATGGCTGAGATATGAGTGAAGGAACTCAGATCTTCAAACAGTAACAGAACAACACTTCTTTCCCTTTATATTCAACTCACCCCAAAAGCCAGACATGCTACAGGAGAAGGCAAAGTCCAGTCATCAAGCATAACTCAGCAAATGATTGTTACAGCCTCCATACAACTTCTTCAAGCTTGGAATTGGAACCCAGCAGTATAGCAGAGAGATACTTAGCAGTTCAAACAAACTAGGGAAGACAGTATTGATGCCCAGTGACATATTCACGCCCAGATTTAATAAATGAATCAGCAGTGATATGTATACTCCTCTATGTATTGGCGCCCTCTCCTTAAGAAGCTAATCTTCAGCAGTGAAATCCTTCTACGATTTGATAGTGAAGAATGATATGTCTATACCAGAAACTGCCCTTCTATGGTTGAATATGCCTCCCCTCTTCACTGGTTTAATCTTTGTTGGTGCACCCTCTCTCTGTACAGTAGATTTCTAGTGAAGTAAGTGTGCCCTAGGGATGGAAATACTGGCAGCCTCTTCACAAGTGCGCCCTCACCAAGTAATCACTGATATCTTTGAAAATGCAACCCCAAACTCAGATATGAAGACATTGAGACCATTCCATTTCTACAGCGATGAATAACAAGGGAAAAATCTGAGTGATTCCTCCTCAAACAATCGCTAGGGTGGATTTGTTTCACCACTGAAGCTATTCTCTTTCTCCTAGGGTTTTTGTCCCAAGAGACTCAAGCTCCAAGAGCTCTCCAAAATTTAATTTCGAAATGAAAATAACACTAATGAGAGAATGGACTCTCATGCCCTTTTTATAATTTCTCTTTCCCTTTTTGGGCCTCTTTTACCATTTCTCCACTCAATTAATTAAACTAGCATAGATTCATTTTAAACCCAGATCTATCCACCAGTACCGAGAGGGATCCAATTTCTTGAGGTGTACATTTTTTTACCATTTGGATCCCTCTCGGTACTTGATAGATCTGGGTTTAAAATGGATCTATGCTAGTTTAATTTTTTTATACTTTATTTATATCGATATGTAATTTATATTTTTCATTTTTTATTTTTTAATCATTTGTATTTATGTTGGCTAACATAACGTGACCAACGTGACAGGATCTCCCCCAAACTGGGTTGGTATTAAATTGAGCACATAGATCTGTGGACAAACACACAACTCACAAGATAGATCACACAATTTACTCAGCAATTGAAGAATGAAACAGTGCAAAAATGGCTTGCAGCTGTGAATGCTTTCATTAATCAAAAAAGTAATTAGATAGTAATTACAATGAAGTATAATGGCTTAAATAGCCACATGCAATTTGAATCCACATGAGGAAATTCGAATTGATTAAACTCTACTTGACTGTAGGTAACTAAGACCTTGTCTAAATCACTGTCGGAGGACTCAATAGTTAACTGACCTTGTCTAAACCATAACCAAAGTTCATTAGAGTTCTAAAACACAAATCAAGTGTTACATTCAGTGTTGACTAAGGCTAACTGACTATGGTAGGTGAGAAATGCGCCCCTCATGCATGCAGCCATGCAAACCTAGCGCTAAGTGAATGTAGAGGACTAGAACTGAATGTAACTGACTCCTAACTTAGCTTGACTAGTCACCAACTCAACTCAACTGACCTTGGTTGGTTTCGACACTCCCAGTGGCTCCTAAATTGTAGGGATTGGTCTAAGAGGCTCCTAAACTGATGCATGCAAGTGCAATCAGTGGCAGTAGGCCTCAATTAGTGTTCCCCACACTTAAGTAATTGAAACATGTGCCCCAATTAGGCCAAGTGGACCCAATGGTGCTAGTGACTAAAAATAGACTGGATGGACTCCCGATTTAGACATGACTCCTGATTTAGACATATGACCAAATTGGACAAGGGAGGATTAATAATCCTAATACCCCCTTTGAATGCTAACTTGGACAATCTGTGGGCCCTCGTAACTAAGACCATAGGTCACCCATTACATCAAGTAAAATAAAGTAACTGCTTAATACAAGGCGTTGGGGCAACAATCACATGGGAAAAAATCCCCCCCTCTATCTAAGCAGGTAGAATCAGGTCTCAAGTTTGAAAAACTTGAAAATATGTTGCTGCAATCTTCATCTCTGTGAGGTAGCGAAGCAGCATGCATGGTGCGTTGTGCACATGTATTCTGGGGCCTGGCATGTAGACTTCTCCTTCTTCTCCAAAAATGATGATGGAAGGAAGGAGGAATGTAACCTTTGTCTCTTGCTGGATGAAGAGGTGTATGCTCATATCCATTCTTCTGAATGTAGTGAGACTGAGCCCTTGCCATATAGCATCTTACAAGGAGTCTATTGCATCTCTTTGAAGGAGGTAAGATTGCATGGCATAGCGCAAGGGTCTTTCCTTTCTGAGTGTCAAGTGAGTTTCCAGTCATCTTCCTAGCTTCCAGTTTGGAAGTAGGGACTGAGTCTAGATCTGAGTCACCCTGAATCTCAATCTCATAAATTGATAAAGATGGATCTGCAATACTAGTATAAGCTGCAAAAGAAGTAGATGCAATGATTTTACCTTCCCTTGCAAGTGGCTGCTGAGAGTGCACTGGTTCTAAAGGAGGCATGAAATGTGAGAACTCATATGCTTTTGAAGCATGATTTGCAACACCTTTTGCTATGATGTTCCCAGTAGAGATATCTGTGATCTCCACTGAGTCAGCACCAAAGATCACTCGCTTTGGAGATCCAGTATGGGTCATCTGATAGACAAATAACAAGTTTGAAGCTAGGGAGGGAACAAATAGCACATCTTTGAACCTTCCGTGTTCAAGCTTGACAGAGCCCTTCCCTTTTGTTTTGACTTTACTGTTATTGCCCATCTGAATACTAAGACCATCAAAGGACTGAAAAGAAGAGAATGATTCTTTGGATGCAGCCATATGGTTGGAAGCTCCAGAATCAATGAGGAAGACGTGCTGATGTGCAACAAGCCTTCAATGCATGGCCTTTCCTTCGGTATTCTTCATCTTCTTCTTCAGAGTCATCCTTCCTTGCGCTAGCAGGTGCAGAAATGTTATGTTTCTTCAAAAGAAGAGCCATTTCATCAAGTTGTCTTCTCATACAGGAGCTTTCTGAATGAAAGCCCCTTCCACAGTAAGAGCAGAGGACCTTGCCTTTGCCATTCTTCTTGCTTCTCTTCGAACCTGAAGGCTCCTTTGACTGCTCTTTCTTCACAGGAGACTCATCTCTTTGCTTCCCTTTGTCATTCGCTACCTTATCTCCTCTTGCAACCAGAGCTTGATCTTTGGAAGATCGAATGATCCCCATTTGGATCAATTTATCATTCTCAGAAGTGAGATTGGATGAAGGCATCAAGAGTGGGCATCTTCCAATTTGGAGTAGTGAGCCTTACTGTTTGGAAGGTTGATACAAAGACTGAGTAGTCTGCATTGAGCTTTGTGAGAATGGAAAGAATGAGCTGATCTTCATCCTTCTCCACTTTGCATTGCTTCAACTGATATATCAGGTTCTTGAACTTTGTGAAGAATTCATTCAGTGATTCGAAGTTGGATGGATTAAGAGTGATCAAATCATTTTCTAGCTGATGGACCCTCATCTCATCCTGCTTATCAAATAAGGAGGCAAGCTTGTTCCAAATCTCCTTGGGAGTCTTCAATCCTTGGATGTGGAATCGAAGATCTCGAGAAACTGAGGAGAACAAGTGTCCATGGGCTTCATCAAGCTTGTTCCAGTACTTTTCTTTGTCATGATCTAAAGCTGGCACTGCCTCTGTTTCTTCTATGAGTTTGAAGAGCTGCTTGGTGCGGAGCAGTACCTCCATGTCTTCCTTCCACAGGTGATAGTTGAAGGGAGTGAGAGGCTCTACTGGATGAACCATTTTGAATGCAGTAAGAAGGACTGAGCTGCTGTAGCGAATGCAGTGAGAAGAAAGGGATGCTTGTAGCGAATGCTGTGAGAAGAGTTGATAACCTGTCACACAATCAAACATACAAAGTAAGGTCGACAGTCTGCACTTTTGGAATTTCCTCCACACCCAGCATAGTTGATCAAGCAAGCTTGATCAACAATTTCCTAACTTGGGATATTAAGTGGTAAATTCTCCGCTTCTGGTGCAGTACTAGAAGGTGCAATTTTGCTCAAAAAAAATGTTCCAGCGGGAGATCCGAGGAGGAGAGGTGCCTTGTCTGCCGAGGCTTTGATACCATATTAAGTTGAGCACATAGATCTGTGGACAAACACACAACTCACAAGATAGATCACACAATTTACTCAGCAATTAAAGAATGAAAAAATGCAAAAATGGCTTGCAGCTGTGAATGCTTTCATTAATCAAAAAAGCAATTAGATAGTAATTACAATGAAGTATAATGGCTTAAATAGCCACATGCAATTCAAATCCACATGAGGAAATTCGAATTGACTAGACTCTACTTGACTGTAGGTAACTAAAACCTTGTCTAAATCACTGTCGAAGGACTCAATAGTTAACTGACCTTGTCTAAACCATAACCGGAGTTCATCAGAGTTCTAAAACACAACTAAAGTGTTACATTCAGTGTTGACTAAGGCTAACTGACTGTGGTAGGTGAGAAAAGCGCCCCTCCTGCATGCAGCCATGCAAACCTAGCGCTAACTGAATGTGTAGAGGACTAGAGATGAATGGAACTAACTCCTAACTTAGCTTGACTAGTCACCAACTCAACTCAACTGACCTTGGTTGGTTTCGGCACTCTTAGTGGCTCCTAAATTGTAGGGATTGGTCTAGGAGGCTCCTAAACTGATGCATGCAAGTGCAATCAGTGGCAGTAGGCCTCAATTAGTCTTCCCCACACTTTAGTAACTGAAACATGTGCCCCAATTAGGCCAAGTGGACCCAATGGTGCTAGTGACTAAAAATAGACTGGATGGACTCCCGATTTAGACATGACTCCTGATTTAGATATATGACCAAATTGGACAAGGGAGGATTAATAATCCTAATAGTTGGAGAGCACCTCGCTTCTCTCGGTGTAATAAAGTGACTTTATAAAGTCATAATCACTTTATTAATTTATTAATCCTTTTTACTCCAAAACAGTGATTTAGTTCATTTTAAACATTTATGGGCACTAGAAGTCACTTTTCATCTTCCCAACATTTAAAATTCTTTGTCTTGGTTCCAACGAGCTATTACACTAAGGTGTTTCCTCAATAAATATGATCAAGATGGCACCCTCAGTGAATTTACTTAAATTATGCCCAATAATTCTCCCAATTTATGGAAATCGCCGAAATGCAATAGAACCCCAAACGAACTGTGCTAAAATAATCCTGATGATGAATAATGGTAATCAGACCTCTTCTCCCCCAAATCACCTGATCCCACTATTATCCTCATTTTACTCCTCGAAAAGCCACCTCTAACTATAGAACATGGGAATCCAAAAATGGGGACATTACAGTCCTCCTTTCCCAAAGATTGCTTGTCCTCAAGCAATGCCATCACAACCTGGTCCTCCACAAATTGAATCATACTAAGAATGAAAATGATACCGTGGTCCCAAACCAGTCGGAAAGGGGTGAAGCATCCTCTGCATGATACATGGTCCAACAATGCACCGACATATGAAACCTTTTGACTACTATCAACAAGTAGAGAAACTCAATACTGCAACAACTCGATCCATCCCTCAAAGAACCACTCTACTACGCAGCCAAACTCGTGGAAGCAAAAACTAGCGCTCGCCCCCATGTCAAGGGTTGAGATGTCTAATACTAGAATCCCAAAATCCCAAGCTAAACACGGAAAGGGACCACCATGTTGACGCTGCGCCACTCAAATCATAACCATCCTACTATCATGCTCTGCCTGCGTCCTCCTCTCCTGGAACTCCAAGTTGAAATACCTACAAGGACTGAACCTACCGCCATGGATAGTGGCCTGTATAGGCATCCAAGTGAAGTCACATCCTATAAATTCCCTACCATACTCAACCTCGGATATAAAAAAATAAGTATGTCTTGGTCACTAGCAAAGTTACATATATCGTGTCAGCGAATATATCGCCGGGGGTCCGGAATGAAACTTATCGGCAACAACGGCGAAAATATCGGAAAATATCGGCAAATGTCGTTTTGCATTAAAAAAATACAAAAATAAACATTTTTTTTCAATTTTTTTAACATCAAAGGCAACAACAACATCAAATAAACACATTTCCACATAAATATTAAAATACAACTAATATATAAGATGCATAAAATGTCAAATGGTGGATCATGATCACATATCTACTATAAAGTTATAAACTGAAAATATTGAAATATGTTCTTGATGGAATGATAGAAAATCACATCAAATGATCAAAATAAATGTCTCTCAAGAAATTAATCATCATGACTCATGAGGCATATAGATACTACATGATACAATGATAAATAGTAGAAATCATCGATCCCCTCTACCCCTTTTATAGGCAAGGGGCACCACTCTTCCTCTGAAAGCAGTAGGGGGTCCTGTAGGTGCTTTGGATGAGTTGGGCATCAAATTGGAAGCTCCAACTACTTAAGGTATGGTGAAGGTCCAACTACTCTACAATTTTGATGAAACTTGCCATGTTTAATGAGTGAAGGGTACATTTTTATTAAGGTCATGATAAAAGATTTCAATAGTCAATGCCACCAACATCAAGGTACAGGGATGGGTTGATGTGCTTGATTAAATGCCAATCCCATACCCTCATACTTGATAAAATCCAGTGGAATTGTTGAAATCTTGAAATCCTGAAAACTATTAAGTCTCTTGAATTCTAAAAGGGATCTAAAATTCTACTTTTTGTATATGAAGTTCGATGAGGTTGGAACCACTCTCAAACATCCCGAAACTATTAATGGCAATGTTAAAAATTTAAGTAAAAGGATAGAAAATGAAAGTAAAGGAGAATGTCACTTTTACTTTAAGAATTTAGTATTACCATTTATTACTTTAAGAATTTAATATATTTAGTTTTAATAACAGTGCCAAAAACTTAACCCCTGAATTTTTTTTTCAAATTTCTTGCAATTTTTTTTAGCAGGGCGATATTTTCCAAAATCTCCCAATATATTCCCAATATATCGCGACATATTGAATATATCGCGATATATTCAAAATATTTTTTTCAAATTTCTTGCAAGTTTTTTTAGTAGGGCGATATTTTCCAAAATCTCCCGATATATTCCCAATATATCGCGACATATTGAATATATCGCGATATATTCAAAATATCAAAAATATCGCGATTTTTTAGTGGCGATATATCGCCAAGGGGAATGACTCGCGATATATCGTGATATCGCCGATATATGTAACTATGGTCACTAGCAATGACTGTGAACAACTCAACGACTCTAAACATCTCTCAACTCCCTGGCTCTACCACTTGTGATGCCCCGTACTCTAAAGAAACCAATGGGAAGTGAATGAATTGGTTAATAACTGCATACTTACAACCTCTACTATGCATCCTGGTTAAATTTGTGTTGCAATCTAACAACATGCTCTCACTTCTTGGCCCTAAAATGGGAAAAGGATGCATCAACCCTGCTGGAGGAGTGTGTCATGACATGCCCTGCTAACAAATAGTATGCTCCCCCATATGTGTCAATGCAACGTTCACAAAGTCCCTCTGTGCGAACCTCTCACGGACCTTCCTGTAAGTGGTAAAATCACCAAGGTCCCACACTAGCCTATCAGCTGTGAAATACTCTCGGCTCCTAGCACTACTCTATAAGGTGCTAACCCAAGAATCCTCCTGACTGCACTTGATCCGCCAGGCAATCATAAGTTGCACAAACTTGGACGACTCCTCAGAAGATTGTCCCTCCAAGCAACCAACCCTGGTTATCTCATTTGTATCGATTGTTGAGACATCCATCACTGTAATCCTAGGGTCCCACTTCTGATACTGCACCCCTCTGATCATCCTCGTCATCTGAAGCAATCTATCACTCTGAGGAATGTCAGGATCCCACCACCAAATTGGAAGTCCACCACTCCCGAGTCCCAATGCCTATAAAAGTCTCTATGAACCGATCCAACAAAGTTTGGATCTCCTCTTGGGCACTCTGTGTACTAATCACCTGGTCAAAATGACAGACCTCTGTTATGGCCACAATGCCCCCTTTCTCATCTGACTAGCTCCCGTGGTCCTCTTTTGTCTTGCTATATACAACCGTAATATCCTGTGCCAACCAGTATCCTATAAGCACTACTACATCCAGCACTTTACTGACGTAAGCTGAACCTGTATCTCCGTGTGACTCCATACCTGCCATATACTTGTCCACCCAATCCTTCGATGCATATATTCCCATGCTTCCTAGTCCACATGGATTGTGCTCAACTATGCCACATGTGGATCTGCCTTGAGCCTTCAATGGGCTCTCCAAAAGAGGCGGCTCATGATCCCTATAATGTAAAATATTTGCAAAATCAAAAACCTCGAGGTCGTACCTTTCTGTCAATGACTGCAAGTCTGAATGCTCTTCATGTTCAACCTTCACACGAGGTCCCTCCATCCAATCAATAGTGCCGCCAACAATATACAATTGTCTGTTGTGTAGGATGAAGGATGTAACCCACTCAATTCCTCACGAAGATGCTTAACCTACACTTCTGATTCGTGAAGGGCCTTTTGCGTGCTCTTCAAGGAATCCTGGGTAATCTCCAGCTCATGAATAAGTCTGTCAACTTCCTCTTCTTTTCCTAGTAGTGAACCATGGTACATCTCATCAAGCATGAGAAGATGATCTCTATCAGAAAGAAGGTGTAGGTAGTTATATTTCATCATGACCAATGGCTCTCTAAGTACCTGGAAAAATGCAAGGGAAGGCCCTCCTCCCATACTATCATGTGTCACTGCATCTTTCCAACAACGAGCTACCACTAATGCCTATGTATCATCAAAATGCCTCTTGGCTGCCATAATCACGCCTTCATTTACCTTCAACTGCCCTGTCAAAGGATGTGGCTCATGGGAATAATCCTCCTCAACTAATTTTCCTGATTTGTTTTCATCATGTGCACCAGTGTCATTAGCCTCATAGGACAGCTCTAAAGGAGGATCAAAGGCTATAGTTTTGTCGACTTCATTGCTCACATCCTCAACATGACCAGATGCATGCTTCTTCTCCTGTCCTTCCTGCTCATCTCTCTTCAATTTCTGCCCCAGGCCTTCTAAAGAATCCTCGTCCAAATCATTGGGCCAGCTTCCATACTTGATGCTATAGTAGTCTTGAAAGGACAATGTTGCACATACCTCATCACCCAATGCCAAATATTCCAGATATTGGAGCATGTACTTAAATGATGCTAGCCTCTTCAAATTTTCATCAAAGATATCTCTAATTGACTCCATGCTTCCACTGAATTTCCCCTCAGGCTGGCAGGAAAACAGCTCTGATACCACTGTAATATCCTCAAGCCAGTCTGGCAGAATTTTCCCCACAGCCTAGTAATTTGGCTAAAGAATTTGTCAACACCTGTGGTTGCTATTATCCTGCTGCTGTAAGTTAAAGTCTGGCTAGGTGAACATACCAACAATTCTCTCAAAGGCTGCTATAGCTTACTGCTAATCAAACCTGACTTGGCATTTTCATTGAACACTTATTGTTACTGCTGTAAATGCCATGTGATTTTAAAGCTTGGTGTAGCTGATTCATATTGGTTTTAATATTGAATATTCCATGTAGTAATGAGTGTTGTCCACATTCATAATAAGTGGTATATAAATAACAACAGTGAACAACTAACACAATAATCAGATTTAAAAGAGAAATTTTCACAGATCTGAATATTTCTTAAAATAAACCAATTACATGCCTGGGAATGAAGAAGGGAACCTTGCACTAGTTAAGTGTCTTCCAAAGGCAAGGGAACAGCTTCCAAATGAACTGCTGCTCCCAACACAGAAGTCACGACCTCCCATCAAGCTCTTGCACAGTATGGGCCTTAGAAAACCAGTCTGCTGCTACAGGATAACCAGCTTGTATAAGATGGGAAGAACTGCCACAGTGCTGATTCGCTTTGCAAAGATGCAGACTTTGCTTTTTGTATGGATGAAGGAAAATTTCTAAGTCTGAAAGGCACAACCTCTATGCATTATTTCCATTAATAGTGACCACTTTACAACAGCCCATACACAGTGGATAACCAGACATTGCTTCTTCTCTCAACTGGTGCGTATTACTTCAAGATATCTATAACTTATGGCATTTTACATACAATAATATTCAGATGTCATAGATCCTTCAAGGCTGGGAAATGTTTATGTTGTAGTCACATTTCAAGTTGCCAAATCTGAAGTCTATTTTCTCTCTTTCTCTGACTGTAATGGCTGAGGTATGAGTGAAGGAAACTCAGATCTTCAAACAGTAACAGAACAACACTTCTTTCCCTTTATATTCGACTCACCCCAAAAACCAGACATGCTACAGGAGAAGGCAAAGTCCAGTCATCAAGCATATCTCAGCAAACGATTGTTACAGCCTCCATACAACTTCTTCAAGCCTGGAATAGGAACCCAGTAGTATAACAGAGAGATACTTAGCAGTTCAAACAAACTAGGGAAGACAGTAGTGATGCCCAGTGATATATTCACGCCCAGATTTAATAAATGAATCGACAGTGTGTTGCAGCTGCAACTATTTCCCAAATTTTTAAAATTTTGGACCCTCCTTTTAAATTTTATCTTGCCTGGGAGTTTTTGGTTTCCTGAACTCTGTCTTTCCTCTGTTACAAATTTGGATTTTCCTGAGTTTGAATTGAGTTCAATTGTTTACCACTTTCGGAGGTTGAGTGATTATTTTTGTCTACAATGCTTTTGACTGTGAAGTTTGAAGTTTTTCGACTTATGGATGATTTCCTTTTTTGGCTGTCAAAAGTTCTATGAACAATGAATTGGGGCCGTAGTTCTCTACGCAGCCGCCGTTGCGGAAGCTAAACGATGAATGTTCCGACGGTTAGCTCTTATCTTTTCCGATGCCGTGGTTTTATTGTTTTAACTTTTGACTTTGCAATACTTTTGCTTTTCGCTCTCGGAACGGTTTATGACTTTGATCGGAGGCCGTAGTCTTTATGTCTTCCGCCGTTGCGGCTCCTTAGCAAACTAACCATCCGACGTATAGTTGTTCCGTTCGCCGATGATTTGTTCTGATCTTCGCCGATGTTTTCGATTGCTGCGGGACCCTTAGTCCATGTGATTTCCGTCGTTGCGGCTCTTTACTAAACTTATCTTCAGATGCTGCAGTTTTAGTGTTTATTTCGCCTGCGTTTTATTTTGCTGCGGAACCCTTAGGCTGTATGGCTCCCACCGTTGCGGCTCCTCTTTGAACTAATCGCCCGATCCTTAGTTCGTCTGCTGGACGATTGAGTTTTTCCCGCCGACATTTTTTTCACCGAAGTCTATATATTGGGGTTGGTTATTATTTTATTATTACCCTTGTAAAAAACCTCGCGCTTGCTCTGTCCCTGTCGAGTCAAACTGTGCATCCGTGCTTAGCTATCGAGATTTCGTGCGTTTGGGGTGCTGCCGTGGAAGTGTTGGACCGTCCCGTCGACTGCAACTCGTTTGCCAAGTAGGCCAACCATGGTTTCTCCTTCCTCTGATTTTATGAGTCATTTTGGGAACTAGGGTCTTTCACTGGTTGGGTTTTCCCGCTGTGGTGTAGTTAGATGTCTAGATTGAATTTGTATCCTTACGGCGTGAAGTACCAGTCAGTTTCACAGTATTGGCAGTGGGGGGTTTGTTTTCTTGAGCCTATTTTGAACCGTTATGGGAGCTTGAACCCGGTCCGAAAGTTTAGGTAGCTGGTGCAGACAAGCGTTACGCTGTCTACACCGTTTTTTGTGGGTTTGCTTATGGCCATCCGAGGAGGGAGTTTTCGGTTCTCTTGTCGTCGTGGGTTTACCCTATTTTTATGGGACGCCGGAGGGTTTGATTTTCGCGTTTTCGATTACTGGATCGATGGTTCATGTTATGCAAAGGATTTGAATGCATTTCAGTTTAAAGGATGTATTTTATATCATGGTCATGTTTTAGTTGCAGATGGAATTAGAATTTTTCAGACCTAGCTTGCAGAAGTTCTTCTTGTTGGTTACCTTCTATTATGCATTAATTTTCTGATAGTTTATCTGTTGAGAATGCATATGGAAGAGGTAAATGTTGTTATACAGTTTTTCTTCATTCTTAGAACACTAACCATAAGCTCCAATAGCCTAAGAACATGTTTGGTCTATGACAGGGCAACTTCTTCAAAGGAGATTATGTCTAAAAGACAAAAGAAGAAGGCTCCTGTTGCTAAGGGAGAACCAGATGTGGAAGTCATTACTAAGGTGGAATATATCTATGAAGACACTAGAGCTACCACCGGGGTAGAGCCAAACTACAAATGGGGTAAGATATTTCGAATGATTTCGAATCAGGATGTGCCTGATGCTGGATTCGAAGAGTTGACCATATATGCCAACATCGAGAAGTCAGCTCTCATGAAGGTAGCCACAAGACCTGAGCTGTTCCCATGCTCAGAAGTGATCAATTGGATTCTGCCTAAGGCCGATGTGACCACCATGATTTTAGCTAATACTGCCAAACAGGGCTATGCTGCATACAGTCCTGGTTATGTCTCACTGGCATATCACCTACCTCCTGCTCAAGTATACTTGACTGAAAATTGGCTGAAGGAGATAAATTTGGACCTGGTTGAAACAGTGAAGAGGATGATGATACATAAATGAGAGAATGGACTCTCATGCCCTTTTTATAATTTATCTTTCCCTTTTTGGGCCACTTTTACCATTTCTCCGCTCAATTAATTAAATAAAGTGACTTTATAAAGTCATAATCACTTTATTAATTTATTAATTTATTAATCCCTTTTACTCCCAAAAAGTTATTTAGCAATGAAGCACCACTCGTCCAAGACTCGCGAGTAAGGACAAGTCAACCCCCAAGACAGTTACTCGCAGAAGAATCGCCCCTAAACTCAGCTGACTGCTCACTCGCCATACTTGCCAAAAAACTTGACATACTCGGCCGAGACTTGTGCTGACTCGCTCAAACTCAACAAAGCAAAGGAAAAAAAAAACCGCGGAAGACTTCAGAATAATAAACGGCTCCAGCTTGTCGCATATGATCTTTTAGATCCTGCAATGAAGCCCATGACGATAGCCCTGTAATGTTGACACTATATCTATATCCTCTCGACATTCCTTTCCTGTGTCCCCTACCAGAACCTGTAACTACTATAACGCCACGCGATGAAGACTGTCATCCGCTAGAAGATGAAGGATCGCCTTTACCACAATACGAGAGCTCAACTCGTAAGCAATTCCCATAAAAATTATAAACATCACGGCCACGAATAGCATCCTCCTTCGAACTCGATAAAACAAAAGTCGAACAACCTGTGAACCTTGAAATCAATCTCAGTAATGTGCCCATATTTGAAATAGGTTTTCAACGTACCTTATATCACCAGGTAGATTTCCCACATATAAAAGGTCCGACCAGCTCGATCATTCATTATCATTGGATGAAAAAAATATCAACTTCTTAAATCAAACCCAACTAATTCATAACAGATCGACACTAAATTTAAATCCGTAATTTAAAGGGTTATCTCATTAAATACTATCTTTTTAAATTTTAAAAGAAACAAACATTATGCAATATTTATAAAAGAGTTGGCATGGACAACAAAAACTCATTATGTTCTACTTCTTAAAAAAATTGAATTTTTTTAATTTATTAACTTTATGCATCTCATTTAATTTATAACGTCTCATATGCGAAAGGAACATTATGCGTCCACCTCTATATGACACTACTTGTTATAGCATAAAGATTGCATCCTAATTAATTTAGTTCAATATTATTAAAAAAATGAAATATATAATTAAAAAATGGGAATAAAAAGGCCTCCATGGAAATGAAAGCGGACTCGAATTCAATTAAATATATAATTGAAGCATTGGAATAAATAAAGCCTCTTTTGTGTGTCCATATTTAAGTTTTTTTCCTATTTGTCGAGTCTTGCCGAATCTGTCCCGGGTCTTTCTCAAGTCTTTCCCGAGTCGACGAGTCAAGTGCCAGCCGAGTCCGAGTCCGAGTTGTGCAACATTGTTATTTAGTTCATTTGAAACGTTTTCAAGCATTGGAAGCCACTTTTCATCTTCCCAACATTTAAAATTCTTCGTCTTGGTTCCAACGAGCTATTACACTAAGGTGTTTCCTCAATAAATATAATCAAGATGGCACCCTTAGTAAATTTAATTAAATTATGCCCAATAATTCTCCCAATTTACGGAAATCGCCGAAATGCAACGAAACCCCAAACAGACTATGCGGAAATGATCTTGATGATGATTAATGGTAATTAGACCTCTGAAAGCATCATATAACTCCCCCAAATCAACTTAGCCCACTATTATCCTCATTTTACTCCTCGAAAAGCCACCTTTAACTATAGAACATGGGAATCCAAAAATGCGGACATTACATGAGCTTGCTTGAATGTGAAAATGAAGTGTGGAAGCACTTTATTTATATTCTTCTTTTCACTAGAAGTTTCCACAATTAGCTCAGCTTGTACTTTTATTTTTTCTTTATTTATCTTTTATTTATCTTTCAAGCCGAATTGTTATTTTATCTTCTAGGGTCAATTTATCCCTTTTATTGGGGTAATTGTGCTCTTCCTTGCTTTCCACTTTCTTTGGGACTTCTTCAATGGATTGTCTTGACTTCGTGGACATTTCTTCATCATAGAAAAGTTCTCCTCGTTGATGTCTCATCACATGCATTCATATTCTTACCCAAGAGCTCTAATGTTGATTTGACCATGCTCTAAGAAGTCCTAGACACTTCTTAGAGACAACTGTCAACTTCAGCATTAGATTAGATTTTGTCTAATATACAAGAAGATAAGATCTCCTTGTCACATAGACAAGTCATCTCACTCTATAAAGAATAGATCACTCCCACTATGGAGCACTCCCACACACCATGACCAGCCCTAGGCTAAGCATCCAAGCCCTCTACTCATCTAATCAACGCGTGACTAACTAGTCCATAGGACTAATCAGGGCTACGAAGGGGCCATTCTCTCCACGGGTCGCAAACCTCTCAGAGAATGATTTGCAGAATGTTTGCCCGATGTTGGAACTCATGAGAACATCAATAGGCACTTCCTATATGGAAATCTGCATGTAATTTGAAATTCGGCAAATATTTGGCACAGTACAAATACCATAAAGTTGAATAAATGTTTAAATATATTTACAATTTTAAACTTTTATAGATTTCCAAAATATTACTATATAGATCTATTTGTTATGATAAGAGTAAAATTTCAAGTAGAATAGCTAATGTTCATGTTGTAATTTAATTTTTAATAATTCAACTATTCATTAATTATTAATTTCAGAATGGAACTAGAATAGCAATGTATCCAATGACAACCCAAGTCGCAAACTATTTGTAACTCCAGCATCACAAGACAATGACCACATTCATATATGTTTTTTCATATAAATAAATATAAATTTAAATCACATAAGCAAAAATGATTTTGAAGAGGAAGACAAAGTAAAAATGGACACACAAAACATAGGAATCATTTCAAACCATTTTTTTACTATTGTTCCACGTAATCTTTTAAATTAGCGTTGAAGTCACATACGCTATTTAATCAATTTTAAAAATACAAACATTGACGCTATGAGCCCATAAAAGATGTTACACTCTACTTTCACATTGTTATATTATATGTTATGTTTCAAATTTGAGATATGTTTCAAGTTGTTTACAATTAAGAACGGATATTATTTTAAAATTTAGAGTTGTAACTTATATTTTAAATTTAGAGTTGTAACTTATATTTTAAAACATTTTAAATGCATGTTTTTGTATTTATAAGATGTCTATTTCCGTATTTTAGTCATACTAGATATTTTCTTCACGTATTTTTTTCATATCAAATATTCATACTCAAATATTGCTACTATGCCAAACTACACCAAAATTGTATTAATGGACAAACAAGAAACCATGGAGAACAATGTCTCCAACTTGGTTGCTAACACAGGCAGCTTCATGAGCTTATGCCATGACTCACTCATCTTGCCACCATCGTGCACTAGAGCTTGCTACTTCACTAAATCAACCAACTTAGATCCATCTTAAACCCGGATCTGTTAAGCACCGAGAGGAATCCAATTCCTTGAGGTGTAATTTTTTTATAACTTGATTTTTTTACACATCAAGAAAAAATTCACCCCTCAAGAAATAAGATCCCTCTCGATGCTTACTGAATCCAAGTTTAAGATGTATCTATGTTGGTTTTAATTTTTTTATTATGAGTCGACATGAAATTTTTTAACTACTTTTAATTTTTATAAGTTATGAGTCGACATGAGAATGTTACGTTACATAAAATAACTAATGTGACAAAGGTGACCACATCTCCCCCATACTAGGTTGTAAGCACCTCACTACTCTCAATGCAACAAATATCCTATAAAGTCATCCTTCTCACACATCTTTGGCCAAAATCTAAGAACTACTTGGTTGCAATCTCAAATGATGCACTATTGATCCTGAAACTCAACTATACATTTCTTATTTTTGATAGAAGAAACTGAAAGAAGGGTTTTTGTTAAACTGAGAAGACAAAACTTCAATCAAATCACGAACATCACCTCAAGGCATTCAACAAGAGATGTTTCCCATTCAAGTCAGTGGATAGGTAGCATCAAGGCCCAACTCCACTTGCATGCCTCTCCTCCTTGCTCTTGAAACTAAGATCTTTCGATTGAAGGTCATGTGCTTGGATGCCCCACTGTCAATATATACCAGCCAACACCAAAAGTTGTATTGGTGGACAAACAAGAAACCATGGAGAAGGGTGTCTCCAACTCGGTTTCTAACACAAGTAGCTTCATATGCTTTCCCCATAGCAGTGGAGCCATTGTGATCAATCGTATCCTGGTCGACCAAGAGTTCCTCCCTCACATCTGACATTTCTTGGTCTCCCTCCTCCCCCTTACAGATCACACCCTCCTTACCTTCTCCATCAAGCCCTATCCCCCCCTCCTCCCACCACTTACCACCTTGTATATAATTATCCTCTTTGACAAAGAGTATGGTGACTCTTATACCTCCCACCTTCATCAACTGACTCCTCACCTTCCCCATTTCTTATCACTCAATACACCTTCTACTGAATATGAACTTATTTCCAAGGCCATTCAGGAGGTTGCACTTAACTCTTACCCCAATCCATTTTGGCATCTCTCGTCGACCCCTAAACCCAAGCTTTACCCCATGAACGACTAGTTCAACAATGAGTGCAAACCCCACCACAAGCATCTTCATATCACCTTTTCACATGACCCGCCCTCCTCTAATCCCCACCTAAGGACGTCCTATTAGTGTCTCCTTGATTGTAAAAAATTGGAAATCCTCTCCTTAATAAGACATGTGCTTTGTGAAGACCCTCACCTTCTAGCACACCCTTTTCCCTCGACACCCCACTCTCCCACCTAACTTGAATCCTTGGGCCATGTTCTTCCACGCTACCTCCCTTTATGATAACCACGAGTAGCCTCCAATGTACATCACCTCCCCCCCCCAATCTTGTCATTATTTTCCTATAACAACATCAAGGGAGATGTCAGGATTATGAGCACTAGAAGGGTTGCTAATAAGGAAGGTGTCTAGGCACAAATTCTCAAATACGATATTCACTCTCTTTACACCCACATTATTGATTTGTTTAACTGTGTTGTTTGCTCAAGTTTCCATTGAGCATGGTGTCACCTTATCATCCACCCAATTCTCAAATCAAGAGCCAGTTTGGATCCAAACAACCATAGGACCATCATGATTGGATGCACCTTCTTCAAGCTTTATGCTATAGTCCTTCATTTGTGGCTTACATATGAGCTCGAGGGAAGGCACCTCAGGCGTAGATAACATAAGATAAGATAATTTTATTAATGTCCAACAAATGAGCACAAAAGTAAGCCAATGGGACTAAAGGATACATCTAGTATGAGTACAATGTGGGAGTGCAAACTACACCATTGATCATAATTTCACGCCCCAAACAATTATTAAAGAGGCTCGTCATCGCTCTTCAAAATTATTATGTTGTTTTGTGGACTTTTGCAAGGCTTTGACTCAATCTCAAGAGATGTCTTGTTCCAAAGACTTTGCAACATTGTAATTTTGAAGACCCTCCTAGCGACCATCACAAGACTATATATGGCTTGGTTCTCAATCCTCTTCACACCAGCCACAATCTTCCAAAATTTATCAAGAGTACCCTAGGCATTAAAGTTTTAAACAAAGGTGCCCTCTCTCATGAACCCTCTTCGAGATGTACATCAATGAGTTGGAGTCCGTTGAGGAGCATATGCAAGTGGGGGGTGGTTGTCTTCTACATCATGTATCGATCTCTCTACTTCTTTTTGCTAACAACATGATCCTTCTAGCCTCCTCGCCCAAGGGACTACACTCTACAAAGACAACACAATGCCTTATCCAACTTTTGCGATCTTCGACAATTGATGGTCATCATGGGTAAAACAAAATCTTCAACTCGTTGAAGCATGATCTCTCCAACTACCATTTCTATTTCTGAGTCAAAGAAATCAAGATCGCCACGGCCTATAATCATTTCAAAGACCAGTTCTCTAGACTTAAGTATGAGCAATGCTTTTCAACCTTGGCTTAGCAAAGGATATAGCTACATTATCCTCCCTGAGAAACAATGTTTTCATAAGATAGCTCATCCAAGATGCACCCCTTAGACATGATCAACATACCCATTGTCCTCTATGGTTCCAAGGTCTGGGGGCCTAATTTGCTTCACACTGGCTGGGATAGGCCAAAGACAGTCCATACTCTTCTTCTTCAATGCACCATCCAGTGCAAACAAACAATTTTCCAAACCATAGTCTAAGAAGAGTTTGAGACCCATCCCTTATGCCTCTAGGCTATTTTCACATTAGTCTCTTTGCTCAACAGAATTCATACTTTTTTGGACTCTTAGGGATTGATACCACATTGTGTTTCTCGAAAGCCCTTGCCTTTGCAGGGCCTTCGAGACATATCATTTATCGATTCAAAGGCTCCATAGTTGCCTCAATTAGTGACCATTTTGCTAGATTGACTCCCCCCTTTCAGCTACTAACCAAATGCTCCAAGGCACCTTCTACTATCTTTAAACAAAACCTAAACCAGATAACCATAGAGGACATCTATAGACGGTACATCCAGGTCACTTAGAGTGCTCCCCCTGAGGGTATCAGCCCAAAGCTATTTTTCCACTCCCAACATTTCCTACATATAGGCACTCGATGCATGCTCTCAGTATCCCCCTTAATCAACTCTTCGTGGTCTCTCATATGCTTTGAGCTTAGATGAACCACCACATCTCCTAGTTGCATAGGATTTGCTAATAGTGCCACTTATAAGAGACTAAGACAAAGGAACATCTCATCTTCCACTACCCCATCTACTACAAGATAAAAGGGAGGTATTATTGGCCCTACTGAAATTGAGGAGTTCCTTCTCGACCTTCTTTCGAAATTCGAGCCAAAGGTGTCTCACTCTCTTCATGACAGAGATCTTCAAACATGGATCACAATCCATGTGCATGCTAACCAAGCCAAGGACCATTAGGAGGATAACCCCATTCATCTCAATTTTCCCATCCACTCAAGGAGCAAGTGACAAGCAGGACCCACACCACTTTGGCCACAAAATTTTTTAGACCTTGAGTTTCATCTCAACTACCCCGCCCCCTCAAACAAAAGGTTAGTTGGCCTCCTTGAGACCCCTTAAGATAGCTACCACCTGCACAACAAACAAATTAGTTCCAAGAGATCCCAAAGTCAATCCCTCCCTCACATAGATTAGCACTCACAAATTGAGTTGAGTAGTTAGTCTTTCCATCCAAAGTTTCTTCCCCGCAACCTTGGATGTTATGATGGGCTTCCTGGCCCCTATGCTCCCCCTAAGATCAGGAAGTCAAGTCCCGTCAGCCCCAACCACTCTCCAAAATACATCATTCAACAATGGATTGGCACCTTCATGATTATAGATGACTCTCATGAGGAACCTGCTTCTCAAACATTTCACTCAACCTTGTCATCTAGAAGCAGAGGACCATGACATCCTCTCTTTTGTACCGAGCATATATTCATTTGGTCTAGGAATTCTTCATTTTCATGTACCTTGTACATCTTCATTTAGCTAGCTTCTTTAGATTTTGTCTTTAAATAGTATTGCTTTGCGAGATGCTTTCCCACTACCACTGTGTACTTACACTAGATATACTTTTCAGTCCCATTGACCTATATAGTGTGGTCAATCATTGGACATTATCTGGCCCCTATGCTCCCCCCAAGATCAGGCAGTCAAGTGCCCTCAGCCCCAACCACTCTCCAAAATACATCATTCAACAATAGATTGGCACCTTCATGATTATAGATGACTCTCATGAGGAACCTGCTTCTCAAACATCTCACTCAACCTTGACATCTAGAAGCAGAGGACCATGACATCCTCTCTTTTGTACCGAGCATATATTCATTTGGTCTAGGAATTCTTCATTTTCATGTACCTTGTACATCTTCATTTAGCTTGCTTCTTTAGATTTTGTCTTTAAATAGTGTTGCTTTGCGAGATGCTTTCCCACTACCACTGTGTACTTACACTAGATATACTTTTCAGTCCCATTGACCTATATAGTGTGGTCAATCATTGGACATTAATAAAATTATCTTATCTTACCCAAGTTGGAATCGTGGTAGGTGTCTGGTTTTGACTGTTTCCTGAATATTGTGGGTCGGGATTGGTGATAAACGCAAACAATAGCCATCCTTCACCCTTGTGGCCTCATAACCTAGGTTGGGGTTGGAATCTACAACACATTCATGTGTTTGGATGGTGAGTCACTCGTCTGCAACTGGTTTGGTGAAAACATTCATGATTAAAGATGAGTGTTTGTACCGTAATTTTAAAAATCGGTCTAATCCAAATCAGAATCGACCGGTTGACAGGTTTATTAGCTGACCGAGTCAACCGATTTCCAGTTCGGATCGGCCAACCGGTTAGGTACCGAACCGGCCGATTTGATACCGAATCGACCGGTTCGATACCAAATCAGTCGGTTCGATACCAAACCGGTCAAATCGGCCGGTTTACATAAAAAATTGGGCCAGTTTTTCTGCAAATTTTTGCGGGACCTGCGGACTTTCTTAACGATAGTAGGTTGGGTTTCTACCTAGCCTAACCCTCTCTAACCCAAACCTAAGTCAACCTAACTAACCCGCCCCCCTTTATTATATTATTCAGCGGACAACATTTCACTTTCATGTTTAAACTTTAAACATTGTGATTTGTGAAATGAATTGAGTCGTGACCATGAAGTTTGAACACTAGTGGAGTGAACTTTGAAGGCCGCAGCTTGTGGAGTGGATTGTGCTTGTATATACATGAGCAGACTTTGGATATTTTGTCTTCAATGCTTTGGAATCATGGATTAGAATCTTAAAAATGTTGTTTTCTTTAAAATTTAAAAATTTTATGTATTTTTGAGCAAACCGATTCATTAAATTCAGATCGACCGATTTATGACCGATTCATTACCAATTCCAATTCCGATTTGGAGTTGAACCTCGACCAATTCTGAGTCCGATTCTGATTTTTTAAACTATGGTTTGTACTATCTGTGTATGCTTTATTTCTGTTTTCATATTTCTATCAATTGATTCCATGAATTTTGTTGATATGTGACTTATGTTTAAGGAAAGTTTTCCAGTGATGGAAAGGCTGTTAATAATCACTATCATAAATCTGGGTTGAATTTCTATTATAAATTCTGTATATGCAATGTTTATCCTGCATCTACTTTCTAATTGCATATGAATTGTGGGTTGTGTGGCTGTCAGAAGCCAGATTAGCTCACAGCTTGGAAATCCAACTGATTGACAGTCAAAGAAATTCAATTGCGTGCACCAATAGCCAAATGAGGCATCCAGTTACATTACACTTACACGCTTTTTGAATTGAAACTGAAAGGATAATGTATGATTAAAGGCTGCTTATAATAGCAATCGTATCATAACTCGCAATCAACCAATGAAGTGTAGATGCTACCCATGGTACATGTGCCATCTGTGGTTTGCAAGTTATTCAAATGTTGAGCTTTTAAGGTGACGTTTCCCCCGAACAAGCAGTTGAGGATAAATCACATATCAGAGTTTCTGACACATACATACAAGCAAATTATTGAGTGTTGATAAAGGTAAATTAGTTTTAACTTTATAAGAGGGAGAAAGTTAATGAGCCATAACAAATATGGTCCCCGAAGAAAATCAAAGAACCCTTTACTTGCATCAAGAACGCTTAAGGTGAAATAAAAAGATAAATGCCGTACTTTCATTTCTTATATAGAATATGTATTATAAAGATAGATAAATAGATACATAGGTAGACATCTTTCTACTGCCACATGTTCTGATCTAATGGTATAGCCTTTGATGTTTCAACTTTCGAGGATCTCAAAAACTGATCATTGTGATAAACGACTCAGTCAAAGTGGTCCAGACTAGGGTTTCTAGTCATCCAATAGTTTCAACTTTCATCATTCAAAATCAACAATTTGTTTTTTTAGAAAGCACAGTTAGCAGTTAAAAGTACCATATTTTGTACGTAAAGTTTTTTCATGTACGACATCAGACTTTTGAACCCAGAATCATGCAGTCAAATTAGAATTGGACCAACCTCCTTCACTATTGCTGATAAGCTTCAGATATTAATGCAACATACCAAAATGCCTCCAAGAGCGTGAGACGGCAGAAAAACGAGCAATATCAGCAGGTGCCTCTAAATGTTGAAGCACGGTCCTTGCCGTGTCAGCATTTAATCTCTGTAAGAAATCATTGCTATCCTCCATGGGTGAATCCTCATTAAGCTCCATTGGATCCGAACACCAGTAAATCCTTCAGTGTAATCTGGATTCTGCACTATCAAGGAAAGAACAATAAATATCTTATTCTACACTTTAAACATAACATCCGAATTACACTCGTTCAAGCATTGCCACATGCAATCCATCAGAAGAGCAGTGTGTATATATGCACCACTTCGGCATTGAAAAGTATAAATCGGAATGCCTATTGAAGAGAAAAACACTCACAAACAGGGTTTAAATAGTCTTCTGTAGACAAAATTGACCTCTGAGTAAGACCGTGCCCCAACATGTCAAGCATGTTGCAATCAAGTGGTTAAAACAAAGCACTTTCAGTGCTTCCCCCTAAGACATACTGCGACATTATTGCCGCCAACTGAGTTACTAATGCATCTACAACAGGGTGGAAGTCCCTGCAACCTTAATAGCCCATGGATGCAGCATATCTCAATGGACAAGGCCAGGTACAAGCTCTGCCTCAATTTGAAGGAATGGAGACGCTTCGGTTGTAGAATCCAAGCCAGCGGTAGAACCCGCCTTATTAACAAAGAGCCATTTACCAACCAAAAATAGGAAAAGAGACCATGTCCTCGGCTTGCAGACTATTGGTTACTGTTAGTAATGAGTCATATCTCGCAAGGGCATAGATTCGGAACCCAATATAAAAAGCAACAGTACAGAGACAGTGCCCATGAACCCATTATATCCTACCATAACAATCGAGGAAAAAAAAAGTAGCCGTCGTTAGGTACGCCGATTTGGTCCATTTCATAGAACGTTTGACCTTGGCCATGGAGTCACAATGTACAACATACCGTGTTGAAATAAAAATGGGGAAATCAATGGGTATAATAAACAATACCAAAGCCAATTTGGATGCAGTCTGTCTTTCTACCTGGACAGTTAAGGTGTGGATTCTGTTTAAATCATGTGAAGGGGTAAATTAAATTCCGTTGAAGTTCGATATTCAAAATGGACTATAAGTGAAGAGGTGCTATTTCTATTATTCTTGAAACTTTAATTCTGGATTTCAACCTCGAATTACAAACCCTAAGGATGTGCCCTAAATTGCAAGAAGGCAATCGAACCAACAATAATAGAATCCGAACTAATTTCATTAATAGCTTTGGACTGGGCAATTGCAGGAAAACTAGAATTAAAAGCTACAGTATCCGTTCAAAATTAAAACAAATGCCAAACGAAAAAACCGAGAGCTTACCTTCAGAACCCGCAAATGGAAGTCCGGGGAAGCAGAAAATCGTTATAATCAAAGGCCTGTTATTATTTGGACGGAACCCTCGTCACTGCCATTAACTTTGAAATCCTCAGCCTCCATGCAACCAGCTTTGAAAGAAACGATACCAACACTGTAGATAAGAACAAGGGAATTTGGTTGCTGTAATTCTCCAAGGATATTATTTTTTTAATTAAAAGTACATATCATCATGTCAATTTTTAATGTTTTTAATACTTGTCTTTGGCGTTTGATGATTGTATAATATGAATTCAAAAAGTAGTTGAAGTGTATTAGATTGAATTCGTTTTTTAAAATTATATTATTTAGCGTGTTCTTTAAAAAATCAAGAACTAGTAATTGAACCATATTATCCAAAATGTGTTGGTTATTGGAAGATCACAAACCACCGCATCAAATTTAGACAAGTCACTCAAAGTTATCAACAAAACGATCATCATAGTTGCCAATTGAGCTACCGTTCATTTACATATTTTAAGAAAGAGGGTTTTTTTTTTTATAGGAAAAAAGTAATATAAACTAGCATATTTTGGAGTGGGAAAATGAAACTTTGAAGATAACTTTGATATGTTGTAAAATGAGAGAAAGTTGTGTATATGTAAAAAATATAATTTTATATGTTGAAAGCAAGTTTAGCGAATCTATGGTAGGTAGAGTAGTCGATGAAAAGGAAAGATCAGTGGCAAGTACTAATAAGCAATAAATAGAAATCCGTGTAATTGATGGAAAGTAAAATGAAATGTATATACGATAAAGTATACATATATCTGAGTAAAACAGTAAAGGGTTGAGTAGCGATGAAGTTTGCTCTAATTATAGTGGCAATCAACATTCGTATTTTCATTTGGTAGGGGAAGTGCAGGAATTGAGGCTTGCAATTTTAAGTGTGAGTAAAATCTTAAATGCTCCTTTGCTGACAAGAATCTAGTAGTCCTAGACTTGAGGACGCTTGAGTCTTCCAAGGTTGGTGTAGCATTGTGGATGTTTGTTAATAACTATTAGAAATGAAGTTGGGTGACAACAGTGCCCCTTTGAGGAAAGTCTATTTCCAAAATGATTATAGGGATAAAGTCTATCTATACACACTTTGCTAACATTGCTCCTGCATATATAGGTTTGTCCATCACATGTGGGAGTTGGCCCAAATCATCGACAAGAATTATTGATCGATTGTTGAATGAGTAATTGTTTTTACCTTGTAAACACTCACAGAAGTGACTCTCAATCTACACAAACAATTTAGGCCTTATGAAGCTCATCTCATCAATGAGAATGTGTTGAATGTGTTTTATCTCTTCTTGGAACATTGATAGGGCATGTCCATGTAAAGGATTCGTGTCCTTTATAGGAAATTGAAGCCATGCATATATAGTGGTTACATGTACGTTAAACATTGCAATTCCAATTGGGTTGAGGTGTAGTAGTGGGATATGGACAAACATTGCTTGAGAAGATAATGCATTTTTTATGGTTCTTATAAGGTAGGATTTACTTGTATTTCCAATTCCTTGGATGATCATCCTCAATGGCTCTTTTGTTCCTTAACTTGTGATTATTGTAAGACCATGTCAAATGTAAGTTGTTGATTGTGAGATAATGTATTTGTAGAAGTAGGCAGGGGAGTGTTATCCTGTATTACTTCCCCTTTCCTTCAATTGTAGTCGATGTAGTTTGGTGTAGTCTCCAATGTATCTGTTGATACTTTTGGACGATTCCATGTATGGTTAGTGTCAAAATCTTGGAGGCCAAGCATGTCAATCTCATTAATGTGGATATTGCATGTAGGGACAAATATTGAAAAAACTTGTCATTCATTCATATTCATGTCGAGATGTGTGTAATGATTGGTATCCTCATGTCTCTAGATGTTGTTTTATCAGGAGTGGGTGCAGGGATGTGATCAACGTGCCATGCATAGTAGGTATTTTGTATAGTTTCCCATTTTGACAAAACGTAATTTTTTGTAAGCCCTTTGTATTTAATGAAGGAACATAATGGATTATATAAAAGTAGTTCAGTCAAGTAGAATTCAAGAAAGGAATTGAAATCCTTCATTGAAATTGAAATAAAACGCGACCAAACATGGTAAATTGTAGGGGGCAGTTCTTTGCTTTCACTTTTCAGTTTTTCATCCCTAGTTATATGACCAGTGTTGTGCAAGGCCAATAAGAAATAGATGTTCCAAATTTGTAGGTCGTTATAACTAGGAAGCTGTGAAACTGGATCCAGATAAGTAATTGACCGAGACGGGAGATACGCAATGGAATATTTGGCGACCAACATTTAGCTTGGTGAAGGACTGAGAATGATCAAGTTTGACTCTAATTATATTGGGAAGAAAAAATGGTATTTTCATTTGTTATGGTGCGTGCAGGATTGAAGCTTGAAAATTGATATTTTAAGTGTGAAAGGGGCAAAGAATGAAGGCGTGCCTTAATGAGCCCTACTATGCAACAATTGTTCTTATAGTCATGTCATTGAACAACCATTATGGGCATGTGATGCATCTTTTCAAAACCACACTTACCCACATCGTAGCAACATTTGAAATCATAGGAAACGACATAATACACATTACTTTCACAATGTCCATAACACCTAATTTACCTCATCACTACAATCATTTGGATATACATAGCTCATCACCCTATAGGTTGATTCAAGACCAACTCATTATTATGTATCTAAGTATTTAAGAACAAATGTTTTAAATATTAAACATAATATTACGTAGGGTTGCACCTGTTTATTGAAATGATGTGTTTAGGCCTATAAAAGGTCTTTTATCTCTTATTGTAATATCATCATTCTAATATATCAATTATCATTTATTCATGGCTTATTCAATTTGTGGGTCTCAGTTCCAAGTGGTATTAGAGTCTTGCCGCCCTTGGCACCTTCAGCGGCTCCATTCATCTCCTCCCCACCTCTCACCTGCTCCATTCTTTGCTCGTCTCGTTGTGTTCCACCACCTCATCCACTACACTCCGACTACCCATCATCCTCCCTCACGCACCCAATCATTAATCTTCATCCCATTCATCTGTTGTTATTCCTCACGTGTGTAATCGTTGTTCCCCACCCCGCCCACCTATTCCCCACCCCGTCTACGTCCACCTTCTCCCTCCCCATCTGCAGTCATTCCTCCACACCACATCACTCCTCCTCCCTCCCACGCTATCCTACTACACACCCTCGCATCCTCCCCAACCTCCTGTGCACACCCGTTTGATGCGTGCCCTCCCCGTCCCTTCTCCCGTCCACCTTCTACAGCTAATGCCCATGCCAACTCCTTAGTGACAGCTTCCTTCCTGCCTGCCTACCTCCCTTCGCGCGCTCCCATCAGTCTCATCCTCCATGCGCATATTCTCTCCCACACAATGAAACCCTAAAACATTAATAATATTTACATATCACATTTTATTTTTATAAATAAATATTGTTGTATTAGTAAACTTTATTAATAATATTAATATTATTATTTAAAAATAAAAATAAATATTAAATATAATAATTAATTATTATATTTAAGATCTTTTTTATCCTGGAGTGGGAAAAAATCCTCCTTGCACAAGGAATATGTCAAAGATGAAGGAAATTAAGTAACGAATGGATATTTTGGAGAAAAACCAAGTCCGAGATTCTAAAAATCTTGAAGGTTTACACTCAAGGCTCGACCAAATCGAAACAGAGCTACAAAAAGGCAAAAAAGAATCATCAGACACCGTAAAAAAGGAAGTCAACGAAGTTGTATCTTAGGAGATGGAAGGAGGTAAGAAGAAAGATAGCATTAGGGTTTTGAAACCGAATTAAGCAAAATCATGTGGTATCTAGATGAAAAGGATACCACAAAATCTCGCAATGTGTCAAGAAAATAGCAACCATCCTCAAGTTCAACAAATACAAAACATCATGAGACAATTCCACCTAAAGGGAAAATCCTACAAGAAGAGACTGATCACGATCATTCCCCAAATCTTGAACAACCGTCCTCTCCTCAAAGGCCACACATAGGCGGATATCAAATAAAACCCAAGTTAGAATTGCCAAAATTTGATGGCGAAACAAAACAGAGTGTGGCGTGGATCAACAAGGCAGAAGAATTTTTCTCCATACACAATATCATATATGGCGAAGAAATGTTAAAGTATGCCTCGATGCATCTAGAAGGTTGGGCATATAACGGGTATATGTGGTGAAAAGTTACAACACAGGAAACTACGCTCCACTGGAACATGTTTAAACACGACTTCTTTAAAAGGTTCAAAGATTTAAAGGAAAAAGACTTCTTTGCAAGAATCACGAGATTGCAGCAGAAAGGTGACATCGATGAATACACCGATGAGTGGGAAGCCCTAGTGACACATATGCCAGAACTCACATACAATCAATGCCTACAAACTTATGTGTACAGACTAAAACCCTATATCATGGACGAACTAGAGCTACTAAATGTCTCGACCTTGGACAAGACGAGACATAAGGCAAAAATCATTGAGGAAAAAATATAAAAGACGTGGAACAAAAACCATGATAAAGATTGAAAGCTCATCCAAAATACCAAAATCGACACCAAATAGCAACCACCACATCTAAGAAGTGACAACAAACCCACTTTAGAAGTCCAACGAATGAAAGAAGGAAAGTGTAAATATTGCAAAGAGAAGTGGGACCAAAGACACAAATGTTTGAAAAAGAGACCACCAAGAACCTATATCGATGTGAAGCAGAAGAGGAAGGCAAGTTTGACAGTGGGGAATCTGACATAGAAGAAACATGTGACATCCAAAATCCTCCGTCGGATTCAGAAGATGAAGAAACACCCAAGATATCGATCGCAACCATAATAGGAATACACCAACCACAGACATTAAAACTTAAAGGTCATATAAAAAATAACAATGTTGTCGTCCTATTCGACACACGAAGTACTCATAATTTCATTGACGTAAGTGTTGCAAAGAGGCTTAACCTTTTCATATATCTAGTACTTAACATGAAGGTAATGGTCACAGTTGGAAAGAAGATTGAAAAAGTGGGAAAATGCCACCAAGTCAAGCTGTAAATACAAAACTATAGCCTTGAGTCAAAATTGTATGCAGTACCCTTAGGAGGAGTTGATGCAGTATTAGGAATTTAGTGGTTGAAAACACTAGGTACCTACTCATCCAACCACCAAGAACACTTTATAAAGTTTAGGTGCAAGGAGAAAAATACAAGTTGTATGGGTTCCAACCCCCTCACACACAAATTGTGTCATCTCACAAAATGGAGAAGCTAATTCGAAAGGGAGCACCAGCATATGTCGTACAATGCCAAGGGATGGAATTATTAACTTTATAAGGGGTTAAACCAGGTCAACCAGAGATCCAAGGACTAATCCAAAATTACAAAAAGGTATTCGAAGATATCCCCATGGAGTTACCACCAGAAAGGAAGATCAGACATGTCATCGAAATCAAGTCTGGATCAAGCCCCATTAACATTAATCCCTATAGGTATCCACACCATCATAAGACAGAGATTGAAATATTAATCCACGATTTGCTGAAGTGTGGAGTGATTACAGAAAGTCAGAGTCCTTATGTTGCACCAGTAGTATTGGTACGAAAGAAGGATGGGTCATTTAGGCTATGGATTGACTACAAAGGACTAAACAAGATAATTATTAAAGACAAATTTTCCATTCCCTTCATCGATGAAATGTTGGACGAGCTTCATGGTGTAAGGTACTTTTCGAAACTAGATTTGAGATTGGGGTATTAATCAGAGTAAGGCTAGAGAATGTGGCGAAAACATCCTTCCGGACCCATGGAGGACATTATGAGTTTAAGGTAATGCCTTTTGGGCTAACTAACACTCCAGTGACATTTCAAGCAACTATGAATAACTTATTTTAGTCATTCCTAAGGAAGTTTGTACTAGTTTTTTTCGATGACATCCTCATATACAGCAAGACATGGAAGGACCATCTTGTACATTTGGAACAAGTACTCTCTATTTTAAAAGCAAATTAATTCTACTGTAAGATGTCCAAATGCATGTTCAGTAAGGAAGAAGTGAACTATCTTGGTCATGTAATATCTAAATAAGGAGTCAAGGTAGATCCAGAAAAAATCAAATCAATCACAAAATGGCCCAAACCCACTAAAATCTCGAAATTAAGGGGATTCTCAGGCTAACTGGATACTATCGAAGATTTATCTGAAATTATGTGCACATAACCGCACCCTTATCCAACCTTCTAAAAAAGAATGCATTGCAGTGGAGTGAAGAAGCGGATAGGTGTTTTGAATATTTGAAAGGAATTATGTCCTCCACACCTGTACTAGCTACCCCATACTTCTCCAAACCATTTGTAATAGAATGTGACGCTTCAGGTTATGGGTTGGGAGTATTACTAATGTAAGATGAACACCCGATAGCTTTTGAGAGCAGGAAATTAAACAAGCGAGAACAATTGAAGTCTACATACGATAAGGAAATGTTGGCCATTATGCAGGAATTAGCAAAGTGGTGACAATACCTCCTAGGGAGCAAATTCATGATCCTCACAGACCACAATAGTCTTCAATACCTACTTCAAGATAAAACATTGTCCACGAAACAACAGAAGTGGATAGAAAAAATTGTTGCTTTCGACATGGAAATAATACACAAAAGGGGAAGGAAAATGTAGTCACAGATGCACTCTTCAAAAAAGATGAGGATATTACCTCTTACTCCATTTCAGTCACAATTCCAAAATGGCCAAATGAAATACAAAGCGAATATGCTAAGGACCCAAAAATAAGAGCTATAATTAATAATTCCAATCATAATCCCAATTTTGAATGGAAAAACGATATCCTTTGGTATAAAGGAAGGATTTATTTAAAATCAAACTCTAAATCCAAGGCTAAAGTAATTAAGGAATCCCATGATTCACCAACTGCAAGACACGTGGGATTCTTCAAATCTTACTATGACGCAAGAAGATCATTTTTTCTGGAAGGGAATGCAAAAAGATATCCAACATTATGTGGAAGAATGTGACAAATGCCAACTGAACAAAAGCAAAAATATTTTAACCCCAGGGTTACTTCACCCCCTACACATTCCCAACCAGAAACGGGAAGAGATATCAATGGAATTCATCAATGGGTTACCTCCATCGGAAGGAAAGGACAAAATATTTGTAGTGGTTAATCGATTAACCAAATTTGCACACTTCATGGCAATAAAAAAGACAACCATGACAAACAAATTGCAGATATATTTTGCAAGAATAGCTACAAATTATATGGCTTCCCAAAATTCATTGTCAGCGACAGAGATGCGAAACTTAATGGAAAATTTTGGAGGGAATTTTTCAAACAAGTGGGCACGTCACTCAGTATGAGCTCAGCTTACCACCCTCAAATAGATGGTTAGACTGAAGTTGTAAACAAATGCTTAGAAGCTTATCTACGTTGTTTCGTAACATATAAGCAAAACCACTGGTCTCAATGATTACACCTAACATAATGGTGGTACAACTCAACGTACCACACCTCTGCAAAAATGACCCCCTTCCAAGCTTTATATGGGTATGAACCTCCAAATTGGAAGGAGTTGGTTCTAAGCAACACTAATGTCCCATAAGTAAGGAACCAACTAGAGAAAAATAAAAAAACGATTAAATTACTCAAGGATAACTTAGTCACGGCGCTAATCCGGATTTATGCAGGAACGCAACAGAATACACAAATAACCATAGAAACAATATATGCAGCGGAAATAACACTTCATTTCATTAATCCAAGAACTGAAACTTGTTTACATACAGAATGGAAATAAACTAGCTAGAGTGCTGGTAGCTTATCTCTGAGAAGAGATGTGGCGGCTACATGCCTATGAACTCTGTGTTACAATGAGGCTCGAAGGCCTATATATTATTGAGAAACAATGGAAACCCTACACATCAAAAAACCTAACCCTAGGAGGTGAAACGCCAAAATGTGGGCCCCGTTGGGTAACTTGGTACATCAATTTCCCGAGGTCGTAACTTTGGCATACTACCTCCGTTTGACGTGCATGATACATCGTTAGAAAGATCTCTTCAAGGACTACATCCATAAACAATAAATATTGACTCTAGAATGGACTCATATTTTCCCGACCATTCGATGCCGAAAAAACGTCATTTAGGTCCTCAAAACGACTCTAGAAGTTTAGGACCCTAAAACTACCAAAAATAGTAAATTGTGCTACAATTAAGGAAACTGGAAAACTAAAAGAAAGAATGGTGGGGGTCCAAGTGGAATAGGTGGGTGTCCACCAATATCCTCCTAGATCAGGCGCAAAACCATATGAGGCAACAAGTAGATCAATGCAGAATATAGAGAGAATTTGAAGTAGGAGACTAGTTGTTCGTAAGACTCCAACCCTATAAACAAGTATCACTTAAACAAGGAGGAAAAAACAAGTTGGCCCCAAAATTTTATGGACCATACCAGATCACCAAGAAGATTAATCAAGTTGTGTACGAATTACGCTTACCTGATAAAAGTCGTATCCATAATGTCTTTCATGTATCATGTCTCAAAAAAATGTTGGGACAACATCAAACGGTGCAAACAATACTTCCTATGTTAGATGGCGAAGGAAGGGTCATTTTGGAACCAAAGGCGATCATTGCAACCCGAGAAAGAAGACTTCGTTCTCGAACACTCAAGGAATATCTCATTAGGTGGAATTTTTTTCCAGATGAAGACGCATCATGGGAGATAGAACAATTTCGTCAACAATACCTGTCTTTACCCTGGATTTGAGGAAAAAGCATTCTAAAAGATGATGACAATGTTATGTATCTAAGTATTTAAGAACAAATATTTTAAATATTAAATGTAACATTACGTAGGGTCACACATGTTTATTGAAACAGTGTGTTTAGGCCTATAAAAGGTCTTTTATCTCTTATTGTAAGATCATCATTCTAATATATCAATTATCATTTATTCGTGGCTTATTAAGTTTGTGGGTTCAGAAATACGTCTATTCCACTCATATTCATGCACATATAAACAATTTTGTAACTTGAATACTATGTTTATTTTTACCATGCCTCGCATCTATTATACATTTACAACATAATTTTGAGTTGGTATCCATGTACCGACTTTCCACTTTTTACTTTGCATGTTAAATGAACTCACATATTTATCCTCATCCCAACATATATAACCATAAAAATAATATCCCAAAACACATAAACATGTCCATATGTCCACATATCAAGTGTCTCTTTAGTTTGGCTTGTCTAAATAGAAGATAAACAAAATAAATATTAGGACAAACGATAATATAGTTCTAGAGACATAATGCCAAATGTGGGGCATTACATGCACCAACACTTCAAGAAACTTCATCCTGAAGTTATGTTCATCCATAATATAAGGAAATCCATGACATAATTTCTTTGTATTTCTTAAATCCATGACATAATTTCTTTGTATTTTTTCAAAATACCAATTGTAGCACATTGTTTCTTTGACCATGGTTAGAATCGTATCTCATCAGTGGTTCTCTACTTAGCAATTATTGTAATAAAATCTAGATAATTTAATTAAGTCGTGCATATAATCCCTCCTCGGTTTTCCTAATAATTATTTCCAATTTATATTTATTTATTGTGCATTCTTCTATCTTGAATTTGATTGATGCTCATGAGATTATCACACAAAAATTTACTATGCTTAGTAACATTTACTAAAATATTGCTAAATGATCACTATGTAATGTATTTACCTCGCGGTTTCTTCCGTCATTGATATCAATATAGTTCTTCTCCTCTAAGTCATAAATATTTGATCTCCATAAGGAAAATGTTGGTTATCATATCATTCCATTCATAGCCTAGAGGCAACTCATGCTTCTTTTCAACCAAACCTTTACAAAACAGTCCTATGTGTAAGGAGCATTATGTTGACACATGGGTTTTCTAGCATATGTACATCAAGAATAACTTTAGTATAAGGGTTTATTTCAAATCTACATTTACTTCTTCTTAAGGCCTTATTTCCTAACAATATACTTTGTAAGATTGCTTAGTTACAATATTACACCCATATGATCCATGGCATCTTTAGTCTCTAACTCCTTGGATAAGCTCCAGCACCTTCAAGTTCCTTTCCCTTTACTGTGAAAGAAGTTTTTAACAATGCGAAGAATGTTGTCCTCATTTATCATTAGAGTTTTCAATAAGGTCCCTTCATAGTAAAAATAACCTTAGTGAACACCACAATCGTTGTTACATCAACTGACACTTTACAAAATGAGTGAGCCTATTCATGTGGCTCAACCCTCCTATAAGAGGCGTCATAAGGTGTGCACAATAATCCACATCACTCCATATTCTTATAGTGATTCTCTTATCTTTATCAACTCAATTCTAGGTTTAAATGAACTTCCTATTATCGTGCCTACTGGAAAACCGCAAGAATATTAAACTAAACATAAGCAACCACTATAGTGTTCAAACATTAGTGTCATCAAACTAATGAAGATAATGATCAAATACAATACATCCACAATGCATATTGTGTTAAATTATTTCCTTTTCCTTGAGTTTGTAAATTTCCTTTTCCTTTTATATAGCCTTGAGTTTGTAAATTTCCTTTTCCTTTTATATAGGTGCGAAATTCTCTTTAAATCCAAGCCATCTTTTATTTTTTTACAATATAGTAATAAACTACAATAAATCTTCTAAACCATAAACATACAATATTTCAAACATATAAAATATCATTTCTTGTTTCAAAACATAAGTGGAAGTTTTAATGACAACGTGCAATCACATCACAATGATTGACTATAGCTATATCACTATATACAACTTTTATATATATATATATATATATATAAACATCAATATATTATAATAATTTTTCTATAAAATTTTAAAAATAAAACATAATAATGTGAAGAGTCTTGTTTATTAAAAGTCATAATGACTAATCTTGATAGATGTGACAATCACAATGATTGATTGACTATAGCTATATCACTATATAGAACTTTTATTTAAATATAATATTTTTTTTAATATATATAAAAACTTAAACATATTATAATATTTTTTATATAAATTTATTCAATAAAAATTTTAAACTAAATTTTCCAATTATTTATTTTAATATTTGATTTTTTTTTTCACATTTTATAAACTAACATATTAATAAAACTAAAGTTTGACTTTTTATTTTTTATTTTTATATTTAAAAAAAAAAATTATTGGTTTAATCAAACAAACATGATGATTAATATTTTAATTAGTTGACATTATACATGAGATTTACAAAAGTTTAATCATTTATTTAGCCTTTTTATTGTTAATAAAAAAATTATATTTTATTTTGGTAAAATTTTGTTATTAAAGAAATGCAAATTTTATAAAATCTTTATAAATTATTATACAATATCTTTAACATTAAGTATTTAATACAATTTTATCCGCGAGATGTAGAAGAGTTGGTGGCGGGGTATGGTTAAGATGCCCTTAAGTTGAAAGGTTGTCGGTTCTAATCCTCTCGGATACCAAAAAATCCAACCATTTTAAGGGTTGGTGTGGTCCAGGCTGGGTGCGATCCTCGGGTGATTTTGACCGCCCGCTTAGATGCCCCTGGTTCGTGGTTTCTTAGCCAATGGCAACCCTCCTAGTCAGGGGCTTCCACCACTTTGCCAAATAAAAAAGAAAAAGTATTTAATACAATTTTGATTTTTCTAAATGACAATGACATTTTCTTAGGACTTCTTATTTATTATCCAATTATTTTGATTTCAAATTTTAACTTTAACTTTTACATATATATAACTATTAAATCAAAACATTTCTAAATTATAAGATTAAATTTGGGCTATAGATAACTATTAAATTAAACTTAGGTATGTAAAACTACTAAATTAAACATTTCTAAATTATTAGATTAAACCATTTCTTAACGCCTGTAGAAAGAGCTTTGCTGCTAATTTCACGTGTTTTATTCTATCTATAATTTATATCAAATAAATTATTTTTAATAATTACTTTTAAAAGAATTAATTGTAAAATAAATAAAAGTAATTTTTATTAATAAAATATATAATAATTAATTTATAATAAGTTGCATTAAGAATAGTAAGGTGCTTTACAACTCAATATGGGGATATGATGTCACATAACTTAATGTAACTTGTAAAGTTATTAAAAATTATAAAAATAAAAAAAATAATTAAAAATATGATGTCATCTCATAAAATTAAAGATTAGAACCAAATAAACAATACAAAAATCCATGTTAAACTTGGATTTACACCTAAAGAAATTGGATCAGGCTCATAAAATTAAAGAATATAAATTAAAACCAAATACACTCGTATTTAATGCAATTGGCACTAACACAATGAAGGTTTGTGTTTAAAGCTATTTATATACCCTCTTTTATTTTCAAAATTATCATTCATGAGCTTATCCAAAATCAAGATAGATTTTGTTTCTTTAAAAAAGAAAGTAGTACTTCATACTTTAAACTTAAAATAAATTTCTTTTAATTATCTAACATATTGTTTTCATTATATGTAATGAGTTTTATATTCATTATTATGTTTAAAATATAAACTTTAAATGCATTTCTTTTAATTATCTAACTTGTTTTTATTTTGTAATGTTTAATGCATTCGAATGATATTTCATATTTTTTGTCAAAATATTCTTAGATGCTAAACAATAACTTTAATACGCACAAGTAGATTTGGAAAATCAACAGCCATTTCATTATTAGAATGGTCTTACCATCCAATGAAAAGAGAGATTCTTTTGGATGAAAAAAATATTAAAAAATTATATAACATATATTTTCTCCGAGTGATGAAAATAAAGTATCTAGGGGCAAAATAGAATACAAACACTAGAAAATTTAAGTAGACTTCTCCAAACACACTAGGAATGGATTAAAATTGTTAATATTTAATTTTAAAAACATTGATATAACATAAAATTATAAAATACATCTACTGATTAACAATTCTGCTCCATGTGGGCACTCTCTCCTCTTGCTCTGTGAAACTACCTCTGCTCCCCCGATCTCGACTTCCACGACCTCACATGTACATGTCACATAAACTGTTGGTCCCATGCATCAATCTCTTTCCACAACTATAGTGATCTCCACACAATGCTTTAATACACATTCGTCAATTCTTCTCTCTATTTAAGATCTCAAGATATGGATATAAGGAATTGAATACTTGGAATAGTATACAAACCTTGTGATATGAGAATCCTCATACATGGAGAGAAATCCACATGGAAACCATGTCATTCATCATTCTCTGACTTGGTGCACATGCACTGAAAATTAGTAGTTTGATGACAAATAATATATATAGTGAGGGGTGGCAGGAGCGGGGGGGATCCTCCTGGATCCCAGAGGACATGTAGAACAAACCTTCGCGTGGGGACTAGGAACTAGAACAAATAATGAAGCTGAGTGGCTGGCACTTCTTCAGGGTCTGCATCTCTTAAACACTAAAAAACTCCAGAAGGTAATGATATTTGGAGACTCTAAACATGTCATCTACAAACTGATCAATGGATACCCCTCTGGATCAGTCAATTGTCGCCGCCTGTTTGACAAAGCCAAGCTTCTCATGTCTAAATCCTATGAGACACTCCACATCCTTCGTCACAATAATTCTGCAACGGACGCTCTAGTTAACATGGGAGCCTCTCTTCCACAAGGCCATTATAGTCAGAACGGAAACCCTCCTATCTTCAAATTCATCCCTTAATGTTTTGTCGGAAGCTTCCCCTGCGATTTCAAATTATGTGGCTTATCTCATTGTTATTTCTATCCTTCCCTCACTTCAAAAGAAGCCCTAAAGGCACCCCTCGTCTACCTCCTTTTCTCTCCATCCCTCCCCCTTCCTTATCCCCTTTCCCTTATCCCTCCTTCCCCCTCACTCTTCAACCCCTATTCAATCCTTTTCCCCTTACCCTTATCCCTCCACACTCCCCCTCTCCCACCGCCTTGCATCACCTCCCAACAGCTGGTCTCCATTCCACGCTGCTTCCTGACGGTTCCTCCCATTTACTCCGTTGTCCTGCCTTCCCTCCTTCCCCTGCCGCGTGGTATAACCTCTGCCCACTCCCTCTCTCAGTTTTTGTAGGATTAATGGCTCATCGGTCTTGGGTTAAATGCCCCTCCTCCTCGCACGCTCCAAGTCCCTTCGACTTTCACGGTATGTCTTCTCCCCACAACAACATGCAAGTTCATTCTGCTCCCTCTCTCGGCTCTGCTTATCATGAGGTTGTGCGAGTTCTTCTGAATGTAATTGCAGGCGTTGGAGAAGGGTGGCTGCAGGATATCCCGTGGGAAGCACTCCCTCTCACCCGATCCTTTGTGAAGGAAAGGCTTGCTCTCGCAGCCTTCTCCACTTGCTCCTGTAGCTCCCTCTCCGCGTTGTGGTATTCAAACCTCAACTCTGGTACAAATCTTACGCTTGAAGCACATTCTAGTAATTTGGAGAGAAGCACAGTCTTGGGTTGCCATTACACGGGGTGGAAGGAAGGTGCTTTGGGCACCTTGGTCTGTAAAGAAAGGCAAGAAGGTTCCTCTCTGCAGCAAGAGCTCATAGTGCTCAGTTACATTCTAAGTGGTCTCTCGGGCGAGAACCAGGCTTGTGTTCTCGCTGGCTCTGTTCGTGCCTTGCACAGTAATTTTGCATGCATAGATATTTCTACAGGAGCGAGAAGAATGTCTCAGGCTGGTTCAGCCCAGGAATATTAGAGGCAATCCTTAATCAATTTTCTTTAATTATGGTTAAATGTTTTACTGTCTTTTACTATGTAATCAATTTATAAGGGTATACACTACCTGTGGCATTAGCTGTCTTGGAAAAACTCTGTGTGTAGTTTTTTTGAAAACTCCTCGGATAAGCTTTTTGTGCAGCAATTTTGATCTGCATGAACACTTTGTTATGCTATATCTGTACTGAATGGTTGTGCACAGCTTGTTTTATTAAAACCCTTTATAGTTTCTGTTAATATATATATATATATATATATATATATATATATATATAGTGGCTCTTGGAAGGGCAAGGAGAAATCAGTGAATGTTCCTCTCTTTCTAGACATGAGCAAAAACCTACCTAATAACCGTGACTAAGATTCACCTCACATACAAGGGTGTATGGCTTACATCAATGAATGGATCCTAGTTTCATGCGTAGTTCATCAGGCCTCTCCTTAAATTAGAGGTATGGGGTGTCTAACATTCTCAAAACCTTTGTACTCATTACATATATGCTCTAGCTTTGCATGCTTCAAATCCGAGTTATTATTATCAGTTTCCAATGGAATGGAAAGCTTTCTCTGTGGCTTGACACTGTATTTTCCATACTTTGTTGGATTGAATACTGGAAGTCTCTACATTGTTGCAAAAACATTGAGGAATCCCTCCTTTTGCCAACTTTTCCTTTCCTACACAATAACGCCATTTACCTTTCATAATGACAAAATACCAATCCCATTAGTAAAAACCCAAAAAACCCATAGGGTTTCGACCATAAGGCAACAGAGTAAAGGGGATCATTGTCGGGCATCAAAGAGGGAACGCTCATTTTAGCATGGAGGCAGTGTGCATTTCATCGTGTGCCAGGAGAATCTACAGTCTCAGGTCATTTTTCTCTTGGGGCTCACTACTCCTATGAACTACCTCATGAATGAAATGGCATTTGGGTTTGTAAGCATTCCTATGGAATGCGAAAGGACGGTGGGCATGGATAAATTGTTCCATGAACCCTTTTGTACCATGTATTGCAATGGCCAAAATACAGGTTATGGCATCAATAAAAACTGCATTGAGATGGATTTTCAGATTCTAAACATTGTGCAGGGGATTTCCATGGGTGCTGGGGTGCTTCCGTTAGAAGAGTGAACAAACGAGGAGCTTATGAACATAAGAGCCATGTTTCAGAGAGTCGTGGGTTATCCCAGGAAGAGTGTTGCAGCAGCCAAAATGGAGATCCATGTTCGAGAGAGTCATGGGTCAACCTAGGCAGAGCGTTGCAGCAACCAAAATGGAGTTAGGTCATAGGATTTGAGTAGGATGTTCTCCAGTTTACTACCTAATAATTAATTACATTGTAACACATCGGTTTTGACCCCTAGGGGGAGGGGAATGTGTGCCCCGGTTTCGACCCCATGGTATTGAGTTGCATATGATGTAAATACCGTTAATAAATCGTGGTGTGGAGCTCAAGGAAAAGGCCCCACCATGAATTTAGTGTTTTATGTTTCGACAATTAAAAATCGATGCCGATGGTTTATGTGCTAGCCAGGCACAATATGTTTTGAGACATCATGTAAAAATGCAAATTAATAAAAATACCACAACTAGCTATGCGTCGTAACATTAAAGAGATGGGGGCATGATTTCACAAGGAATAGGGAGGGGGAAACATTCAAACCCTTGAGCCAATGGGGAAAAGCCAAATGCCAAAGGGAGAACCCATAAGACTACCAACTACCCATTTTTTGTCTTTTGTGCCCAGTCATTTAGAAATTGGTTGGGGAAGTTAATGCATGGGGATGGGAAAGGTATGGAGGTCGAATTCGAATTTGGGAAGCCACCCATTTTTGGAAAATGTGTTTTTGACTTCTTGGGCAAGTAATTGTTTTTTTTATAACCAAAACGATTAATTTTTTTTTTTGTTTGATAAAGAATATATTGTGCTTTCACCCAATTACAAATTGTTTTGAAAAAACAAATCCTTGCATAAAAAACATCCGTTATCAAGGAATGGGATGCAGTGAACACGGTCCTTCATTAACTCTTAGCATTCCAGGAGGAAGAAGACAACTTTGATTTGCTTTGGTATCTTCCAGGTTATTCAATTCACGAAGAATGTGATAAGAATTTACTGAAGTACAATCTATCAAAGTGTAATGCAACCTTTGCATGATCACATTCAAACTGGGATTGTTGAACAATGAGTCAAAATTTAAAATTTTAATGATAATTTCAGAATCTCCAAATATTTGCAAGTTATTATGTCACGCTTCCTGTGCAAGTTGACATGCTTTAAGAAGTGCAAATAATTATGCCTGATTATTTGTAATGTGTCCTACCCCCCAACGGAAACTAGTTTCTAACTTTCTGTCTGGATAGAAAATCAAGCCCCCTGCCCCTACTTTCCCAAGGTTTCCTTTTGACACTCTGTCAAAGAAGATTGAGACTTTATTTTTGGTTTCCCACCATTCTGAAAATTCATTTGCTGAAAGTATGACCTGTCAAAAAGGTTTAATAACATGCCTGCTAAATCCAATCTAAGTATTAACCACTTACTTCATACCAAGCCATTTGTGTTCAACTTCTAATTTGGTTCCATCAATTTGATGAGATCCAACTGCTTCAAGAAGAAATGCTTTAGCTTTGGATGCTACAGTTTCTGGTTTATGAATTTTGTTATTAAATATTAAGTCATTTCTAGCCAGCCAAATTTTCCACCAAATAAATTTTGGAATGGCTTACCAGATTTTCCTCCATTCATGACTATATGGAAGGGTACCAGGATATCTTGACTGCCAATTTTTAAAAAGCATGACAGGTTTTGCATTAGCAGGATCAAAAGAGTAAGGCACCCCACTCATTACAAGTGCCGAGACTTTTTGAGCAAAACTGCATTCAACAAAAATATGTGTTGAGGATTCAACAACTCTATGACAGAAGCACCATCTGAATGGTCTCAAGAAACCTCTTCTTAGTAAGTTTTCTCCAGTTAATAATTTTGTATGCATTAAAGTCCAAATAAAGAAATTGTTTTTTGGAAAGCTGGGAAGATTCCAAACCAGCTTTCAAAATGTTGCGTTGAGGGAACAACTGGAGGCCATAGAACAATTCTAGGAAGAATCCTATAAATTTTTTAAACCAGCAGCTGCAGAGTAGGAACCACTAACGCTCCGGCCCCATGAATCTTTACAAGAATGATGAACTGGAGCCTTTCCAGCCAATTTGTCCATCAACGATTTTTGGAGAGCAAAGGAGTTTGGGAGTTCACTATCTGAAATGACTGGAAGAGACCACACGTTCCAGTTTCCTTTAGCATCCCAAAGGCATATATCAGCCAATCAAAAAAATCGTTTCTTAATCAACCAGTTCTTTATCTCATAGATGGAATTTTCAAAATTTAAAGGAGCTTGTCCATTGATTTTATCGTCCCACTACAGGGTCTGTCTACCATTGCCTGGTATTCGAAAAAGATGCTGAACTAAAAAATCTAATCCTTTCCTGCGTAAATTCCATGAATTCGAACCTTTAGGGGTATGTGCCATATTTAAATTTCTTAGATTCCCTCCATGAAGATATTTTTTCCAGAGAATATTACTTATCGGATGTTTTTTGTTAGAAAACAACTGCCATAGCAATTTTCCTCCCATTGCTATGTTCGACAATCCTGGGTGTTTAATTTGCAATCCTCCATCAAGAACAGATCTCTTTATAGTTTCCCATTTAACAAGATGCATTTGGTTTTGATTTCCTTTGCCACCTCTCTGGAGGAAATCTCTGATCAGTTTGGAGACCTGATCTGTAATCCCTTTTGGCGCCAGGAGAAGAGAAGATTGATAAATGGGAAGAGATAACAGAACTGACTTGATCAAAATAACCTTTCATGCCTTCGTAAGCCAATGACCACCCCACGAAACAATCTTTGCCTTAATCTTGCTAATGATACCCAGCCAAAGAGAAGGGTTATTTTGACCGAGAGTTAATGGGAGACCCAGATATTTTACCTTGTCCCATGAAGCATATCCTTCAAAACCCAAAATCTGAGATTTTTTTCCAACTTTAAATTGATCTACATTCCATCCGAATACTGCACTCTTTATGTTGTTGATGAGTGCCCCTGAAATAATACATAATTTATGCATAATTTATCCAAGGATTGTTAATGCAAGATTTTATCAAATTTATGAAGACAAAACTAAATCCAAAAGAACAGAGAACTGAGAAGAGATAGGAAAGCTTTACCCTGTCAATTGCATTTGCCACATCGAGTTTGATAAGCATGCCCTTCTCCTTCCGATGAAAGCTGGAGTGCATAGCTTCCTGGACTTGTATTACATTATCTAGAATATGCCGATCTTTTAAAAACCCGCCTTGAAGAGGGGAAATCAATTTCCCAAGCAGAGGTTTAAGTCTATTGGCTAAAAGCTTAGAAAGGATTTTATAGGAAGCATTGCAAAGGGAAATGGGTCTAAATCGATCAAAAGAAGAAGGATTGGCTTCTTTAGGAATTAAAGCAAGGAATGTGGAGTTTGTGCATCCACCCACTTTGGATTTAACCTAAAATGCTTTAATCATCCGGAGTAAATCTTTCCTAATTACTAACCAACAGACTCGATAAAAATGAAAGGAGAAGCCATCAGGGCCTGGGGCTTTATCCGACTCCATGGACCATATAACATCAATAATTTCTTGCTCGGTAAAGTGCTTCATTAACTCACCATTTTTTGCCTCACTCACCAAACTGGGAATGTTGGACAAAAAATCAGAGGCTAAATCTGAGTCAGAGGAACCATCATCCCTAAAAAGGTTCTGAAAAATGCTCTTCAACCATTTGTTAATTTGTGAAATTACTTTGACCAGTTCTACAGACAGGGAGGATATTTTCGATATATGGTTTTGAGAAAGTCTGACTCTACATTGCTTGTGGAAAAAAGAGGAATTACGATCTCCAACTTTCAGCCAAGTACTGCGAGATTTTAATCTCCAATATTCTTCTTCTTGCCTAAAAGCTTGGAAAGAACTGAATTGAGCTTTTTGCTCTTTTTCTAGCAAGGCGGGAGTAATTTCTGAGATTCCATTTCCAATTGGATTTTCTCCAATTTTTCCAAAGCTTCTTTCCTTTCATGGATTGGATATTTTTGAGTGACTTTGACCCATTCTTTTAATGCAACTTTGGTATTTTTGAGCTTCCTCTCCCAAACAAAATTCATCGATCCTACAACTGGAAGATCCCAAGCCATATTTACAGTACTCATAAAACCATCTTTGTCTTTCCATAGTGGACTGAACTGAAATGGAGTGGGGCCAAGGTCCTCTTCATCTTCAATCTGCAGCAAAATCAGCTTATGGTCTGAGGTAATCTTTCACAAGATGCTGGTGGAAATGACTTTTTTTATCTAGCAACAAAGAACTCTGCACCGTAAAACAATCCAATCTGGCTGAAATGTTTGCTGCACCAATTTTGTTGTTTGACCACGTGTATCTTCCTCGTTTTGGTTTAAAATCAATCAACTCCCACGTTAAGATGAGGTTATCCACCACTCTCAGCATTGGATCTCTCCCATAAACTCCATATTTATCTTTGTCATTCAGAATAATATTTAAATCACCTGCCACGATGATATTTGAGAAAGAATTAGCAGCAAGATAAGCATCCAACGTGCTCCAACATTCACGCTTTTCCAGGGAGTTAACCGACACGTAGAGGTTGAAGAGACAGAACAATTTTTTATTTGAATTATGGCTAAGTTTTGAAAATAACCAATGTTGCGTTATGTGAGATTGTTCCAAAGTAAAGACATTTTCTATCCATAAAGTGGCAATTTCATCAGCGATGCCTCTGGCACCCACAACCATTCCTATCTTCAATTTCCATTTCTTGCTGATTGTGGATAGAAGAATATCTTCACCGATTTTTGTCTCTTGAAGCAGAAGAACGTCTGGAGAGACCATTCTGATAAGATCATTAACAGATTCATTTTTTTACGGATTGTCAAGCCCTTTGCAATTCCAAGAGACGAAGTTCATTATTTGATGGAAGGGGTAGGGCCTCCTTTTAAAGGTCTGGTCCGGGTATTCCTGCTTATTGACATCTCGATAGTGGGTTGATTTCCTTGCATATTAAGATGCTCGGCTTCTTCCTCACGAACCATCTTATGGGATTTTCTCCCTTTTTTGGAAGACCTCTCAAGGGGATCTTCATCGGATGAGCCAAAATTGTCCAGAGGTTTCTTTTTTTTTGCCATTTCTGCATATGTGGGAGAATGTCCTTCCGCAAGAGAGCTGAGAGGCTCAACTGAACCTATGGCTTCTTCACTTAACTGATTGTGAGGTGTAGGGACTTCTCCCTCTTCAATCACTAAGAGCACTTGTTCTTCTGGTATGATCAATACTTCAAAGTTGTTTGGAGATGATATTTCCGTCATTGTTGCTCCATTTTCTTTCTATTTCTGTCCAAATGGTTTGCTACTCGTCCCCACTTCTCCTCTTTGTACCTTAGCTTTATTTCCTTGTTTTGCTGAAGTATTTTTTTGAACTTGAGTCCATTGATCTCCTTTTCTTTGATAGCTTCTTCCTCATTTTTTTTTAAGATCTGGCAAAATTCCCATATCCATGACAAAAATCTGCACTTAAAGGGCAATTGTTCATAGTCTAGCTCTTGCACATGAGACCAATCCACTACTTTCAAATTAAGAGCTTCAGGAATCCCTACCTCCAAGTCCACTTCGACACATATTCTGGCACAGGTGTATTGATCTCTTCTGACATCCTTGTCTATGTATTTCCCCAGAGTGTTTCCTATAACTTCTAGGGACCTCGAGTTCCAACAATGGAGAGGAAGATGCGGCAACCTGACCTAGACAGGAACAACATAAGGGACATCTTGATTCGGGTCAAAGTCAGGAGTCCATTTGTTCAAGTAAATCCCTTGAGGACCCATGAAATAAGGACCATTTATAAAGATTAAGTCTCTTTCAGCTGAGTTTTCAAAAAGAAAGAGATAATAACCCTTACATATCAGGTTACTGCAAATTCCCTCTGAGATGAGAGGCTTCTAGTTTCGTTGAACCCATGCTTTGATTGTCTTGGGGGATAGCCATAGTCCTGTGAATTGGCCAATGAGACCCCGATCAACAATGCTTAGAGTTGTTCAACATGGTTGATCCACTTGGAGGTCTGCCATAGGAATATTTTCAATCTTCTTAATGAAGGACTGTTGGGATTGAGATAGCTTTTGCTTGCTACTTGAGGCTGCCAGTTTCCTGAAGGCATTGAGATCAGGGGAAGAGGACAGCCCCCCTCCATCCACCATGACATCAAAACAGAGACTCAAAAGAACTCAAAAGCAGCGAGTAAGAAGCTCAGCCCAATGATCGAGAATCTGGTAAATGAAGGATGATCCCAGAGCAGAAAGAACACCCTCCACCAGAATAAAAGGCAACAATCAAGAAGAGTTAGATCTGTCCAAACGCATCAGGAGAAAGGCTTCAGAGAGACACCACAAAATCCATCCCAACAGCAAATGCCGAGGCCTCCAAAAAACTCCACAGAACTGATCAGCAGGCTGTCCAAATGCCTAAAGGATAGTCTAAGGAGTCTAGAGAGAAGTCCACTGAAACCCAGCGCAGACACTGATTCCTCCACAAACACTAAAAAACAGAGACAAAAATCGTTCTAGGGGGACATCCAGAAGCACAGACTTCACCAATACTTTCCAACTCAATTCTTGGTCAAGAAACAAGCTCTTTCTAGACTCGATCAACGAAAGGAGTCTCCACCAACCTCCCCGAGCTGAGAGTCGAAGCTTGAAAAGAAATGCAAATGATACTCCACCAAGAACACCACAACAACCCACTGACTGGAGCTACAACAACCAGAGATACAGGCCGAAACCACGTTGTTTAAGCTTGAATGTTTTTTAAAATTTTCTTGGAGTGAAAAAAATCACTGATCTCGTTTGAGATCATTCCCTTCTCACTATTTTTTAGGTAGGTAAATGTTGGGAAAAGCATGCCCAAGCCATTATTCACCCATACGTTTTGCTCTCTCACGTTTTTGGAGCTTGTGGGCTCTTCCCTTCATGTTTTTGTGGTTGTTTCCTCATTCTACAGCTGAGAAAATCCATTTTTGGTATTGTTCAGTGAATGGGCAGAGGAGATTCACGTTCTGGGGGTTTTTTTAGAGGTCCTTTTTGCCTCCCTCACACAGCTGGAGTTTGTTATGCGTGTCCCTCACATTTTTCTGCATTTTCCCTAATTTCTCCAAGCTAGGAAACCCATTTTTTTGTTGTTCAGTGAATGGGCAGGAGACCCACGATTTGGGTGTGTATAGAGGTCGTTTCGGCTCCTACAATGCCCAGAAACGTTTTGTGAAATTGTATTTCACTCACCGGGTGTTTTTCTCCATTTTACTAGTCTGTTTTGGTTGCAAACCCATATTTTTTGGTTATGCTCAGTGGATGGGAGGATAGATCCATGTTTTGGGTGTTTGAAGAGGTCGTTTATGCCCACGTGAAGCCCATAGACGTCTCTGAAATTGAATTTTCTATTAGAGGTTTGTTTTTCCCTTGTTTCCTTTTTTGTTTTGGCTTCCTAAGACATTTTTGTCCATACCCAGCAAATGTGTTTTGTTGTGAAGTGCAGCCTTGGGTTGGCTTGGCCGCGTAAGTCCAAGGAACCCATCTGTTAGTGGGTTTGGCTGTGTTTTGGGTGTGAAGGTTGGCTTGGCTGAGAAAGTCCAAGGAACTTATTTGTCAATTGGCTGACTGTGTTTTGATGTAAGGGTTGGCTTGGCTGAGTAAGTCCAAGGAACCCATGTGTTATTGGCTTATTTCCTTAGAAGCCCGTGAAACCCAATTGTTTATTGGTCCGATTTAACAGTCTGTGAAACCCAACGGTGTGTTGGCTTGACTGTGGGTGTATGGTCATGTTGTGTGTAAGCATGTTGTTCCCTAGTTCGTTGTGGAAATCATGCCCAGCTCGGGGGTGGGATTGATGCTCAGAGATTGATGAGAACACTGGCCTATGGTTAGGTGGAACGTTGCAACGACATAGCTAGTTGTGGGGAAGCTTCATCTCAAGATAAGTATTCTTGTGTGTTCAATCTCTGCAATGTATTTAATTGATAAATTTTCATGAAATTGTTTGAATGTGAATGATGTATTTTCTTCTGTTATTTATTGAATTATACATCTGCATGTGTATGTATTTACTTCAATGCATTTTATTTTATATGTTATGGGGATAACTTACCTGTTTGACAATGCCAATAGATTAGTCGTGTCCTCTCCATCGTTGGGATGAGGGGAGGGGACATGACAGTGTGGTATCACAGCACTGGTTGCAACATTGGGTCTCAATGGGCCAAGTTGAGCAGTTGACAGAGGCAAGATCACCCTCTTTGGTCAGCAGGAAAAGCAGTAGGCAGAGAAAAATTTCCAAAATTGTTCTAAGTGTTGGAATGTTGCCTGTTTCGGCTCAGTTTGTCAAGTTGAGCCGACACATGTCGGCTGAGTTAGCTGAGACGAGCTGATGAAGATTGTCGCGACGCATACCAACTTGAAAAGTTGAGTTGATCCGACACATTTCGGCTGGGTTGGCTGAGTTTTGCTGACAAGGATGCAGCGACCGTGTCGGCATGAAAGGCTAAGACTAGCCGACGAAGAGAAAGACAGAAAGATTTTAGAAATTTTTTCCAAGTGATGAAAAATGTGCATGTCGGCTCAGTTGGCCGAGTTCCACCAATACTTGTTGGTTGAACTTCCTGAGTGGCGCTGTCATGTCTCCACCCTTCTACCAAAGAGAGGACGCGACTGTGCTGTTATCAGTCCCAGAAATCTAGCCCCATGAACGTAAAGTAAAAATCCATTGAAATATAATATACATATGCTATTAACATACAATGGAAGCAAAACACATTCCATTCAAGCATTCATCATGTTCATACTAATTTATAAAACAATACAATTGCAAGGATTTAAACACAAGAAATACTTATCTTGAAAGAATTTTGTCCCGTAACTAGCTACGTCACTGCAATGTTCCACCCAACCATAGGTCAGTGTGCTCATCAATCTTTTAGCAACACTACCACCCCCGAGATGGGCATGATTCCCACGAATAATAAGGGAACACTAGCATGCTCACACATAGCCAAAGGTATATCAAAATTCAGCGAAGCCAAATACAGTTGGGTTTATCAGGTTGCTAAGGAGCTGGAAAGGTTGAACTACTAAGCTAGTGAGCTCAACGACAAAGCTATGGACACCTGCACCAGATCAGGATTGACTCCTAAACCATCTACACACCCAACATAAGGAAGCATCCCCTTCTTTGCTACACAGTCCCTTAGGATATGCCTTCCATTCCAGTGTTATTCAGGCTGTCTAAGGAAGAAAACTAACCCCTCTAGATATGTCTATGAGGTTCCCTTCCTACACTAGGTTTATCAAGCTTGTTCAGACCCAATTCCACCCCAACTTAGTTTAGACCAAAGACAAAGGATGCACCCACAACACAATATGATTTCCGGGTTTGAGGAAAACAGTTTGGGCAACAAAATGAATTGCTATGATGGGTAAAAACAACCCCCTAACAGCAATTCGATTTCCATAAATGTTTATGGCCTTCACATGGCCAAAACAGACTCAACAACATCAAAAAATCGTGGGTCTCTTCTCCCACTCGTTGGGGATTACAAAAAAACGATTTTTAGCTTGGAAAATAATGGGGAAAAGCAGCAAAATAATGGGGGAGGAAACCCATCCATTGATCATTACAAAAACGATTTCCTAGCTTGAGGAAAATGAAGAAAACGACCCCCAACGTGAAGGAAACACACACAACAGACAAAAACGTGAAGGAAAACAACTCTCCAAGCTTTCACTGCGTGAGAAAATGGAGGACATGGGTGAACCACCAAATGGGCATGCAATTTTGGGTGTTAACTTGCCCCAATAGTCAAAATTGTGTTTCCCAAAACCTGATGGCTTCTCCAATTCGAATTTGGACTACCATACCTTGGCCATCCCATGCAATAACTAACTCAACCAATTTCTGGCAGTAATAAATGATTGGGTGAATAAGACAAGAAAGGGTAGTTGACAGTTTGATGGGTTCTCCCTTTGACATTTGGATTTTCCCCATTGTCCCAAAGGTTTAAAATGATAAATCAATGGTGGGATTTTGCCTTTATCTCCACACCATGATTAATTACAATATTTACATCATATACGTTTAATGCAAACGAGGTCAAAACCAGGGTGTTATAGGTGTCGATGGCGTCGGCGTGAAAGGTTGAATGGAGCCGACGAGAAGAGGAAGAAAAGAAGTTCTTATAAGTGTTTTTAAGTTTATGTATTGACTCAGTTTGCTAAGTTTCGCCGATACATGTCAGATGAACTGGTTGAGTTGTGCCGATGGCGTCGGTGTGAAAGGCTTAGTTGAGCCGACAAAGAAGGAGAAGAAAGAGAATTTTTTGAAAATTTTTTAAGTGTTGAAAAATTGGAAAAATGTGAGTTTTTTTCCGATACGTCGATTGTGTTGGATAAGTTTCGCTGACATACATCGGGAGAACTTGGTGAGTTTCACCGATAACAGAGAAAGACATAATTTTTTTTCAATTTTTTTTAAGTATGGACATGTCGGCCAAACTTGGGGAGTTTAGCCGATACATGTTGGGTGGAAAAGTTAAGTTTCATCGATGCATGTCTGGTGGAAAATTTAAGTTTCGTCAATGCGTGTCGGGTGCAAAAGTTGAGGTTTTACTAATGAAAGAAAGAAGAAAAATTTTCAAAATTTTTCTAAGTGTCAAAAATCCCATATCGGCAAGAAAAGATGCGTTTTTTCGATACGTGTCAGGTCAACTCGGTGTGTTTTGTCGACACGTTGGAAATGTTTTGTGAGTTTTACCGATCGAAAGAAAAGGACAAGTTTCCCGATGTGTCGGAATCAAAATCGAAGTTTTGCTGATCGGAAGGAAATGAAAAGCTTTGTCGACACGTCGGAAGGAAAAGGTGAGATGAGTCGACATGTCGAAAAAACTTTGGTGATTTCATCGATCGGAGGAAAATGGAAAATTCATCGAAATAAATAATTTTAATAGGTTTTCAATGGGATTTGCAGGTGCCAAAAAGTTGAAAAATGGCAGTGAGTTTGTGTGCTAGATTGCGCGAAAAGGAAAGATTTAAAAAAAAAAATGAGGACGCTGCCCTCAACCCACCCTGCAGTGGAAGCCACAAGGGGGCAGGCCCCCTTGACCCCCATCGTCCCCTTGAGACGGTCGTTGTTGTGAAAAGAAGATGATATGACTTTTCCAAATGCAGGTAAGTAAATTCTAAATTCCTGAGAATGTTATGACGCTAATAATGGTGTTCCTAAACACATTTTGCAGAGCCATAGTGCAAGTTGGAAAGTTGGTCTTGGTCCAACCAAGAAAGCTAAGATATCCACAAGAGAACAAAAATTTACTCCACTATTGGGGATGTGGAGGATACCATCTGATTAACTACTATCCACATCGGAGTGTGAATGAAGGTCAAGTCCATAACACCCAAGAAGTTGAAACTGTGGGTCAGGAAGCAGGGACCATTCCTAAAATTTGTGCAGTGTTAGAAGACCACCAGGCAGGTCATAACTCAACTGTGGTGGAATTTGAGGGTGAGATGTGCACTTTGAATAAATCACAGCATGGAAGATCATGGCTAGTCCAACTAGCCACTAGAACCAAGAAAAAGGTCAATGAGGTGGTAAGGAAATGTCCATTGGTTATGAATGGTTGGTCACTTGTGCAGATCTGAATGTTCTGCCACTTGGATCCTATGATGTCCTCATTGGAAGGGATTGGTTGGAAGCACATAGAGCAAAGCTTGATTGTTACAACAATACGTTTGAGTGCCTAGATGAAGAAGGGAAACTAAAGGGGGTGAAAGGCATTCCAAAAGTGACTTTTAGTAGGCAAACTTAAGCAATGCAGTTGAAGAAGTTATGCGGGAAAGGTTGAAAAGTGTATGCAGTTCATGTTTTGGAGGCAGCAGATAATGAAACCCCTAGGCTGGAGGATTTTCATGTGTTGCAGGAATTCAAGGATGTGTTTCCTGATGAGATTCCAGGGCTTCCTCCAAAGAGGGACATTGATGTCACAATTGAACTTGTGCCAGGAATGACACCAATGTCCAAGACAACCTACAGGATGAGTACACCATAAATGCTAGAGCCGAAGATGCAACTGCAAGAGTAATGGGAAAAGAAGTATATCAGTCCAAGTGTGTCCCCATGGGGAGCAACAGTTTGGTTTGAGAAAGAGAAAGATGGTACACGCAATTTATGTATTGATTACAGATAGTTGAACAAAGTCACTGTGAAGAACCAGTATGCTTTGCCTAGGATTGATGACCTCTTTGATCAAATGAGAGGAGCAAAGGTGTTTTCCATGATTGACTCAAGGTTTGGTTACCAACGGGTAAGGATCAAGGATGAAGATGTTCATAAGACAACCTCCCGAGCAAGGTATGGATCTTATGAGTTTGTAGTGCTACCCTTTGGTTTCACAAATGCACCAGCTACATTCATGTGCCTCATGAATAATGTTTTAAGTATGTTTTTGGACATGTTAGTTCTTGTTCTCCTTGATGGCATTCTTATTTATTCTAAGAATGAGGAAGAACATGTGGAACATTTGAGGCTGACTTTGAAATTGCTCAAGAAGCATAAGCTGTATGCAGGGTCGAGCAAATGTGACCTCTATAAAGATAGGATTCATTACTTGGGTCATAGTATCTCAGATGAAGGAATATCTGTAGACCCTGAAAAGATTCCATTGTGAGTTGTCCTACTCCAAGAAAGTTACTAGATGTAAGATCTTTTGTGGGACTTGCAGGATATTACAAGAGGTTCACTTAAGCATATTATGCAGGTAAAGTGGAGCCTATGTATAGGCTGATGAGTCCTGCATGTGAACTTGTAGTTCCATTGAGAGATGACCCTCATGTTTGTGTGCAATCATATCAAGATTTCCTGAAGACTGCAGTTAGAATGAATTGAACAGAGCAGTATGGTTGTGCCCAATGAAACCTGGGGCAAAAAGCTGCCATGTGGCATGAGAAGGATCTCATGACTGAGAACATATTTTGAAACTTCAGATTACAAGTTTTCTCTATTGATTATGGGAGAATGTGATCTCTTGTGACGGTTTTGAATCATGATAACAATATGCTTGTCTTGCATTGCTTGATGTTTGAAGTTCCCTATTGCTAACTGTAACCATTTGGCAAATTTAAAAATTGTGTCAAGATGACATGTTGTATGTGTATGTCTAGGTTTTGGGCAGCATGTGTAAGTAGGGGATGAGTGCTCGCACTTGCAAAAGCCAAACAATATGAGGAAGGCCTCATGGTTGCAAAAATCTGATTTTCCGCAGGAAGTTGAATTGTGAACTTAGATTTTTATTTAACTATCAATGTTATTGGTTGTTTGATATTTGGAATCATGTATGCATGAAATAGATTTGAAAATCTATGATTAAAATTTTATGATGACATCTCATGTAAACTACATACTTGTATGTAATGCAGGTGAGATGATGAAAGTACGCCCTTGGAGTACATAACTTCTCGGAAGGATGTGTTGGGATACATTACTCCTCGGAAGGATGTACTGGGTGTGCATGGCTCCTTAGAAGGATGTACTTGGATACATAGCTTCTCGAAGGGATGTGTTCGAAATAGGTTTGGAAACCTATGATTGAAATCTTTTTTTATGATAACATCTCATATGAACTGCATGCTTGTATGTAACATAGGTGAGATGATGAAAATATGTATTGGGTGTACATGGCTCCTCGGAAGGATGTACTGTGTGTACATAGCTTCTCGGAGGGATGTGTTTGGAATAGGTTTGGAAACCTATGATTGAAATTTTTTATGATGCCATCTCATTTGAATTGCATGCTTGTATGTAACGCAGGTGAGATGATGAAATATGTACTAGGTGTACATGGCTCCTAGGAAGGATGTACTAGGTGTACATAGCTTCTCGGAGGGATGTGTCTGGAATAGGTTTGGAAACCTATGATTGAATTTTTTTTATGATGACATCTCATATGAACTGCATGCTTGTATGTAACACAAGTGAGACGATGAAAATATGTACTTGGGGTACATGGCTCCTCTGGAAGGATGTACTTTGGTACATGGCTTCTCCTCCCCTGCCAGTTAGGCGTCGATATGCATCACTGAGGATGCCTAGGGTGTAAGACATCCAGTTATAATTCTTTCTGTACACATTCACGCCATTAGGGGACTGTCACAAGAGTGGGGGCTCCATGAAGAGAATAACCCCTAGGTATTATGATATCTGGAAAGGAAGCGCCTGAGCATTGGTAAGCACTTGGAGGAGGTGCTTAGCCCTTAAGCTAGAGCTGCCATTGAGCACCTAAGGAGGTGTTAGGATTTGAAGTGGGGCTGACCAAATCTCGGTTGAGATATGCTATATAGATAAGTATTGGATTACTTGGCAAATCCTGGTTGATTTTCTATAATTACACATGTGCATAATGATTCGGCTAAGATTTTGAAAATCTTGTTGATAAATGAATACTGTGAAAATGAATCTGACTTGTGAATTAATTTGTTATGGTGCCTGGAAAGGAAGCGCCTGAGCATTGGTGAGCACTGGAAGAGGTGTTAGGCCCTTAAGCTAGAGTTTCCATTGAGAACCCAAGGAGGTGTTAGGCTCTGAAGCGGGGCTGACTAGATCTCGGCTGAGAGATGCTATACAAATAAGTATTTGGTTTACTTATCAAGGTTTTGTTGTTGTTGATTTTCTATAAATATATATGAGCATACGATGCAGCCATGGTTTCGGAAATATTGTTATAGATTGCATCCTATAGGAATGAATTTGATATGTGAGTAAATTCATTGTGGTGTTCGGAAAGGAAGCACCTGAGCTTGGTAAGCACCTAGAGGAGGTGCAGGCTCTTGAGCACAGATACCATTGAAGCACCCGAAGAGGTGTTGGGTTCAAGAACAGAGCTGTTAGACCTTGGTTGAGAGGTATATTCAGGTGATCCGAGGCTTGCAGAAATCGGGCTACCTTTTTATGCACACCCGGGTGTGGGGTGGGGCAGGGTTGTGAGTGCCATGGTTGTATAAAGCCAAGTCGGATACCTGTAGAACCAAAAGAAGATGTTTATGTAGATAAGTATTTGGTTCACTTGGAAACTTCTTGTTGATTTTATGTCAATATACATACATCTGCAGGTGATTCATCTATGATTTTGGAAAATCTTGTGAATACTAACATCTGAATTGACTCATTTCTTGGGGCTTGAGCATAGGTATTATTGGTGGCCAAAGACATTGGAAATGTTCCAAGCTGAAGAGAAGGATTCTCCAAGACCCAGGAAAAGATATTGTGGGGTGTACTGATGCATGCAATCAAGGAATTGGAGGAGTTCGTATGCAAGACAACCACGAAGTGGAACCAAGGACGAGTTCCAGATCATACCATTGGACAGGTGAAGGTGCAGAGGAAGAACCACAGTCCTGATACGACTACATGGGAGCTGGAGTATGCCATGCGATTGACACATCCATTTTTGTCCGATTTTGCAAAGCACTAACGACGGTGCCAATGTAGCATTTTGTTAAATTTTTGTAAATCACTAAGGACAATGTTGTTGAAGGGGGAGGGGAATGTAACATCCTAGTTTTGACCCCAAGGGGGAGGGGAATGTGTGCCTCGGTTTCAACACCATGGTATTGAATTGCATATGATGTAAATAACGTTAATAAATCATGGTGTGGAGCTTAAGGCAAAGGATCCACCATGGATTTGGTGTTTTATTTTTCGGCAATTAAAAATCGATGTCGATGGTTTATGTGCTAGCCAGGCACAATATGTTTTGAGACATCATGTAAAAATGCAAATTAATAAAAATACCACAACTAGCTATGCGCCGCAACATTAAAGAGATGGGGGCATGATTTCACAAGGAAGAGGGAGAGGGAAACATTCAAACCCTTGAGCCAATGTGGAAAAGCCAATGTCAAAGGGAGAACCCATAAAACTACCAACTACCTAATTTTGTCTTTTGTGCCCAGTCATTTAGAAATTGGTTGGGGAAGTTAATGCATGGGTATGGGAAAGGTATGGAGGTCAAATTCGAATTTGGGAAGCCACCCATTTTTGGAAAACGTGTTTTTGACTTCTTGGGCAAGTAAATGTTGGAAAAAACAATCCCAAGCCATTATTCACCCATATGTTTTGCTCTCTCACGTTTTTGGAGCTCTTGGGCTCTTCCCTTCATGTTTTTGTGGTTGTTTCCTCGTTCCACAGCTGAGAAAATCTATTTTTGGTATTGTTCAATGGATGGGTAGAGGAGATTCACGTTTTGGGGGTTTTTAGAGGTGGTTTTTGCCTCCCTCACGCAACTGGAGTTTATTGTGCGTGTCCCTCATGTTTTTTCGCATTTTCCCTAATTTCTCCAAGCTGGGAAACCCATTTTTTTGTGTTGTTCAGTGAATGGGCAAAGGAGACCCACGATTTGGGTGTATATGGAGGTCGTTTCAGCTCCTACAATGCCAGAAACGTTTTGTGAAATTGTATTTCTCTCACCGGGTGTTTTTCCTCATTTTACCAGTCAGTTTTGGTTGCAAACCCATATTTTTTGGTTATGCTTAGTGTTTGGGAGGATAGATCCATGTTTTGGGTGTTTGAAGAGGCCATTTATGCCCACGTGAAACCCATAGATGTCTCTGAAATCGAATTTGCTATTAGAGGGTTGTTTTTCCCTTGTTTCCTTTTTCGTTTTGGCTTCCCATGATGTTTTTGTCCATACCCAACAAATGTGTTTTGTTGTAAAGTGCAGCCTTGGGTTGGCTTGGCCGCGTAAGTCCAAGGAACCCATCTGTTAGTGGGTTTGGCTGTGTTTTGGGTGTGAAGGTTGGCTTGGTTGAGAAAGTCTAAGGAACCTATTTGTCAATTAGCTGAATGTGTTTTGATGTAAGGGTTGGCTTGGCTGAGTAAGTCCAATGAACCCATACGCTATTGGCTTATTACCTTAGAATCCCATGAAACCCAATTGTTTATTGGTGGGCTTAACAGTCTGTTAAACCCAATGGTGTGTTGGTTTGACTGTGGGTGTATGGTCTTGTTGTGTGTAAATGTTGTTGCCTAGTTCCTTGTGGAAATCATGCCCAGCTCGGGGGTGGCAGTGATGCTGAGATATTGATGAGCACGTTGGCCTATGGTTGGGTGGAATGTTGTAGCAACATAGCTAGTTGCGAGGAAGCTTCATTTCAAGATAAATATTCTTGTGTGTTCAATCTCTGGAATGTATCTAATTGATAAATTTTCATGAAAATGTTTGAATGTGAATGATGTATTTGCTTCCGCTATTTAATGAATTATGCATCTACATGTGTATGTATTTACTTCAATGCATTTGTGGAGAACCTCCTACAATGAACAATCAAAATGCACGATATAACAGAAATATTGGAGCACAAAAGAGATTTTATTGATCATGGGCCACTTCGAGGGGGCAACCTCCTTTGGAAAATTTGAAAAATTTGTCAAAGAGGGACAATGAAGTAGAAATGGAAAATGAACACCGTGGAAAAATTTGAAGGCGATTGGGTGAGAATAAGAGAAGTTATGACAAATTCTAAAAATTGACAAATGTGGAATTTCGGCCTTGAGGAAGTGAAATTGAGGATAAGGGCCTCAATGAAGGAATATGAAGAATGGGATTACGGGGGTGACAGTGAAATTTCAAGGAAAACGGAGCTAAATCAAGGAAGATATGGCTGAAAAACAGAAATTTATACACGAAGAACTGATCTGTGGCGGTGCTAGAAGCTGCATTTTATCAACAGGAAATGGAGTAAATGATATGTGACAATTCTGAAATTATGCACGTTATCAACTGTAAATAGAGATGGACCCCAGGTATATTCGAATTCCTATTGGTTCAAAGGTAGTCACTCGGCCACCAAGGCTGTCTCAGGCTTGAGTATTGGGGCAGCACCCCTCACTTCATGGCATAGGTAAAACTGCTAACCGCTTGGCCGAAAATGATAGCTCTCTGGTTTTCCTCATGGATGGGAATCTAGTCAATCGGGTGGGGGTCGTTGCCCTTTTCGCTTAGCAGGTCCTCTCAATGGCCGTATACTTCGGGGTTCCTGTGGTACTCCTCACAATGAATTTTAGGGCTATGCCCAAGTACTTCCCACAGTTAAGCGGATAGGGTTTAATCCCTGATCCGGATGAATAATATTGCTGCAAGAAGAAGAACAACTGTAAGGCGCATAGAGCCAGGAAGCACGGCATAATTTTTTTTTCTTTCCCAAAATGCCACCCAACGAGCCCAAGAAAATGCTCTGATACCAGATGTGGAGAACCTCCTGCAATGAACAATCAAAATGCACGATATAACAGAAAAATTGGAGCACAAAAGAGATTTTATTGATTGCGGGCCACTTCAAGGGGGAAACCTCCTTTGAGCAAGCTCAATACAAAACAACTCTTCGATTCTTTCATTAGCCTCAACACATACTTATATACTAAGTCTAATATAAACAACTATTACTCCACATGAATGTGGGATAATGCAACCTATTAACTAGACGACTTAACAACTATTACTTACTCCCCATGAATGTGGGACAATACATCATACTAATGGGACGACTTACAAAGCATACGCGTCCGACAAAATATACCAACAAAATAAAGTGGGGGGTTGACACGGGTTCTTAACAACATTTTATTTTATATGTTATCGGGCTAGCTTGCTTGTTTGACAGTGCCAGCAGCTTAGTCACGTCCTCTCCATTGTCAGGATGAGGGGAGGGGACGTGACATATGCGGTGGACATGGGGTGGCTACTCATAGGCAGTCGATAGATGATGAAATTCAGAGTAGAACCGTCCCATTAAAAACACCTTCGGTGTAATAATATGTCATTCTAATTATATTGATAGATGTTTTTATTTGAGATTTTGAGGTGGACAAGCACCTATGCTTTTTCTAGATTGCATAAGTATGAGACAAGGTATGAGACAAGTGCACTGTCCAAATTGATTCTATGACAGTCGTTACAAATTCAAAAATAAACAATTACTAAGAAAAGAATAAAAAATAATAATTGATGCATGGATAGCAGGTAGTTGATGCATGGATAACTATAACTCCTAGTTGATGTGTGAATATCTCAAAGTTTGTGAGAGATAACTCATTTAACTAGAATAAGGTAAGAACAAGTAAGTGATAACTTATTAGTGCCACCTAACTTGGGACCTATCGACGTTCACCCGTCACAAGTTAAGTGGTTGTGTTAGTAATACACAGTATCAGAACAAGGTGTTGCTTATGGCTTAACAGTTTGTAACCTTAACAAAATCATCATTTAAAAGTTATAGTTTTTTTTTTATGATAACGTAACTTTATTTTATATTATTTGTCTATATGGTCATGTGAAGATAAATGATTGGATTATTAAAGAATAGTGGTAAGAGTTACTCTAATACACCATTAGACAAGCATATTGTGTGCTCTTTAGACATATGGATGCGATGAAGACTTAAGATTCATTTATTGCATGCAAATGTATTTAAGTTAGATTATTAGTCCATTGGATGTAGCTTGGGTGGTTGGGAGGAATGATTGTTACCCTCCCTACCCAAGTTCAATTTTCGTAAGTGACATGATGCTCTTGTGAGCGCCTATGTAATGCTTGATATGCTCTTGTGGAGCCCCTTTGTAATAAATGTGTTGATGATGTAAGATGGCCATACCTTGATTCAAGTTTGAATAGCAGTTGTTGGTATTTTCCGTGGAATAGCCCTCTAACAATTGGTGAACCACATTTGAAAAAAAAGGATATATTATTGGGCAAGTAAAGTGTTAATGGTCGTATGAGTTTGGTTTTTATGTATATACTTTGTGTTGTGTTTGCATTACATTAGTTTTAGTGAAGATAAGCTTGAGTTCAATCATATTCTAGTTTGGTTTCCAATATAGGCCTTTAAGATTAAGAATATTAAACTTAACCATGTAAGAAAAGTGGTATTTCATGAGGAGAAGGTGCCAATGCTTCTTAAAAAATATGGTGTTGTGGAGTAAAATTAACATTCCAATTTGAACAATTGGCCACTTACACTAGTTTTTCCTCATCCAAATTAGTTTCTTTGATCATCAACACAACCCTTAACTTGTTTTAACTAATAAATCTCAGTATTCCCTAAAATGGCCTAAGTTACCTCTCAATTGTGGATTCCCTTCATTGTTCTTGTGATAAAAAAGATGGTCACACTTAAACATTAAAAAACAATTATCAACATGAATTTGGGAGATTGTATATATGGGTGTATGGATTGACAATAAAGAGAAATTAAAAATTATATGCATAATACATTACACAATGAAGCCCAAACAATGTAGTACAATAAAATTTTGGAAGAGATAAAATATCGTCAAGGTAAATTTCTCAAAATTGGCTCCACCTAGGTTGAAAATGGAAGCATTGCTTATAGTCCTAGGTTGAAACTCCTACTTAATCATATCATGGTACAGTGTGGAGATTATGGATGGACGGTCCTAGGTCTTAGACTATGAGAATTTTTTTTTAATAAACAAGTCATTTGTAAGATTCTTGTTCAACAACCACTCCCTCTAAGGAAAAAAAGTTAAAATCAATGAAGCCATATTATAACAACCATCGAAGAAGAAACATTCATAGGCAGCTCCAAAAAAGCATCATAAAGTGATTTAGAGCTTCTACATCAATTAAGGTGCCCAACCCTCCTTTCGAGGGTTGTGATGGGGATATGGATTCTATGTCTCCCTCTTCTTTATAGTCATGTTTGCAAACCCCTCAAGTGAGACAGAGACAAATCATGAAATAACAATTTATAGATGGAAAGAGTGTTAGGGTTAACCTTGACTCGTGAATGAGTCAAATGGTTTAGTTCTTGGCACATGTTTTTGGGCCCATGGTATTTGGTGGACAAGTTTATTTTTCCATGGTATTTGGTGGCCAATGGTATTGTCCCAAGGTATTACATGTAAAGAAGCCTTTATAGGGCTTGAGGAGGCTCCATTGTATAATGGTCTAGAGGTGAGTGGTGGCTAGATCACTTGGCCCGGCTTGGCTGATTTAGGTCATGGGAGATAATAGATATATTATGGTGGTTTTTCTCAGTTTTAGGTTTTCCACATAAACATTGTGTGTCTGTCTTTAATAGTTGCTTCTGCTTATGTTTATTTCTTGCATATTGTTATATTTTATTACTCATAAGTCCTAATAAGTGGTATTAGAGCCATGGCTTGGAATATAGTTGTGCTCATTGTGTTGTACCTTGTTTTTTGAATTAATTGTGGTGTTCATGTTCAGTGGTACTCGACACCCCAACAGTTTTTTGGTTCTTGTTAAAATGTGATTTCTTGGGTGCTTAGAAGCGTGAAACAATGTATCCCTATTATGCCTAGAGAAGGGATTTGTTGCATCAAGTGTGGAATGACTCACTAGGTAGGTACAAGGGTGGCAGGTGTACTCGTAGCCTAGCTTGATGTGGATCAGAGAGGTTGAGTATTTGATTGCGGGAGGAATGTGAGATGGTTTAATCTCAGTTTGGGGATCAAGATTGATGAACCATGTATGTGAAGATAATTTCTAGAGAACTGGGAGTTACAGTGGCTGAGGACCTATGTAATTTGACAGATGGATTCTTTTTATATAGATGTTAATGACAAGGTTATGTGTTGGTACAAAAGGAGCATGGCAAAAAAAATCAAGAAAGCGAGCATGGAAAAGCAAGAGGATGAACCAACGGATGGTGATGGTGTAGTCACCATGAAGACACATGAAAAAATTAATGGAGTGGTTTGCATGTAAATTGGAAGATGGTTGTAAGACTTGGTAATGCATGCATACCCCTAGAAACTCACCAGTGAAGTTGGGATATAGACCTAGGTAATATGGGGGTGTATGTGAGATCCCCAAATCAAGCTTAAAGGGGGGATTGTTAGGGTTAACCTTGACTCAGGAATGAGTCAAATGGTTTAGTTCTTAGTACGTGTTTTTGGGCCCATGGTATTTGGTGGCCAATGGTATTTTTCCATGGTATTTGGTGGCCCATGGTATTGCATGTAAATAAGCCTTCATAAGGATTGAGGAGGTGCCATTGTAAAGTGGTTTGGAGGTGAGTGGTGGCTAGCTCACTTGGACCGTCTTGGTTGGCTTAGGTCAAGGGAGATAATAGATCTATTATGGTGGGTTTTCATGGTTTTGGGTTTTCCACATAAACATTGTGTGTCTATCTTAAATGTGTTTCTATGTGGATTTATGTTCTCTCATTATTAATTATATGTATGCTCATTAAAATCCTAAGAAACGGTGCTAATGTAAAAGCCAATGATGGATGCATATTGACGCAAGGAGTATTCGGAAAGAACGCTGAAGTTTCCTTGATTATTTGTATTTTGTAATTGGTTTGTTTCTAAATTCTTGAATGCCTTGTGAAATTGTAACTGGGACAAGCGAGTTTAGACTCCATGTAACTCTAGTTTTTTAGGCTAAGGCCCAACTGATATCTTTCCAATTTTTTTTTTTAACTGTTTCAGTTAAAAAAAAATCCTAAGAAAGGGAAGCAACTTCTCCATATTATTTCTTCAGATGCAGGAAAGGATAAACGTAGGAGTGATGTAACGGGTGGTACATGTGGTTTTTCTAGCCCGATGCGTGCTAATTGATTGCATTAATGAAGGCATCTAGGGAGTTAACAAGAGGGGGGGAGAGGTTAAGTGGGCAGTCTTCATGCAGGGCAGGTATAGTCATGAAGGACACAATCTAGTAGCCAAGATGGTCGGAAGTACGAGACACTGGTGGGAAGTGACAGAGCTTGTGATGGAAATTTGTGTGAAGGGTGGTGGCTCTTTAGGCTACAAGAGGATGTACAAGTCCTTAATTTTGGAATTTTCTTATTGGGGATTGTTCGTTCCCTTTAACCCTTTCTGCTTTGTATTCAATCATCGTGGAGGGTTGTGTTCTGGTATCGTGAATGGTGGTGGAGCAAGTTTGCACAGATCCGCTGGTGGTCTGGGTAAGTTTCATGTGTTGATTGAAAGGGGAATGGATCCAGAGGGGTTGACGTGATCTTCTTATGCAAGAGGAAGATGCAGGGTGAGTCGGGAGCATATGTGAGTTGCGCAAACAACATAGCAATATCAGGCATCCGTCACTCCAGCAATTCTGGTGGACCTGGAACTACTGGAGTAGGGGGTTTGGAGGGAGGTGAAGGAGAACGCCCCTTCCATGGAAGAGGTCGTGCTAGAAAATTGGATCCAAGACCCAAGGTCCTCGTGTGCTCATCAAGGGTTATACGAGAAGACAATCACGTTATACTAGGTGATAAAATGGCTCCTTGGTAGTGTGTTACTGGAGTGGGAGGAAAAGCAACATGAAGATGAGGTCTTGGTGACATTTTGGAAGGAGTTGTATGCATATACCATACTTATGCACATGGAGATCGATGTCATGGGTACATAACTGACTATTCCTTTTCTCCCATAGTTGGGGATGGTTGCACCTTCGATGGGAGAGAGGTGGCCAATATGGACCTAGATGGTGTTCCAAATGATACGAGGACAACTCCTTCTTCTAATTCCCAGGTGCCTTAATGGTTGTGCATGGGACTTCCGTTCTGGTTGGCCCTTGTTTTGTTGAATTGTTTTTTTGTTGCTTATACTCAGTTCATGTTGCATGGATTGTTTGACCTCAGGATGTTTGACGAGTATAGTCAGATAGTTAATTTACAAGTTGTGAATTTTTGTTTATGGAAACTCTGTTTTGATGTGGGGATGGGTAATGTTGAACATTGTTTTGGATTGTAATCCTTGTTTTAACCTTTGGGAGAGGGGGCCTAAGGATCTCTATTTTGTGAAATCATAAAATGGATAAATAAATGGATCAAACAACCATGAAAGATACTCTGGATGATGAATGTTGTATTTTTCTCTATTTAAACTGTTAATATATATGACTTAATTTTTTTTTCATACAATTCAACAAAAATAAGTATTTAGAACCAACAAAACCTTCATTAGTTATGGCTGCCTTTGTTAAATGGATAAAAAATAAAAATGAAAAAGCACAAAATAATCTACCTTTTTTAAATATACAACCTATTAATATAGAAACACAACATATATCTTTAAAATTTATAAAAGTAGTAGGTAAAAAACTAAACCTTAACTTAGTAAAGTTTGTAATTATAAAAATTTAACTCATACAAAGAGTTATAAAAAATTAATATCAAGGCTGACTGTGAATAAGTAGAGGTTAAGTATATTTTATGCTAACATATATATCTTAGAGTGCTTATTTTCATGGTTAGACATATTGTGTTGTTTTTGGATTAAGTTGTGTTGGAGTTTAACTATATTGACATTTAGAGTGAATATTCTACGTATTATTAAGGGTTTTAAAAAGTTCCATGAAAGTTAGAAAATAATGAAGATTAGGTAAAATAAATAAGAAATAAGATTAATGACCAGTGAGTATTAGTTAAGTATGGTGAGTGGAAATAAATTAAATTAAGAAAGGATAAGCATGGAAGGATAAAGAAATGAATAAAATAGTAATTGGATAAATGATGTGAGGTTAAAAAGGAGTAGAGGGAAATGATGGAATTAATGGGAGTAAGAAAAAGAAAAAGATAAAGATAAGAGGGCTAGACAATCGAGGATGAATAATAAACTAAGAATTAAGGGGATCAAAAGAGTCTAGGATAGGATGTTGATCAAGTTAAACGAGAATACAAACAACCAAAGATAACAAGAGGCTAGAATATAAGTGAGACGGTGATAAATAGAAGGAGGTAGATATGGGAGACAATGTATAGCTCGAGAAAGGAGGATAGGAATACGAACATGAGATCAAAAGACAATAGGAATCAGATTGGGAGGGAAGATAAGGTCCCAAAATTATGATAAGAAGGGGATTAATGACAAAAGATGGGAGATTGCGAGAAGGGGGAATCAAGACAAAGAGGATTGATCATAGCAAAGATGATGGGTTTCCAAGACTACCGCAGTTTGTATCCATCATCTTGATTAAAGTTGTTGGGATTCTTTTTTATTTATGGGGTCACCCTAGAAATTGATCATCTTCTATTCATCGTATGGTTCAGCTTGTATTCATCATCTCGATTAAAGCCATTGGGATGCATTTCAATTTCTAGGGAAGCTCCATAAATTGAAAAACACCCAACAAATTTAATCGAGATCACATATACAAGCTAAGCCATTCTTGGAAACCCATCTTTTTTTCTATGATCAATCCTCTTTGTCTTTATTTCCCCCCATTTCTCAATCTTCCATCTTCTATCATTAGTCCCCACCTTATTGTGATTTTGGGACCTTATCTCCCCTCCCAATCCGATGCTTATTATCACTTGATTTCCTATTCATATCCATGTCCTCCTTTCTCGAGCTCTATCAGTGTCTCCCATATCTACCTGCTTCCATTTATATTGTCTCACTTAGGTTCTAGTCCCTAGTCTCTATCTATCTTTGATTGTCCTTATTCTCATTTAACCTGTTGAACATCCTATCCTCAACTCTTTTGATGCCCTTACTTAATTCTTAGTTTAATATTCCTCCTCAATTATCTTGCCCTCTTATATTTTGTTTGACTCTGATTGATTCCATCATTTCCCTCCACACCGTATTAACTTCACATCATTTATCCCATTATTATTTTATTCATTTCTTTATTATTTCATCTTTATCCTTTCTTATTTTAAATTATTTCCACTCACCCTAGTTAACTAATCCTCAAAGGCCATTAATCTTATCTTCCAGTTATTTCACCTAAGCTTCATTCTTTTCATCTTTTGTGAAGCTTTTTACAAACCCTTGATAATAAATGGAGTGACACTTGAAGCATGGAGATAGTTAAACTCTAACATAACTTAATCTAGAAGAGAACACAAAACATATGTTTCTCTTTTAATTCTTTATTTATTTACCACTTACAAGATGATATATTTACTTAGCACCTACAAGATGCTCGACAATTTTTCTTTTATAGGTTCCCTCTACATCTAGGTCTCTGGGTCTCACAGTGGTGGAAGGAGGATATATCAACTCTTTTTGCTATCCACTATGTTGAGAAACATATTGCTTAAGGTTAGGTATATTTGAGAACATAATGCTTAAGGTTAGGTATATTATTCGGGTGAAATGAAGACTAAGAATTAAGTGAATATAAAAAGTTACGCAGGAGTCTAGGAAACACTTTGGGAATCTGGAACCAAAAGCCCATTATATATATATATGGGTAATGAGAAAACATAGTGTGTGTTCACCTCATCCTCTCTCTCTTTGTGTTTATGCATATTGTTTATATTTGGTTGTGTGTTAAGCCAATTTTCCTATTTGCCTAAGTGGGTAACCTAATAGTGTTATAAGAGTGATGTGATACCTGTGTGTCTCGATTTTAAAGAATGAGTGTTGTATTCAGAGTTCCTCATTCAAAATTATCTAGTGGTGAAGGGGAGTTGTGAATTTTGATTCAAGCCTCATAAATTGAGGATTTTGTTTGCGTTAGTCATGAAGGAATGGCTGCAATGTTTGAGGACGAACAAAGAGACACCAGTCCACGCATTGTTAATTTATGTTGAAGGGTGAAGTTCAATTACTAAACTAAATATTTGCAAACATAGAACCTAGCATTACTCTTTGCTAGAAATTAATTTTGGCATATAGACGCACAAAATTTCATGAATTTACAAGAGGCTCTGGGTTGCTTATTTGATGCATGGAATTTCTCTTATTATCATCTCTGTACTATGTGGATACCTCTCTATTGTGTAGTCGTCATGCACATGAAGATATGAATAAATTCTTTGCAGCCTGCAATAGTTTTGTTGAATCTAAGAAGAAATAGAAAACCCAACCGATCATATACTGCCCTCCTCACTAGAGCTGAAATCAAGGAGTACCTGCCATGCAACTCCTATGTGCGTTGGATAATTTTGTTTGAAGCAACTGAAGAAGTTGAGTGTAATCATTCCCACCAGTTGAGACCCACAATTGAGAACAAGTTGTTGCATCGAACACTGCAAGTTGAGTGAACTGGAGTATATCATTAAATGCGATTTTATTACATTAAAGACTGACAGAGCCATTGGACAGAAGAATTGGGTGAGAGATAAGACCATAGACCCTCTGACAAACTCTTTAAGAGTCTGCAGCTTGGTGCTTCTCTCTGTGGAGAACCTGCTGCAATAAACAATGATAATGCACGATATAACAGAAATATTAGAGCACAAAAGATATTTTATTGATCGCAGGCCACTTCGAGGGGGCAACCTCCTTTGAGAAAGCTCAATACAAAATAAATCTTCGATGCTTTCATTAGCCTCAACACATACTTACATACTAAGTCTACTCTAAACAACTATTAATCCCCATGAATGCAGGATAATGCAACATATTAACTGGATGAATTAACAACTATTACTTACTCCCAATGAATGTGGGACAATACAACATACTAATGGGACAACGTACAAAGCATATGCGTCCGACAAAATATACTAACAAAATAAAGAGGAGGGTTGACATGGGTTCCTAACATCCCCTCCCTCTTAGAAAAGATTTGTCCTCAAAGCTTTAGATGTGGAAACTGCTGTTGAATCTGAAAGAGCGGTTCCCATGTAGCATCCTCTGGTTGCATGCCATGCCACTGAATTAAGAACTCTGTGATGGACCGAGAGCGAAGCTGACGAGTGCACTGATTGAGGATGGCCTCGGATTCCAAAATGATGGATCCTTCTTTATACAGCTATGGTAAAACAGTTTGTGCTCTAATGTTGGTGCCAATCAATTTCTTGAGACAAGATACATGAAAGACTGGGTGACTGTGAGAAGAAGGAGGACGTTCCAATTTATAAGCAATAAACCCAATCTTATGAAGAACTTTATATGGCCCATAGAACTTTGGAGCTAGCTTCTGATGCCATTTGAATTTTAGGGAGGATTGCTTGTAAGGCTGCAGGCAAAGAAAAACCATATCACCGACTTGAAAGGTGCGCTCAGAATGGTGTTGATCGGTCTGTTGTTTCATGCGATTTCTTGCCATGTGAAGATTCTCCTGCAGAATGTGAAGAATCTAATTGCGGTTTCGAAGAACCATGTGAACTTCCTGAATGGGTGAACTGTTGGGGGTGTATGGAAGGAGAACTGGCAGTATCTAACCATAAACGGCTTCATATGGAGTCATTTTAGATGTAGTATGATAGGAAGTATTGTACCACCATCCAGCGAGAGGGAGCTACTTTGCCCATTGATGTTGATGTTCAAAGGTGAAGCAACGAAGATAAGTTTCCAAACATTTGTTGGCGACTTCAGTGTGACCATCTGTTTGTGGGTGATATCCTGAAATCATATTTAGTTTGGTTTCAGTGAGGTGAAAGAGTTCGGTCCAAAAATGACTTGTGAAAGTTGCGTCACGGTCTGAGACAATGGAAGAAGGGATTCCATGAAGACGAAAAATTTGGTCCATGAAAATTTGGGCGACTGAGGAGGCGGTATATGGATGGCTAAGAGCACATAAATGACTATATTTGGAGAGTCGATCAACCACAACTAAGATTACTATCTTCGCTCCAGATTTAGGGAGCTCTTCAATGAAATCCATTGAAATATATGTCCAAATCCTTGTAGGTATGGGAAAGGGTTCGAGTAAGCAGGGGAGGAGTGTAGTTTCACCCTTATGGCACTGGTAGGTATCACATTCGACAACCATCTATTGAATTTCTCATTTCATTCCCTTCCAAAAGTGTTGAAATATTGTAACTTCGAAGAATATTCTATATGTATCTTTTGTGGTCCCTGATGGTCCTACCGGGAGAACCACTTGTATTATCTTGTACCCTGATGCTTCTAATCAGAAGAACTAATAAGAGTCATGAGGTTGTCCCCTCTAATTGTAAAGGTGGGTCATTAGCACCCCAGTGTGGTTACTTGAGCCTACATGTCACATGAGTTAATTGAAGTGAACAGATGAATATAAATAGAGGTGTATCTCTCCTCATTTGTGACACACACTCTCACTTGTGTAGCGCATTTACAAAGAAGAGAAGTAGTTGGAGAAGGATGAGGATCAGGCTTTGATCTCCTTACTGGTTTTATCTTTTATTTTTTTGGGACATCTATAATGAGGAAGCTTTTGCTGGGTTTTTCCCTGTAGGGTTTTCCTAGGATAAATCTTTGTGTTCCTTTTGCATGGTTGTGCTTGTCTATCTTTCAGTGATCATGTTTATATGCTTTTGTTATAAAAATGAAATGAAATACTGATGTTTTAGCTAAGCATATGAAAATTTAACATGGTATCAGAGCCACCTTGAAAGAAGACATTGTGCAGCTAAAAAATCTAGGGCTTCTTATTTTTTGGGTCTCTATCCATGATTGATCAACAAAAGAAGGCTAGATTGACTCTCCATTGAAGGGCACATCTTTCTGTCGAAGCAGAATTTGATTCTGAGCATTTTCAGTTTTGGTGCGAAAAATTAGGGCTTTCTATAGAAGAAGAATTTTTGAGTGAGCCCAGCATAGGATTTTTCTCCTTATCAAAATCGAATTTTAGAGACCTGAATCAAGAAATTTGGCTGGGTGAAACTTCGGGAAAGTCAAACCCTAGTTTGACCCCTATCTGAAAAAACCCTAAATACTAAAACTGCTAATTTTTGGTACATTCGCTATATCCTGAGATTGGAGAAGGCTTCGGAGTTGAAAATTGCAGAGGCTGAAGATAAAATCCTGATTTACGCTGTATCCAAAATTCAGCCTCAGATTCGCTATATTCTGGGAGATATGACCCCTCCAAGTTAGGGCTCCAGCCTCTTCCAGAATTCATCCATAAACAGGACACCTGGGGAGAATTGCTATAGCGTGGGCTACAGAGGTCCAAATGGAATTCATAAAGATGCTCCAAAAAGAGCACAGATTTTAATTTCTGTGGTTCGAATTTCAGAACCTAAAGATGAACCAAAGGCACGTGGCATTCCGTACAATTTCACTGTTCTGAACAGTCTTGTAACAGGTCACCTTTGGAAAATGATCATAAATCCCAATTGGTGAAACCAATTCTGATGAAACCTATTGTGTTGGATCAGGGACATGTGAGGTTACCTTAGTGAGAAATTGTATACATAGAGGAGTAGTAATTTCGGAGATATCACATAAACAGTAACAAACATTTATGCAGAAGAAATTAGAAAACTAGGGCTTCCTGTTCCGGGAGCTTCCCTCCACCGTTTTTAGAAAAGGAGTACATTGGACAAGTCCATTTGAAGAGATATATATTTCTATCCAATTAGATCTAAAAGATTCTAAGTTTTGAAAATTAGGGTTTTTCTGACAAACCCTAGATCAGCCAGCTCCGGAAGTAGGACGGACACCTCAAATCGGTAAGATCTAATCTTTTGCTATTTGCATTTGAGGTTCTCATTTCAAAGTGATATATCACATCAGTTGAAAACTTCCAAGCATGGAAGTATTTGATATCTCTGAAGAAAATGAATTGGACACCTACATGAGTATAGAGGTTCCAATTCCATACGAAGATGAGGCTCAAAGCCTTACACAAGAAGAACTTGATCAAGTCCAAGAAGATCATTGTTGATTCAATCACGAATCAACTTATACCACAAGTGTCTTCCCTAAAGACACCGAAGATGTTTGATTCCTTGATCAAGCTATTTGAAGATAAGAACTTAAATCAGAAGATGGCTTTGAGTAAAAAGTTGAAGAATGTGAAGATCTAGAATGCAGAACAACTTGAAGCGGTAGAAGAAGAATGTATGCCAGAAGTAAGTGATTACTTTCAACTCGACTAATAAGAAGAGAAGAAGAAGATGGGAGCAATTGAAGATCAAGTTCTCACCATTCAAAGAAGATCCCTCAAGTGACGAGGAATATGAAAAACTCAATTCTTGAAGAACCTCTTATTCATCTTATCATTTGGATAAGAAATGATGATTTCATGAATGAAGAAGATGATAAAGCAGAAGGATCAAGATGGAGTCTACCCACGAAACAAATAAAAGATAAGTATTCAGTTGCCATTTCATGATATTGTTTTGTTATACATTTGATTATATTAAGTTGATGTGTTATGCATGATGGATTGTTTACATTAATACTACTAATATGCATGTGATGGGTAAGTAGCTCATGGCGCTATACAACTCTCCAGTGCTACTTATCAAACCTCTTTACTGACATATTGGATTAGTGTACAATCTCAATGATGTCATGGTAGAGATGGAAGGCATCTAGAAAGTTTCTGTGAGATACGGATGGATGTTGTATTGGCTAAATAGTTGCATGATGCATAAGAATTTGTCGTTATGCATATGTTTCATGAAATAATTCTAACCATGCAACTGGTGCATTTGAATTGTAGGAAAGGTTTTGTACAACCTCCTACAAGAAAAGAAGGACGAGACTTGTTCTGAAGAACAAGTGATGACAATTCAATAAACATGAATCTGAAGCTCCCAGGGTCAGAGACACCACGACGGAAGAAAGAGCTTCAGAAAGTGGTACATCCACCTCAAAGGATGAATACCACCATGGGTATGAGAGATAACTCAAGATGAAGAAAAGAATGCTATAAAAGAAACTATGATCAAAGAATAACAGTTGATCATGGGGAATGATGTATACGATATGATTTCGAGACATAAAGGGAAGTACATAGTATCCTCCATATGGATCTACAAGAACAAGTGTACAAAGAAAGGTTAGTGATTTGCCTAAGAAAGAATAGACTATGACATGACATACTCTATTGACCTGTACAGAATGAAGAAGGAAGATATACTCCACTTCAGGGGGAGTGACTACAGAAGATATATGAGTTCGACACAGTACGACATGATGGACAGCTTCTTGATGGATCGAGACTTTACCAAGAGTAAAGT
>LPNX010762915.1:99626-235606 GCA_001517045.1 Pseudotsuga menziesii
GGTTCACCTCGTAACTGCAAAACATGTGATGAGATATCTGAAAGGGACTATAGACTTTGGTTTATATTGTGATGGTAGCCATGAGTATAGATTGTATGGCTACACATATGCAGATTGGGCTGGAAGTATCTCAGACAGGAAAAGCACATTAGGTAGATGCTTTTGTTTGGGGTCTGCTACGAGTTCATGGTTTAGCAGGAAATAGTCCAATGTTTCTCGTATCATGGCTGAAGCAAGATACATAGCAGATTGCTCTACTAAGTTGTGAAGCCATATGGCTTCGGAAGCTGATATCGGGTCTCTTTGAACTGAAGATGGATACTACAATGATTCTATGTGATAACCAGAGTTGTGATGACAGAGAACCCTGTGTTCCGTCGTAACACATAGAAATCCGGTATTTCTACATACGAGATAAGATGCAGATGATGATGTTTAAGTATTCCCATACTGAAGATATCGATGATGTTTCAGTATTTACATACTGTAGATGCAGATGATGGTGATTTCATATTTCTATACTAAATATAGAGATGATGATGCTTTCAATATTTCTATACTGAAGATATAGATGATGATGCTTTCAGTATTCACATACTGGAGATACAGATGGTGATAGTTCAGTATTCACATATTGAAGATGTAGATGATGATGGTTTGGTTGCTGATGTGCTAACGAAGCCTCTGTCTTGAGTAAAGTTCAAACACTTTCGAGACAAGCTTGGTGAGGTTCGGAAGAACCTTCCTCGAAAGGGGGAGTAGTGATGTTGCAATGGGATTGTATCATCCCTGAACCTCGTTCAAAATGTATTCGGAGGTCTTGGCCCCTGTGAAAGTGGTAGGATTGCATCATCCCTGAACCTCGGTTCAAAATGTATCCGGAGATCTCGGTCCCCGTGAATGTGGTAGGATTGTATCATCCTTGAACTTCGGTTCAGAACGGATCCGGTGACTTCGGTACTCGAGAACGTGTGTTGATCCTGTAATTCCTAGATGAAGGATTGTCTGAGTTCCACATATGTGTTGATTCCATAATTCTGAAAGGAAGGATCATTGACTTGATCCCGTAATTCCAATAGGAAGGATTGTCTGAGTTCCACAGATGTGTTGATCCCGTAATTCCAATAGGAAGGATTGTCTGAGTTCAACATCTGTGTTGATCCCGTAATTCTGAAAGGAAGGATCGTTAGTAACTCCGTAAAGACCTAAACCCCGTAATTTCGAAAGGAAGGATCATTGAATTGATCCCGTAATCCAATAGGAAGGATTGTCTGAGTTCCACAGATGTGTTGATCCCGTAATTCCAATAGGAAGGATTGTCTGAGTTCCATAAATGTGTTGATCCCATAATTTCGAAAGGAAGGATCGTTAGTAACTCCGTAAAGACCTAAATCCCGTAATTCCGAAAGGAAGGATCGTTAGTAACTCCGTAAAGACCTAAATCCTGTAATTCCGAAAGGAAGGATCATTGGTAACTCTGTAAAGACCTAAATCTCGTAAGTCTGAAAGGAAGGATCATGTTGATGTTTTGATGATAATGATGTTTTTATGATGATGATGACGTACTGATCGAAAGATCAGTGTATGATGATGATGATGTACTGATCGAAAGATCAGAGTATGATGATGATTACGATGTACTGATCGAAAGATCAGAGTGTGATGATGATGATGTACTGATCAAAAGATCAGAGCATGATGATGATGTACTGATCGAAAGATCAGAGTATGATGATGATGAGGTACTGATCAGAGTATGACGATGATGATGTACTGATTGAAAGATCAGAGTATGATGATGATAATGTACTGATCAAATGATCAGTATGTGATGATAATGACGTACTGATCAAAAGATCAGAATATCATGATGATGATGTTGTTTGAGAATTGAAGTATGATTATGGTGCTGATCACGATGTTACCGATTAGGTTGCTGATCGAAAGAACAAAATGCTGAAGAAGTTGTTGCTGATTGAAAGATCAAAGTACTGAAGATGTTGCTGATCGAAATGTTGAAGATGTTGTTGCTGATTGAAAGATCAAAGTGCTGAAGATGTTGTTGCTGATCGAAAGATCAAAGTGCTGAAGATGTTGCTAATCAAAATGCTGAAGATATTGTTGCTGATCGAAAGGTCAAAATGCTGAAGATGTTGCTGATCGAAAGGTCAAAGTGCTGAAGATGTTGCTGTTGATTGAAAGGTCTAAGTGCTGAAGATGTTGATGTTTGAAAGGTCAAAGTGCTGAAGATGTTGCTAAAGGTGTTGCTGATCAAAAGCTCAAAGTGTTGAAGATGTTGCTGATCAAAAGGTCAAAAGATGCTGATGCTGATCAAAGAGTTGCTGTCATTGAAAATTGAAGACGAAGACTATATGATGTTGAAAAGCTTCAAATGATTTATAGATGTGTTACCCTGATAATGTTGATGATGTCCTCTCCTACTATTGTTGTTGTTGTTGTTGTTGTAGAATACCCTTCTCGTTAAGGGGGAGTGTTGAAATATTGTAACTTCGAAGAATATTCTATATGTATCTTTTGTGGTCCTCGATGGTCCTACCGGGATAACCACTTGTATTATCTTATACCTCGATGCTTCTAATTGGAAGAACTAATAAGAGTCATGAGGTTGTCCCCTCTAATTGTAAAGGTGGGTCATTAGCACCCCAGTGTGGTTACTTGAGCCTACATGATTGACTCGAGCCTACATGTCAGATGAGTTAATTGAAGTGAACTGATGAATATAAATAGAGGTGTAGCTCTCCTCATTTGTGACACACACTCTCACTTATGTAGCGCATTAGTGGAGAAGAGAAGTAGTTGGAGAAGGAGGAGGATCAGGCTTTGATCTCCTTACTAGTTTTATCTTTTATCTTTTTGGGACATCTATATTGAGGAAGCTTTTGCTGGGTTTTTCCCTTTAGGGTTTTCCCAGGATAAATCTTTGTGTTCCTTTTGTATGGTTGTGCTTGTCTATCTTTTAGTGATCCTATTTATATGCTTTTGTTATAAAAATGAAATGAAATACTGATGTCTTAGCTAAGCATATGAAAATTTAACAAAAAGAAGTTACGTCTTGCCTACTCATACGTTTTGAGGAACCTAGAGTGCCCTGTCGATGGAGCAGCATGGAGTTCATAGAAGATAGCCTAATGAAGATTTGTGCTCTGGGGAAGCACCAGATGACCCTTGTATCTTAGAGATGAACCATCCCAAGAGTAATGAGGTACAATAGAAGGATTACTGTCCAACTGTTGGATGATTTTAGATAAGGAAGAGTCATTGTCATAGCCTTGTTGAACAGATTGTAGCCAATTTGGAATAGGCATATAAATAGCTGAAAGAGAAGCATGGTCATCACATGTGTGGGAAAGAGCATCCGCCACAAGATTTTCCTCACCCTTCTTGTAAGTGATCTCATAGACATAACCCATGAGTTTGATAACCCATTTTTGTTGTGTTGGGAATGAGACCCGTTGTTCCAAGAAATATTTCAGACTCTGGTGATCAGTATTGATGTAGAAATGATTCCCTAAGAGGTATGGATGCCACTTCTGTATGACATGCAAAATAGCCATCATTTCCTTCTCATATGGAGAGGTGGATAAATTCTTACCAGACAGGGATTTGCTGGTGAACGCAATGGGATGTTCGTCTTGGAGGAGGACAACACCAAGTTCATTGTCGCAAGCATCACTCTCAATATTGAAGGGCTTGGGAAAATCAAGCATAGATAGAACAGGTGTGGTACACATAGCTTGTTTTAGTTTATGAAAGGAACACTTAGCAGTAGGTGTCCATGCAAAAGAATCCTTTTTTAGTAGAGCTGTTAATGGCGCTGAAATCTTCCCATAATCCTTGACAAACTTGCGGTAGTAGCCAGTAAGTCCCAAAAACCCACGAAGGCTCTTTACGGTCTGAGGATGCGGCCAATTTTTCATGGCATCTATTTTGGCAGGATCGACATGAACCCCTTGAGATGAAACAATATGTCGATGTATTTGTAACTTCAGAATGTATTCACTTGTATATCTTCTGTATTGTACCCCGATGTTTATTCTGGGAAGTGTTTGTAATGTACTTGAGTCATGTCATGCCCCGATGTTCCTATCGAGAGATTCAATAATGTAAACAAGTCATGTAAAGTCATTGTGGGTAACCCTCCTATTGATTAAGGGTTAAAGTCCTCGTAGTTGTGGGGCCATAGGGTTATTAGACTCTCCTAGAGAAGTCAGACCTAGTGAGTTATTGTCAAGTTGGGAATTAGTATAAATAGAGAGTGAGCCTCTCTATTTATCACACATTTACTTACACTCAGTTGTGGCGGATAACTGAGAGAGAAGAAGTTGCTGGGATAAGAGAGAGAGACTACTGCTGTCGGGAGATCATCTTACTATTTTTGGGGTTTTTATTTTGGTGTTGATTCTATCTCTGAGGAAGTTGCGGGGTTTTCTCCTTTATTGTTTCCCTGAGGAAAAACTTTGTGTTCATTGTCTCTTATGTTTGATTGCTGTACTTGTTATTCTCTCAGGTAAATATCCTCAGATAATGCTAGATGGAATGATAAAAATCTAACATGGTATCAGAGCTAACCTGAGAAGAAGACACTGTGTAGCTGCGTAAACTAGGGCTTCCTACTTTTTGGATCTCTATCCACAGATTTTTAGCAAAAGAAGGTTGGGCTGACTCTCCTCTCTAGGGCGCATCTTTTTGTCGAAGCAGAATCTAATTTTGAGCAGTTTCAGTTTTTGACCCGACACTACTGCCGAAAATTAGGGCTTTCCAGAGAAGTGGAATTTTTGAGTGAGCCCAGGCCTGGATTGATCTCCTGCCCAAAATCGAAGTTTAGATATCAAGATCAAAGCTTTCGGTTGGACAGAACTCCGAAAAATTCAAACCCTAATCTACTCCTGAACCAACTCTACAGTAATTCAGCTCCAGATCCAGATTCGACATCTTAACCTGGTAAGATCTAAATATTTTTGTATTTCGATTTGAGTTTATCAGTTAAGATGTCTCATCATACCAATCTTGATGAAAATCTTAAGGGAGTTGATAAATTCTGAGCCTGGAAGTATAGGATCTCCCTGGTCCTGGAAGAAAATGAGTTGGACTCTTACATCAATGAAGAGGTTCCAGTTCTAGAGGGAGATGAGGCTAAGGCCTTACATAAGAAGAAATTGGTCATGGCTAAGAGGATTATTGCTGATTCAATCAAGGATCACCTCATACCACAGGTGTCCTCCCTAAAGACACCTAAAGCTATGTTTGATGCCCTGACGAAACTGTTCGAAGGAAAGAACATAAACGATAACATGACTTTGAGGAACCAGTTGAAGAATGTGAAGATCTAGAATGCGAAGACCATACAGTCATACTTCACAAGGGTCTCCTAGATCAAAGAACATCTTGAAGCAGTGGATGAAGAAGTGGAGAATGCAGAGATCGTAATGACCACCTTGAATGGTCTCCCTAGGACACGGGACTCTTTCATTCAATGGATCTGTGCCAGAAAGAAGCTAGTCAAGTTTAGCAGACCATGGGAAGAATGCTCACAAGAAGAAGCTCGAATAATATCTCGAGAAGAAAAGATGGGAAGTGAAGATCAAGCTCTCACAGTACAATCCAAGAAGAACAGAAGGGACTATCATCATTCTAAAGGTAAGCATCCTCCCTCCAGAAAAAACAACTCATATGTTATACTTGTGATAAAATAGGACACTATGCCAGAGATTGTCCTAGAAACAAAAGAAACTCCCACAAGAAGAAAAACAACAAGAGAAGACATCATGCTCATGCTGCAGAAGATGATGAACCTTCCACAAAGAGAATCGAACAAGAAAGTGATGAGTCTTCAAGCGATGAAGAATATGTTTTGATTTTCACTCTCATGGGAAACAACACACATGGAAGCAATGATTGGCTTATAGACAGTGGGGCTTCCAAACATATGACAGGATTCAAAGAGTCCTTTGTGAAACTATTGAAACATGAATCACCCCACAAGGTGAAACTTGGAGATGACTACCAGTATCCAATAAAAGGTAGTAGGGAATCCTCCTATAAGCTAGACTCTGGAAAGTCTATGAAGATGAAGGATGTATTATTTGTAGCAGGACTAAAGAAGAACCTTCTCTCCATATCTGCATTAGATGCAAAATGCATGAGGGTTTCATTTATAGATGGCTAAGTCCTTATGTGGCCAAAGGAAAAGACTATAGATGATGCAGTAGTAATTGGAGAGCAAGAGGGAGGACTATACAAATTGAAGGGCCAACTAGACCAAGCTTTGGTCCATGAATCAATAGAGCAAAATGAACTTTGGCATAGAAGACTTGCACATGTGCACTACAGAGCACTACCACTTGCAAGCAAAACTGTTGAAGGACTTCCATAAATTTAGACAAAACATGACGGTGTCTGCAAAGGATGTGCGAAAGGAAAGAACACAAAGAAGACATTTCCAAGTAGCGAGAGCAAGGAAAAAGGAATCTTGGAAATCATTCACTCCGATGTATGCGGTCCGATGTCATCCAGTTCATTAAGCCGGTATGTATACTATGTTTCTTTTATTGATGATTTTTCTAGGAAGACATGGATATACTTCTTGAAGAACAAAGATGAAGTATTTAGCAAGTTCAAGGAATTCAAAGCCTTGATCGAGAACCACACAGAAAAGAATATTAAGACCTTTCGATCAGATAATGGCGGATAATTCACACCAAATGAATTCAAATAATTATGCAAAGATTCGGGGATTAAGAGGGAGTTAACCACTCCATATAATCCACAACAGAATGGGGTTGCAGAAAGGAAGAATAGAACGATCATGGAAGCTACAAGGGCCATGCTTCATGATCAAGATCTTCCCATGCATCTATGGGTAGAAGCTGCCAGAACAATGGTGTATGTACAAAACCATACTCCACACAGAGTACTTGAGAATAGGACACCTGAAGAAGTCTTTTCCAGCAAGAAACTAGAAGTTATCCATCGACAGAATATTCGGTTGTCCAGTGTACATACATATTCCAAAAGAAAAGAGGACAAAGTTAGATCCTTCAGGAAGGAAGGGTATATTTGTGGGATACTCTGAAAGATTGAAGGCTTATAGAATATACTTCCCAGGATTCAAGAAGATCGACATTAGCAGGGACGTAACATTTGATGAAGACTCAGCTTACAACAAATCCAAAAAGAGACCTGCTGAAGAATCTGAAGAAACAGAAGTACCCAGAATTCATGACACAACCATTAACGAATAAATTCAAGAAGAAGATCAAGAATTAGAAGAACCTTAAGAACCTATAGATCCACCTCAGGAGAAGAATCCTCACAAGAGGAAATCTACTTGGGTACGAGAAGCTATCCAAAGTGTAGAAAGATATGGGGCTCCAGAAGAAAATCACAAAGAAAGAAAAAGAACCAGGTCCTGATCCGGGTATGTAGCCTTATTATGTGACTTCATCGATAAAGTACCTTCCAACTATGAAGACGCGTCAGAAAGGAAAGAATGGAAGGATGCTATGATCGAAGAGTATCAATCGATCATGAAGAATGATGTTTGGGATATTGTCCCAAGACCAGAAGGGAAGTCTGTTGTAACTTCCAAATGGATCTATAAGATCAAGCATGTTGCAGATGGTAGCTGTGGAGAACCTCCTGCAATAAACAATCAAAATGCACGATATAACAGAAATATTGGAGCACAAAAGATATTTTATTGATCGCAGGCCACTTCGAGGGGACAACCTCCTTTGAGCAAGCTCAATACAAAATAACTCTTCGATGCTTTCATTAGCCTCAACACATACTTATATACTAAGTCTAATCTAAACAACTATTACCCCCCATGAATGTGGGATAATGCAACATAATAACTAGACAACTTAACAACTATTACTTACTCCCCATGAATGTGTGATAATATAACATATTGATGGGATGACTTACAAAGCATATGCGTCCGATAAAATATACTAACAAAATAAAGAGGCCCGGTTGACACGAGTTCTTAACATCCCCTCCCTCTTAAAAAAAAACTTTGTCCTCAAAGCTTTAGATGTGGGAACTCTTGCTGAATCTGAAGGAGCGGTTCTCATGTAGCATCCTCTCATCGCATGTTGTGCCACTGAATTAAGACATTTGTGATGGATTGAGAGCGAAGCTGATGAGTGCGCTTATTGAGGATGGCCGCCGGATCTGAAATGATGGATCCTTCATTATCCCATTCTGGTAAAACAATTTGTGCTCTGATGTTGGTGCCAATCACTTGCTGAATGCGAGAAGAAGGAGGAAGTGCCAATTTATAAGCAACAAACCCAATCTTCTGAAGAACTGTATATGAAATAGAGATCTTTGGAGCGAGCGTTTGATTCCCTTTCAGTTTCAAGGAGGATTGCTTGTAAGGCTATAGATGAAGAAAAACCATGTCACCGACTTGAAAAGTGTGCTCAGAATAGTGCTAATTGGCTTGGTGTTTCATGCGGGTTCTAGCCATGTGAAGATTGTTTTGCAAAAGGTGAAGAATCTGATTCCGGTTTTGAAGAACCATGTCAACAGCCTGAACTGGTGAACTGCTGGGGGTGTATGGGAGGAGTATTGGAGGTGTGTGTGTCACATCCCCATCCCTCAGACCAACAAAGAGGACACGACGAACACCAAATACAGCTGGGCAAACAACCCCATGAACATGAACAAAGATCAATGCTGAAAATTAAAAGCTTAAACACAATGCATAACAGGAATGCCAAACATACAAACACACACAGATGCATAATTCCTCAAAGCATTCAGCGGAAGCAAACATATACATTTCTGGCATTTAACATGTTCATCATTATTCATTATACAATAGATATAAATTGCAGAGACAAAACAGCCAAGATTACTTATCTTTTGGATGGTGAATCCCACAACCAGCTACGTCGCTGCAACGTTCCACCCAACCGTAGGTCAGGATGCTCATCAATCTCTCAGTAACGATGCCACCCCCGAGCTGGGCATGATTCCTCCAAGGATAAGGGTCAATGCAGGCTTACACATAGCCAAGGGACACAATCAGCAAACCAATACCGCCAAACAACCCTTCACAACCCTTTGAAGAAGCAAAGACGACCCAGGATAATCCCAACAAACAATGAGCATAGCTCAAGCCCACAAGGCAACACAGAGTTGTTCTTGGCCCTATCATGGCCAAAACAACTCAGCTGCGACCCAAACCAGGGTACTTCAACAGCCACAAACACACGATGAGTGATAGTAGCAATCCACAGTCCCAAAACAGGGAAATTCGGCCAACAGGCTGGGATCAACAACCCACAGCACACATAATTCCTTCGGGTAACGGCTGGGCAACTTACATAGTCCCAAACAAAGGAGAAAACCAACTCCCAGCATGGACAGAGGGAAACTCAACCAACGGATTAGAAGTCCACAGTGGCCCCAAAACGAATTTGAGCACCACAACCAACAAAACGCAGGGAAGGCAACAGTCCAAAACGTAATCAATGAGCACAGCTCACGGCATGGAAAAACCGACTCCAACGGTCTGTGCATGAGGGAACTTGCACTAGACCACAAAACACAAGAAAACATACCCGATTTCGCTCTGTGGAAAACGTGAATGTCCACTGGTAAGCAGCTCCCTTCCTGGCCGCGTGAGAAGGTAAGGCCACGAGAGAAAAACTCGCTGGACTCTGCGCGAGTGGAAAAGAATGCCACAACAGGCCGACGAATCCACGTGAGAGTGAGCAGCAGCCGAGATTCCTACGTGAGGATGAATAGACAGTCGTGAGGCACCAACCGACCATCCGAGAATGGAGTCGTGGGAGAGTGGAGTGAAGGCAGTCGTGGGTGGAGTGGGCATGTGGGCAAAGGACTGACAGTCCTGCCACCCCACTCCCAAAAAAATTAACTGCCTCAACCACCAGCAGCCATTAACTCCTCAGCCAACAACAGCAAAATAGTAAATAGGTTGACAAGGGAAACAAGAAAGGTGGCAAAACAAACAAGGTGGCAACACATGGGTTTCCCCCCCCCATAAACCAAGGTTTGACATTCCCCCACCCCTTATCCTTTGGAACCACGCCCTTTTCATTCAACGTTGCACTGCTGTAGCTGGTTGTGGTTTTAGTTTTAATTGATGTGCGTATTTACATGATGCCGAATTATAATGTGCCAAATGGCACGATAACCATCGACAACTATCCCCATTGCCGAAACACACACACAACAAAATCGATGGTGGGGCTTTTGCCTTGAGCTCCTCACCACGATTAATGAAAATATATACATCATGCAAACGGGGTCAAAACCGGGGACATTACATTCCCCTCCCCCTTGGAATAACACCGTCCTCGGTGTTCCATTACATATATACAATACATATACCATTGCACATCAAAATTTCAAAATTGCAGATCTGTCCCATGTCCAATCATTTACTTTGAATGTTCAAGACCAACCCCCTCGGCTTCCATGGACTTCTCCTGCTGGTTCTCAGCTTCCACCTGATCCCGAAGTCTAGGAACTTTGTGGCTATTGCCCTCATCATGTTCCCTCATTGGGCAGTCTCGGCGTAAATGATGTCCTCCGCATCTCCAGCATCTCGTTGGCTGCTTCATCTTTAGCTGCTCAATTTCCTTTGAGTCTTCATGCCTAGACCGTTTCTCAGCAGGTCGCTTGGACAAATGTCCCATCGCTGATCCACCTTCCTTTCCCTTGCCGATTGCTCCTAGAATGATTTTCACCTCCCTTTGCAAAGCAATAGAGTCTTGCAAAATATGGTGGTTCATTTCACTCTGCCTTCTCTGTATCTTGAGCATCTCCCCAAGATTCTCTTGGGTCTTGGCAATCACTTGAAGGATACTTCCAGCTAAGTCCAACAACTTTTGATCTGCTGCCATGATCAATGTGCACCACCAGGTATCACTCTTCTCACCTGTGAAATGCGCCATTGAAATTCTATCAGACCAAGCATAATATAGACATTAAAAGCAGTCAGTTAATTACCCAATTGGCATGACAGTCCAAGTCTTATCAAGGATACTTTCATATTTTTCATGCCTTCCCCCAACAGGCACACGAGCTCATTCATGTCCATCCTTGGGCAGGGAATTAACCATTCCAGCATTCACAAATTTACTTAATCAAATACACACATTTCATTCCAATCATACATGCATTAAACAATCCTTTGTTTTCACAATGCATAAACACACACACACACACACACACACATATATATAATCAAAAGGCAAGAGAGAGCAGTAAGAGTTTTTCCCCTCTTTATTTTGTTCCATCTTGGAACCCACACCATCACTGTGGCTTTTCATGCTCTCAGCCTCTTTCACTTCACCGTGAATGCTGGACCAATCCTTCTTGGTCATGACACTTAGTGTCTTTGGTCTATTCCAGACCTCTAAACCATGGAGTCTCTCCACATGGTTTGTCTCGGCTGCTAGGACTCCCCCGTCTTACTAGCACCTTTTTCATTACCACTCAACCCGAGCTTTCCAGGGCAGTCACATGTCCACATGCATCTCTAGGATGCTCTCATAGTCCTCACTTCCAGCGACACCTATATCCAAACATTGAATGAATTCACATGTTTAGTTTATTCTCATCAGTTTTATCTCTTAGAGCAAGAGTTTTAAAACATCATAACCAAATCATATACACATGTATATTCATAAGCAAAATAATCCAATACTTATCTCTATCGTGTGTTTCCTCATTCGTCCACAGGATCCTGCTTCGCTTTGCAAGCCTTGTGATTGCCTATGGACTTAGATGTCAGGTCAGCATGCCAGCTGCTCCACAACATCAAATAATTAACGTCTAGCTAGTACATAACCATGTCAACTGGGCTTGGAACTTTATCATGACCATTTCCAGGTCTAGGATCTACTATGGATCCTTAGGCATATCATAGCCCATCATACACTTATGTCAGCAATAACACATACACTTATACCGACAGTACACTTATATCAACATACACTTATATCAACAATAACCCTTACTCTGCAACCCCTCACAACAACCATTTACCATTTTACCTTTTACCTTTAGCCTGTCAACACAAGCAACACAAGCAATGCAAGCAAACTCATCAGCGTTATTGCTCAAAAATTGTAATCACATTTCTCATCATTCACTATCAAATATTGAGACACCAGGAGTGCGCCCACTCCCTAGGGTGTAATCAATATTGAAAACCCTTTCATGACTCAACATCGAAAAAGTGTGCACCCATTCCCAGTGTGTGCCATGCAGGCCCTATGCATACTCAAGCAATCGGTCATAATGGATATTAAATCAAAACATGTTCTGCATATGGAATTTAATAATTAAACATGCATATTCTTAGCAAGGGTCACAGAACACTTATCCATTTGCCGTCGCAGTATGCCTTTGTTAAGGAGAAATGGAGGCTCCTTCCCTGAGTTAACAGTCCCTCAGTTAGCCATCCCAACTCCTTTTTACATTTCATATTCACACATGTCTTACCGACATAATTTATACCATCTCACTCATGTTACTACCGAACATGCAGTGCAGATGAGACATTTCCAAAATGTCCAATGGTGTTTCACTCGAAACCCATTTCCAAGATAAGGGAAAACCTTTCCATGAAGTTTGGCTCTTGTAGGTCATCACACATGATCTTCCTGCAGCGTGTACTCCTGACACATTCATCAAATAGCCAAACAGTCAGTCATTACCTGATACTACAATCCAATTGATCGTTCCATAACCAAGCAATGGCATTGTTAATCAAATTCATTAGGAATTTGCAATTCTATCTACTGCAGGAATTGACTTGTTCAGTTGTGGGTCTCTTGTAAGAAGCACTACTATGCTCATTATAATTTTATGCTTACTATCATAACATGATTACCCACTTACCATGCGTCCCTCCTGACACAATCTTATACAAGCCAACAATGATTAGTAGTCGTTAGCACTTCTTAAATCCGAAATCCACAATTCAAATTTAATAACCCATTATGCATATCAACTACTTTCACAACCATGAGACTTCTTCTCATAAATGGTAGATTATGGCATTGGTCAGGATCTTACCTCTCATTGCCATGCTCGAAATAATCTACCTGAAACATAAGCTTCAAACATCCAAACACAAGCTTATGCAAGCCAGTAGTGACTAGTAGTTGTCAGCAATTCCTTAAATTTGAAATTCACAATTTTAATAAGCTCTTTCACATGGTAGACTCTAGCATTGGTCAGGATCTTACCTCTCACTGCCATGCTCGAATAATCTACCTAAAACATGAGTTTCAATCAACCAAACACAATCTTATGCAAGGCAACAGTGGCTAGTGGTTGTCAGCAATTTCTCAAATCCGAAATTCACAATTCTAATTTTAACAACCTATTATGCATATCATATGGTAGATTCTGGCATTGGTCAGGATCTTACCTCTCACTGCCATGCTCGAAATAATCTACCCGAAACATAAGCTTCAAACATCCAAACACAAGCTTATGCAAGCCAATAGTGACTAGTAGTTGTCAGCAATTTCTTAAATTTGAAATTCACAATTCAAATTTAACAAGGTCTTTCACATGGTAGATTCTGGCATTGGTCAGGGTCTTACCTCTCACTGCCATTCTCGAATTAATCTACCTGAAACATGAGCTTCAATCAACCAACACTTGGTAAGTTTGGATGCATATAACTTTTCATTGCTACAACCATCACTGAAGCATTTTCAGAATTTATAAAATTCAAATAATTCCAGCTGCTAGTCACATCAATATTCTCAAGCTCATTTACTTTATGCAATCATTATCATATTAACATTTGCAAGGCATAGTCACACCATTCATGCAATTAAATGAAATGTTTAGATACTCCTTACTTCACAGGCATATCATTCATACCACCTTGCTCTTCAATAGAGCGTTTCTGGCAGCCAACTGATCATGACTATCCTGCATTCAATATACCATGCATGGCCTAACCATAACTACCTCATATAGGATGCATTACTACAATCAAGATCAGCATTACTTACTTTCCTAGGCTACTAAGCTCAATCAACATATACAGGGATGACACCTTTCTATATTCAAACATCCACATGGTATGAGGTCTCTTACCTTTACCACTCCATGGAATTTGTCACAAGCAAACTCTTACCTGCATGGGTCATACTTACACCCTTAACATGACCAATTTGGCTGGTCCTTGCAGGAGATTACCGAATTTGCTCACCAAATTTTGTTATGGACTTGTTGCCTTATCCCTTTCTCCACAGGGTTGCTGGTCTTATTCATCAGCATCAGCAACGTATTCAGCTAGGTCCATGTCATCGTTGGTTTTGCCACTAATGCCAACATCAAAGCAATGATTATCATTAGTGGTTCATTATAAATATATAACCCCCAATATTTTTACCAATCATGCAATATCCTATGCATGCAATACATATCCTCATGCGTTCCAAGCATGAAACTCATGAATATAGTTATAATCAGCAAGATAGAGTTTTAAGGAAACTTCCCTTTTCAAGTCTTTCATCCTGGCATGGAACTACTCTTTCATGCAACAGTTGATTAGCCTTCATAGTCCTTGCTACCTCTGGGCATGCAAATGTCCAGATTTTTCCATTGGACAGCAGTGGCCGTCATTAGCACTTTGCTGCTTCATTGTTAGATTCTGGTCACTTATCCTTGTTCCCTATCGGATAAGCTTTCCAACGCCTGTCCACATGCTTCATTCCGACCTCGGATGTGAAAACCACACCACTTCTAAGAATGAAGACTTTAACCAAATCTTTGCATTTTGGACAGGGTGCCATCTTCAGCCAACTTCAGCCACCTGTAAACCACTGAGAACAACTGAAAATCCCATTGGAAAGCAGTCGAAATCTGCTGGAGATCCCACTGAAAACCACTGAGAAATCTCCTTTGAAAAACTCAATTCTCTTTGTGCAGAATCGGATCTCAAACCACTAATCCTTCTGCAACGGCAGCTCTCGGAAGGCTTCCCCTTCCGCAACGGCGGCTCTCGGAAGGCTTTCAGCTTCCACAACGGCAGCTCTCAGAAGGCTTTCCCCTTCCACAACAGCGGCTCTCGGAAGGCTTTCAGCTTCCGCAACGGCGGGTCTCGGAAGGCTTTCCCCTTCCGCAACAGCGGCTCTCGGAAGGCTTTCCCCTTCCGCAACGGCGGATGCTCATTCACTTTCTTCTTCCGGCGATCAATATTTTCGTTATTTAGAAAAATTTCAAACTTTCTTTTACCGCGTCGGCTGTTGGCAGTCTTTCTATATCGGAAGCCAAATGGCATTGGCTTCCGCAACAGCGGCACATGAAATGCTTTTACCTCCGATGAGTGAATTGACTTTTTGCCTTAGAAAATTTTTCAACTTTCTTTCTTTACATTGGAGGCCTCACCCGTCGGCCGGGAAGTTGTTTCTCCATCTGCAACGGCGGACGCCTAATCCTTTCTCCATCCACAACAGCGGATGCCTAATGGTTCCTCCATCCGCAACGGTGGACGCCAAATCATTTCTCCATCCGCAATGACGGCACGTGGAACCTTATCTTCTTCCGGCGACAGTCTTTCTTCGTCGGACGACTTACCGCTTTTCTCTTCCGCAATGGCAGCAATCATTCCCCTTTTTTCGTCGACGATTTCATACTTAGACAAATTTTCAAAAATTTGTCTTTCTTCTTTCCGCCAAACATAGCACCTGTCGGCGGTCGGATCAGTTTTCGTCAGACGTTTAGTTGCTTCTTCTTCCGCAACGGCGGACGCAGAACCCTTTCTTCTTCCACAATGGCGAACACTTAGGCAATTTTCGCGGCTTTCTCCAAACTGTTCCGACATCGGTGGTATTTATCATTAGAAGCCTTAGGGATTTTGGCTTCCGCAACGGCGGAAGTCCCTTCCGCTAATTGTTTCGATTGGGGAACACTCAGACAAATTTTTCAAAATTTTGTCTTTCTTCTTTCCGTCGAATATAACACATGTCGGCAGTCAGACCACTTTCCCGTCAGATGCTTAGTTGCTTCTGCTTCCGCAACGGCGGACGTGCAAACCATTTCCCCTTCTGATCGGCAGCTGTTTACATCGGAAGCCAAATGACTTTGGCTTCCGCAACGGCGGATGCGCAAACCATTTCCTCTTCCGATCGACAGCTGTTTACATCGGAAGCCAAATGACTTTGGCTTCCGCAATGGCGGGTGCTCAAGCACTTTCTTCCTCCGACAGTCAACGACTTCGAGCCTTTTTCCTCCTCCACGGCATCGACGATCAGAGGAATTTTCCATCGGGCGCCTAATCGCTTCTCCTTCCGCAACGACAGAAGTTCACTTCCTCTAGTGGCCCGCCGACTGTTCAACACTTATGCAAAATTTTTGAAGTTGCTGCTGTTCTGCTGGACAGAGAAGGTAATCCTGCCTTCTGTCACTACATCCTTCATGGCCCATAGAGGCCCATTGTTGCAACCTTGGGCTCTGATACCACTCTATCACGTCCCCATCCCTCAGACTGACAAAGAGGACATGACAAACACCAAATACAGCTGGGAAAACAACCCCATGAACATGAACAAAGATCAATTCTGAAAATTAAAAGCTTAAACACAATGCATAACAAGAATTCCAAACATACAAACAGACACAGATGCATAATTCCTCAAAGCATTCAGCGGAAGCAAACATATACATTTTCGGCATTTAACATGTTCATCATTATTCATTATACAATAGATATAAATTACAGAGACAAAACAACCAAGATTACTTATCTTTTGGATGGCGAATCCCAGAACCAGCTATGTCGCTGCAACGTTCCACCCAACCATAGGTCAGCGTGCTCATCAATCTCTCAGCAACGCTACCACCCCCGAGCTGGGCATGATTCCTCCAAGGATAAGGGTCAATGTAGGCTTACACATAGCCAAGGGACACAATCAGCAAACCAATACCGCCAAACAACCCTTCACAACCCTGTGAAGAAGCAAAGACGACCCGGGATAATCCCAACAAACGATGAGCACAGCTCAAGCCCACAAGGCAACACGGAGTTGTTCTTGGCCCTATCGTGGCCAAAACAACTCAGCTGCGACCCAAACCAGGGTACTTCAACAGCCACAAACACACGATGAGTGATAGCAGCAATCCACAGTCCCAAAACAGGGAAATTCGGCCAACAGGTTGGGATCAACAACCCACAGCACACACAATTCCTCCGGGTAACGGCTGGGAAACTTACACAGTCCCAAACAAAGGAGAAATAACCAACTCCCAGCGTGGACAGAGGGAAACTCAACCAATGGATTAGAAGTCCACAGTGGCCCCAAAATGAATTTGAGCACCATAGCCAACAAAATGCAGGGAAGGCAACAGTCCCAAAACGTAATCAGTGAGCACAGCTCACGGCATGGAAAAATGACTCCAAGGGTCTGTGTGTGAGGGAACTTGCACCAGACCACAAAACACAGGAAAAAATACCCGATTTCGCTTTGTGGAAAACGTGAATGTCCACCGGTAAGCAGCTCCCTTCCTGGCCGCGTGAGAAGGTAAGGCTGCGAGAGAACAACTCGCTGGACTCTACACGAGTGGAAAAGAACGCCACAACAGGCCGATGAATCCATGCGAGAGTGAGCAGCAGTCGGGATTCCTGCTTGAGGATGAACAGACAGTTGTGAGGCACCAACCGACCATCCGAGAATGGAGTCGTGGGAGAGTGGAGTGAAGGTAGTCGTGGGTGGAGTGGGCGTGTGGGAAAAGGACTGACAGTCCTGCCACCCCACTCCCAAAAACATTAACTGAATTCATTTTGGGGCCACTGTGGACTTCTAATCCGTTGGTTGAGTTTCCCTTTGTCCACATTGGGAGTTGGTTTTCTCCTTTGTTTGGGACTGTGTAAGTTTCCCAGCCGTTACCCGGAGGAATTGTGTGTGCTGTGGGTTGTTGATCCCAACCTGTTGGCCGAATTTCCCTGTTTTGGGACTGTGGATTGCTGCTATCACTCATCGTGTGTTTGTGGCTGTTGAAGTACCCTGGTTTGGGTCGCAGCTGAGTTGTTTTTGCCACGATAGGGCCAAGAAAAACTCCGTGTTGCCTTGTGGGCTTGAGCTGTGCTCATCGTTTGTTGGGATTATCCCGGGTTGTCTTTGCTTCTTCACAGGGTTATGAAGGGTTGTTTGGCGATATTGGTTTGCTGATTGTGTCCCTTGGCTATGTGTAAGCCTGCATTGACCCTTATCCTTGGAGGAATCATGCCCAGCTCGGGGGTGGTAGCGTTGCTGAGACATTGATGAGCACACTGACCTACGGCTGGGTGGAACGTTGCAGCGACGTAGCTGGTTGCGGGATTCGCCATCCAAAAGATAAGTAATCTTGGCTGTTTTGTCTCTGCAATTTATATCTATTGTATAATGAATAATGATGAACATGTTAAATGTCGGAAATGTATATGTTTGCTTCCGCTGAATGCTTTGAGGAATTATGCATCTGTGTGTGTTTGTATGTTTGGCATTCCTGTTATGCATTGTGTTTAAGCTTTTAATTTTCAGCATTGATCTTTGTTCATGTTCATGGGGTTGCTTGCCCAGCTGTATTTGGTGTTCGTCGTGTCCTCTTTGCCGGTCTGAGGGATGGGGACGTGACAGTGTGACCATAAACTGGTTTATATGGAGTCATTTGAGATGTAGTATTGTAGGAAGTATTGTACCACCATTCGGCAAGAAGGAGCCACTTTGCCCACATATGTTGTTCTTCAGAGGTGAAACAACGAAGATAAGTTTCCCAATAGTTGTTGATGACTTCATTTGGACCATCTATTGGTGGGTGATAAAATGAACCCATATTCATTTTGGTGTCAGTAAGGAGAAAATGACTTGGGAAAGGTGTGTTGCGGTCTGAGACAATGGAAGAAGGGATTCCATGAAGAAGGAATATTTTGTCCATGAAAATTTGTGCAATTGAGGAGGTGGTATATGGAGGTCTGAGAGCACAAAAATGATGATATTTGGAGAGCCGATCAACCACAACCAATATTACGCCCTTCCCTACATATTTAGGGATCCCTTGAATGAAATCCATCGAAATATATGTCCAAATCCTTGTAGGGATGGGCAAAGGTTCGAGCAATCCGGAAAGGAGTGTAGTTTCACCTTGGTGGCGCTGATAAGGAGCACATTCAGAAACCATATGTTGAATTTATCATTTCATTCCCTTCCAAAAGAAGTGACATTGTGCCCTCTCATATGTTTTCATGAACCTAGAGTGCCCTGCCAATGGAGAAGCATGGAGTTCATAAAAGACTGCATGTTTAATATCTGTGCTCTGGGAAAGCACCAGACGACCTTTGTATCTCAAAGAAGAGCCATCCCAAGAGAAATGTGGTACCACAGAAGGGTTACTGGCCAACAGTTGGATGATTTTAGATAATGAGGAGTCATTGACATAGCCTTGTTGAACAGAGTGTAACCAAGTTGGAATAGGCATAGCAATAGCTGAAAGAGAGATAGGGGCATCAAATGTGCGGGAAAGAGTATCGACCACAAGATTGTCCTTAGCCTTCTTGTAATTGTTCTCATAGTCATAACCCTTGAGTTTGATAACCCATTTCTGTTGTGTTGGGGATGAGACCCATTGTTCTAGGAAATATTTCAGACTTTGGTGATTAGTCTTGATGCAGCAAGGATTCCCTAAGAGGTATGGCCACCACTTCTGTACAGAGTGCAAAATAGTCATCATTTCCTTCTCATATGTGGAGGTGTATAAATTCTTTCCAGGAAGGGATTTACCGGTGAATACCATGGGATGTTCATCTTGAAAGAGGAAAACACCAAGTCCATTTTCGCAAGCACCACTCTCAAGAGTGAAGGGCTTGAAAAAATCAGGCATCTGAAGGGTGCATCGGAATGAAAGATCCAAGGGAGAATTTGAGACTGCCGAAGGTTGCATCTGAATGAAATGGAGCTGAGTGATGACACCATGTGAATTCTTCTTAAGGATCGTTTCCATGCAATGTGAACTGATGATGCTAAGAGACCCTAGTTGTAAGCCATTGAATGTGTGTTTTTTCCCATTGACTAAAAAATGCATCCACAGTTTAGCAAAATCCCATAAGATGGGTCCAAGTGTGCGTAACCATTGAGTGCCCGAAATCACAGAACAACCTCCGAGGGGTATGGTAAACATGTTAGAGCGCAAGTTATAATCTCCAATAGAGATACACACACTGCAATACTTTCCTTTGCAAGGTAAGGTTCTGCCATTGGCAACCATGACTTTAAAGCTAGAGAAAGGATGGACAAAATAATCAACTTGTTTAGCAATCTGAGGGTCAATAGGCGGTTGCGAAATGTTGACCTGACCATCTACTAGATCCTGAGTAGTGTCACAAATTTCAAGTGTAGGCGGAGAAGCCACATCTAAGAAATAGGGCTTGTGTTCAGTACATTGATGTCCCTGGGTGAATTTATCATCACAATTATAACAAAGTCCTTTTCCCCTAAGTGCCCACATCTCAGCTTCAGAAAAATGCTTGATAGGAGTGGTTCTAGGAGTCAGAGGGATTGGATGTCTTTGGGGAACCATATTTTTGAATGGAACAAAAGTGGATTTGGGGCGTTGCTGAGTCCTAATATTGTCCTTCTCCAACTTAGCCAACCCTAGGATTTTCATCATGGTGTTGGGACAGAACATTGTAATGTCAGATCAGATTGTATCCTTAAGACCACTGATTAAACAACTCCTGTAGAATGCATCAGAAAATCCTTCTGTGTGCTTGACTAAGTTCTCAAATTCTATTTGATACTCTCTTACAGTGCCAGTTTGGCGAATTTTGGTGAGTGCTTCAGTGAATTCATCAAAACCACTAGGGCGAAATCGGTGCAAAAGGAGTTGGCAAAAATCTGTCCATTGGGGCTCTTCATGATCCTTGATGTACCAACAAAACCATTGAAGGGCTTCACGTTCCAAATGAAATGATGCAAGTGAGATTTTGGTGACATCAAAAGTGTTATGCATATTAAAGTATTGTTCTGCCTTGTGTATGCATCCACTTGGATCATCACCATTAAAGCAAGGGAATTCAATATTCGGCCCACAAAAGTTGCTGGAAGTAGAGAACGCAATGCCTGCAGAAGACTCAGGTTGTTGCTGGTTGCTCGTGGCTAAATACTGAAGATGGAGGTCGAGAAATATTTGATCTAGATCTTCGAGTTTGGTCTTGAGGGTGACAAGTTCTTCTTCCATTTGTCTATTTGCTTCTGCGTGGGGGACAACCATAAGCAAGTTGGGTTTTTTTATTTTTATTTTATTTGATCAAAAATGGGTGGAAAAAAAATAACAGACAAGGTTTTAGAAAAGAAAAATTTTGAGTTGGGAAAAATGCGAGTGGGTAACTAGGTTGTGGACACTTTCTGAGGGACAAGGAAACAAAAAATGTGAATTTCAGAAGCGGTGTGAAAGAAGGAGGTGGAATTTTAAGCTTTGGGAAGTGGACTTAGGATAGGGTCTTCAATGATTGAAATATGTAGAATGGAATAACAGGGGTTACAGTGAATTTTCAAGGGAAACAGAGCTGAATTAAGGAATATATGGCTGGTTTTTTTTTTCCTGAAGAAATGAAATGTGGCGGTGCTAGAAAGCTGTGCTTTATCAACTTGAATTGGAGTAAATGATCTCTGACAGTTCTGGAATTCTGCATGTTATCAACTGTAAATAGATATGGACCCCAGGTATATTCGGCTTCCTAATGGTTCAAAGGTAGTCACTCGGCCACCAAGGCTGTCTCAGGCTTGAGTATTGGGGCAGTACCCCTCACTTCACGACGCAGGTAAAAATGCTAACCGCTTGGCAAAAAACGATAGCTCTTTGGTTTTCCTCTTGGATGGGAATCTAGTCAATCTGGTGGGTGTCGTTTCCCTTTTCGCTTGGCAGGTCCTCTCAATGGCCAGCTACTTCGAGGTTCCTGTGGTACTCCTCAGAATGAGTTTTAGGGCTATGCCCAAGTACTTCCCACAGTTAAGCGGGTAGGGTTTATTCCCTGATCTGAATGAAAAATACCGCTGCAAGAAGAAGAACTACTGCAATAATCACAGTACCAGAAAAAATGTGACAGAAATTCCACGCATTGCTCAAAAACCCGTAATTAGAGCTAGGGTTTTGAGACGAAAAACTTTTAAAATGAGCATAACCCGATCTATAATGCTCAAAATCGCTATTATAGCCTATTTCTGGAACTGGAACAACCACTCTGCTTCTACCCATGAGATTGGAATAGACCCGGTCAAAAGATTTTCGCTTTGCAATTTCCGCGACCGTCACTGAAATTCTGAAAAAATGTTGATTTTAAATTCGCAATATCTCCACTTTTAGAAATCCAAATGAGATGATTTTTTTTTTGAAACTGCGTATTTTTGAAAGAGGTATTCAGATATGCAACTTATTTTTCTTGAATATATATAGAAAGTTTAAAAAATGGATGTGAAATTCGTTGCCCAATTTTACCCCTTTTTTTTTTTCCAAAAAAAAAAAAAATTCTCCACTTGTGCCAAGGAAAGTGCTCTGATACCAGATGTGGAGAGCCTCCTGCAATAAAGAATAAAAATGCATGATATAACAAAAATATTGAAGCATAAAAGACATTTTATTGATTGCAGACAACTTCGAGGGCGCAACCTCCTTTGATCAAACTCAATACAAAATAACTCTTCGATGCTTTCATTAGCCTCAACACATACTTATATACTAAGTCTAATCTAAACAACTATTACCCCCCATGAATGTGGGATAATGCAACATAATAACTAGACAACTTAACAACTATTACTTACTCCCCATGAATGTGGGATAATACAACATACTGATGGGATGACTTACAAAGCATATGCGTCCGATAAAATATACTAACAAAATAAAGAGGAGGGTTGACACGAGTTCTTAACAGTAGCATAGAGAAATATAAAGCAAGATTTGTGGCTCGTGGCTTCTCCTAGAAATAAAGAATAGATTATCAAGAAACTTTTGCACCTGTAGCCATATACACTTCCATTAGATCAGTACTTGCTCTGGCTGTAGTGATGAAATGGAAGATACACCAGATGGATGTCAAGACTGCTTTCTTGAATAGTGTAGTGGAAGAGGAAGTGTATGTGGAGCAGCCACTCGGTTTGGAGACACATGATAGGGAGTCTCATGTGTGTAAATTGAAGAAAGCCATGTACGGTTTGAAACAGACACCTAGGACATGGTACAACAGAATTGACAACTTTCTATCTAGTTTGGGCTTTACCAAGTGTAAAGCAGATTCCAACCTTTACTACAAGGTTCAGATTCCAACCTTTACTACAAGGTTGAAGATAGTAACCCAGTGATACTCCTAATGTATGTAGATGATCTGTTGTAACAGGTATGGATGGGTTGATTGTTGATATGAAGAGGAAGCTTCCGCTGAGTTTGAAATGAAATACTTGGGTATGATGCACTATTTTCTAGGCATGGAGGTGTGGCAGAATGCAGATGGAATCTCCCTCGGACAAGGGAAATATGCAGTAGAGATCCTGAAGAGATTCGGGATGATGGACTGCAAGGCCATGACCACACCTATGAAATCGAACCTGAAGCTATTGAGTGATGCTTCATCTGAGTCAGTTGATGCCATGATGTATCGTCAGATGATTGGGTCCTTGATATACCTGACGAATACGAGACCAAATATTTGCTTTACTGTGAACACCTTGAGCCAGTTCCTGACAGATCAGAGACATGTTCACTTGATTACTCCAAAGCATATTCTGAGGTACCTAAAGGGTACAGTTGATTATGGGCTCAAGTATAAGGCTGATCAAAAGATTAACCTGGAAGGTTATGTTGATTCAGATTGGGCAGGCAGTGCCATCGATAGAAAGAGCACTTCACGATGTTGTTTGAGTATGGGAACAGGTGTGATCTCTTGGTTTAGCAGGAAACAGTCTTGCGTGGCATTGAGTACAGCTGAAGCAGAGTATTTCTTAGCTTGTTCAGCTAGTTGTGAGGAAGTATGGATGAGGAAGCTACTATCTAATTTATTTGATCTCTAGTTGGATGCTACTTGTATATATTGTGACAACCAGAGTTGTGTGAAGATGTATGGGAACCCAGTGTTCCATGACAAGTCGAAGCATATCGAGATCAAATATCACTATATTAGGGATATGGTGCAGAGAGGAGCATTGAAGCTCCAATATGTTGCGACAGACGAATAAATAGCTGATGTGTTGACTAAGCCATTGGCTAGAGTGAAGTTTGAGTACTTTAGGGAGAAGCTTGGTGTTCTCCAGATCAAGGTTCCCTCCAAGGGGAAGTGATGAGTCTGTGAGCCATTCTGACATGGTGAGAGGATTGTTTCCTTCCATGGTCAGATGTAAGGGTTGAGCCATTCTGTCATGGTGAGAGGATTGGTTCATTCCATGGTCAGATGTGAGTGCTAAGCCATTCTGAGGTGACTGTGGGATGTGTTCTCACATGATCAGATATAAGCGCTAAATGCCATTCTCCAGGAGAATGGAGGCACTTGGTCAGTTACCAAGAATACTCAGCTTGGAGCTGAGGGCCATTCTAATGTGACTGTGGGATGTGTTCCCACATGATCAGATGTAAGGGCAGATCCATTCTCACATGGGGGCAGGCTGGCCCCTCCCATGGTCAGATGTAAGGGCAGAGCCATTCTGACATGGGGGCAGGCTGGGCCCTCCCATGGCCAGATGTAAGGGCTGGGCCATTCTAACATGGGGGTAGGCTGGGCCCTCCCATGGTCAGATGTAAGGGCTGGGCCATTCTAACATGGGGGTAAGCTGGGCCCTCCCATGGTCAGATGTAAGGGATGGTACATTCTGACATGGTGGTGGATGTGTTCCTCCCATGGTCAGATGTGAGTGATGGGCAGCCATTCTGACATGGGGGAAGGCCGTGCCCTCCCATGGTCAGATATAAGTGCTGGACGGGCCTTTATGACCAGGTCATGAAGAAGATGAGACCTACTTGAAGGCTAGGCCTACAACCAACATGAGAAAGGGCTGGCTCTGTAGAAATTCCTATGATGAGAAGAATAAAGAGATAACACTAGTGATGATAACCCAATGATGATCCAGATCGAGTGATGATCCATATCTAGTGATGATGATCCAATGGTGATGATCCAACAGTGATGATCCATATTGAGTGATGATCTAGATCCAATGATGATGATCCAGATCGAGTGATGATGATCCAGATCAAGTAATGATCCAGATCCAGTGATGATGATCCAAATCAAGTGATGATCTAGATCCAGATGAAGATGACTTGAAGATGAAGATGACTTGAATATGAAGATGATGAGAACTCGATGATGATCCAGATGATACAAAGAAGAAGACTTGTGCTGATAAATTGTGTCGAGAGAATACCTTCCTAGTTAAGAGGGAGTGTTGATGTATTTGTAACTTCAAAATGTATGCACTTGTATATCTTATGTATTGTACCTCGATGTTTATTCCGGGAAGTGTCTGTAATGTACTTGAGTCATGTCATGCCCCAATGTTTCTATCAGGAGATTCAATACCATAAACAATTCATGTAAAGTCATTGTGGGTAACCCTCCTATTGATCAAGGGTTAAAGTCCCTACAGTTGTGGGGCCCTAGGGTTATTATACTATCCTAGAGAAGTCGGCCATGGTGAGTTATTGTCAAGTCAGGAATTAGTATAAATAGAGAGTGAGCCTCTCTATTTATCACACATTCACTTACACTCAGTTTTAGTGCATAACTGAGAGAGAAGAAGTTGTTGGGACAAGAGAGAGAGAGACTGCTACTGTCGGGAGATCATCTTACTGTTTTGGGGGTTTTGCTTTTGGTGCTGATTCTATTTCTGAGGAAGTTGTGGGATTTTCTCCTTTATGGTTTCCCTGAGGAAAAAATTTGTGTTCATTGTTTCTTATGTTTGATTGCGGTACTTGTTATTGTCTTAGTTAAAGATCCTAAGATAATGCTAGCTTGAATGATACAAATCTAACAAAATATGCCCGAGATAGTCTACTTCCTTCTGCCCAAAAACACATTTAGACTGTTTGGCATAGAGATGATGATCACAAAAAATTTGCAGTACAAGATCTAGATGTTGGAGATGCTCAGCCCATGTTTTACTATATATGAGGATATCATCAAAGAAGACCTTAATAAAGTGTCACAAGTAGGGCCGGCATATTTTATTCATCAATCCCTGGAATGTGGAAGGAACATTTGTGAGGCCAAATGGCATGACCAAAAATTCATAGTGGCCATCATGTGTGCAGAAAGTTGTTTTAGGGATATCATCCTCATGAACACGAATTTGGTGATACCAGAACGAAGATCCAACTTGGAGAAAAAATGAGCACCATGGAGGTCATCCAAAATCTCATCAACAATGGGAATTGGAAACTTATCCTTGATTGTGATGTGATTAAGTGCTTGAAATTCGATGCAAAGGTGACATGACCCATATTTTTTCTGGATAAGAAGAATTGGTGAAGAGAAGGAGTTAGTGCTAGGGTGAATAACACCTTGCTTTAGTAAGTCACGAACACGCATCTCAATCTCTGTCTTGTGGTGAAAAGGGTAGCGATAGGGCCTGAGGTTGGGAGGGATGCTTCCAGGAAGGAGCGGAATACGATGGTGCTCTGGTCTGGAAGGTGGCAATTCCACTTGCTTCGTAAACACACATGCATATCAATCCAAAGTTTGTTGTAGATCAAATGGAGTAGTTGAGACTGCCGAAAGTTGCATCTGAATAAAATGGAGTTGAGAGATGACACCATGTGAACTCTTCTTAAGAATATTTTCTATGCGATGTGAACTGATGATGCTAAGAGACCCTGGTTTTAAGCCCTGCAATGTGTGTTTTTTACCATTGATTGAAAAATGCATCCAAAGTTCAGCAAAATCCCATAAAATGGGTCCAAGTGTGTGTAACCATTGATCGCCCAAAACCACATCACATCCGCCTAAGGGCATGGAAAACATGTCAGAGCACAAATTATAATCCCCCATAGAGATGCACACATTATGACACTTTCCTTTGCAAGGTAAGGTGCTCCCATTGGCAATCTTGACTTCAAATCTGGAGCAAGGATGGACAAAACAATCAACCTGTTTGGCGATCATCAGGTCAATGAAGTTGTGAGTGCTACCATAATCAATGAGTATTGTAAGAGGGAGTTTTTTGAAGAAACCTCTGACCCACATGGTTTGTGGGGTGGTGAATTTGGCTAAGGCATGGAGATATATCTCTGGCTGGTCGTCTGGAGCAGGAAGGTCAACAGGCAATTGCTGAATGTCACCCTCAGCATCTACTGGATCATGAGCATCATAAAAAATGTCAGGTGTAGGCAAAGAATCCACATCCGAGAGATAGATCTTTTTCTCATCACATCTATGTCCCTGAGTGAATTTCTCGTCACAATTATAACAAGTCCCTTTTTCCCAACATTCCCGCATCTCTACTTCAGACAAATGCTTGATAGGAGTGGTTCTAGGAGCTAGCGGAATTTGGGTTCTTTGGGGAACCATAGTTTTGAATGGAACACGAGTGGATTTGGAGCGTTGTTGAACCCTGATCTTATCCTCTGCTAGCTTAGCCAACCCTAGGGCTTCCATCATTGTGATGGGGCAGAACATTTTAACCTCAGATCATATTGCATCCTTCAGACCACTGATAAAAAAACTCAGGTAGAATGCATCAGGAAATCCTTCGGTGTGATTGGCTAGTTTCTCAAATTCTGTCTAATACTCCCTCATAGTGCCAGTTTGGAGAATTTTGGTGAGTGCTCCTGTGAAGTCATCAAAAGCACTAGGGCCTAATCGTTGCAAAAGGAGTTGGAAAAAATATGTCTAGTTTGGATCTGCATGAGCCTTGATGCACCAATGGAGCCATTGAAGGTCTTCATGTTCCAAATGAAAGGATGCAAGTGGGACTTTATTGACATCAAAAGTGTTATGCAGACTGAAATATTGTTCTTCCCTGTAAATCCATCCAGTCAAATCATCACCATTGAAGCAAGGAAAATCCAGCTTCGGCCCACGAAAGTTGCTAGAGGAAGAGAACCGAGTTTCTGCAGAAGACTCAGGCTGTCGACCACTGTTCATGGGTGAATGTTGAATATGGAGGCTGAGAAATTTTTGATGTAGATCTTCAAGTTTGGACTTAATGGTGTCAAGTAGTTCTTCCATTTGTTTGTTTGCTCCGGCATGGGTGACAACCATAAGCAGTTTTTTTTTTAATGGGTAGAAAAACAAAAATGAAAAAGGTTTTAGAAAAGGAAAATTTTGACTTGGGAAAAACTCAGGTAGGTAATTGGGAGTTTACGGGGTTTTGGACACTTTCTTAGGGACAGGAAGCAAAAAATGTGAATTTCAGAGGCAGGATGAAGGAATTGGAAAATTTGTCAGAGAGGGACAATGAAGCATAAATGGAAAACGAAGACTGTGGAAAAATTTGAAGGTGACTGGGAGAGAATCAGAAAAGTTATGACAAACCCTAAAAATAGTCAAATGTGAAATTTTTGGCTTCAGGAACTGGAATTAGGGATAGGGTCCTCAAGGAAGGAATATGCAGAATGGGATGACGAGGGTTGCAGTGAAGTTTCAAGTTAAACATAGCTAAATCAAAGAAGATATGGCCAAAAAATTGCTAAAACTACACGACACAGGTAAAACTACTAACCCTTTGGCCATAAATGACAACTCTTTGGATTTCCACATGGGTGGGAATTTAGTCAATCTGGTGGGGGTCATTACCATTTTTTCTTGGCGGGTCCTCTCAATGGACAGCTACTTCGGGGTTCCTATGTTACTCACAATTAGTTTTAGGGATATGCCCAAGTTCTTCCCATAGTTAAGCGGATAGGGTTTATTCCCTTATTCGAATGAATAATACCGCTGTAAGAAGAAGAATGACTGCAATGATCACAGCACCAGGAAGCACCGCAAAAGAAAAAAATTTGGTAGGAAATCCACCTAACGAGCTCAAGAAAGTTCTCTGATACCATATGTGGACAACCTCCTGCAATAAACAATGATAATGCACGATATAACAGAAGTATTGGAGCATAAAAGAGATTTTATTGATCGCAGACCACTTCGAGGGGGAAACCTCCTTTGAGCAAGCTCAATACAAAATAACTCTTCTATGCTTTCATTAACCTCAACACATACTTATATACTAAGTCTAATCTAAACAACTATTACTCCCCATGAATGTGGGATAATGCAACATATTAACTAGATGACTTAACAACTATTACTTACTCCCCATGAATGTGGGATAATACAACATACTAATGGGATGACTTACAAAGAATATGCGTCCGACAAAATATACTCACAAAATAAAGAGGAGGGTTGACAAGGGTTCTTAACATGCTCTCAAAGAATTGCATCAAATCTGCCACGATATCATACTATGATCACTCTGTTGGAGAATGATACCACCAAGTTGGAGAATGATCAAGTTTTTGTACCACCAAGCTGTTGAAGAACTCTACTCTTCTTTGAACCCATCTCTGCGGAAGAAGTTGAACTTTGCATGGAATAAGCAACTACGAGAACTGTTGAGAACCAATGATTCTCCCTCCACCTACACGTTGGACTGTCTTGGAGTTGGTCGTTGAGCCCTGATTATCATATTTCTCGTGACTAAAAAATTCAGTATTTCAATGTGGGCCAATCACAATGGGCACAAAAAATACTACTGTATCAAAGAGATTAACCCAAATTGCGATCTTGGTGAGAAACCATATTTAGGGGCATCTATCAAAGGAAAATAAAATATGTTAGTTTCTCAACTGAGGACGGTTTCACATCACCTTAGATCTGAGATGGGTAGGTGGACGGTACCTAAGGAAGTGTGTGAAGAGAGAACTTGCATATTCTGTAACAATGGTGTGGTGGAGACAGAGTGGCACTTTGTTATGGAATGTGCAGCCTACCTATGAGGATATCCTCATTCAATATGAAGATAACTTAAAGGCTGATAACATGCACCATCTTTTTAAAGAAGATAAGATCAACCAAATTGCAAGTCTTCTAGTCAAGATTTACAGCAGAATATATGACATGAAAAAGAGTATGGAGAGGAGTTATTACTCTAATTCTTTTGGTCTATTAGGCTGCTCAGCCTAGTATACTTTATTAAAATCATTCATTCCTTCATTCATAGGCTAGTGCGACTAGTTACATTTCTTTTGATATTGCATTGAAGCATGGGGCCTGCATGGAGACTGGCGACATGGTGATTGCATAGACCAGAGACTAATGATCCAAATCTCACAATTTTTTGTGGAATAAGTCTTTGTTGCACTTACATATTTTCTGGTAATTGAAAGAAAGTAATTGGATCAGAAGAATGGAGCTGACCTAGCATGGTATGGTATCGAAACCTTAATTGCAAATCAACTTCGTTGTAATTGAAATCAGATTGGCAAGGAACGAGACTGTGAAACAATCTCCCTCTTTGTGTGAAGTCTAAGTTGTGACCTCTCTTCAAAGTTGCAATGGCACGTTGAAGAGGTATGTGAATTCTATAGTGGTGCGATCTTCGAAGTGTGAAATTTGATAGAAGCACTGGAATTACAATTTAAAGAATAGAACCATTGTTATTTGCATTTTAAAGAATAGAAGTACTCCAACCTATAGATGGCATTAGCACAAAAAATATACCTCTTCTAATAGCCCACTGCAAAGGTTTTCATTGGTTTTGTCACTATTGTGTGCCTTTAATGACTTGTTAAGAACAAAAGATTTGTTCCCATGCATTCAATATTCATGCTTACTACATGTCCACATTAATTGTTAAGGATGCATCTCTCCAAATTGTGACTGCAAATTCTTTGTACTCCTTGTTTACTTTGGGTCATTGCAGCAGAATTTGAAGATTGGTGACTACGTAGCCATTCCTCCTCCAGTAGGAATAGTTGAAATTTTGCAAAAGACTGGATTCCTCATTCTTTGAATGCGCCTTGTACTATTATTATTGTTCGAAGGTTGCATTATGTTGCAAAGATTACCATTGAGTCTGTGGCCTTGACACCACAACATTCAAATATAGAGACCTATTTGCATTTGCAAAGGCAAATAATTCCTTTTCTGAATTTTAACTTGAGGATCATCATCAAATTTTGTAACTTGCAAACATTGATTTTTGTAAGTTTTCATTAAAAGCAAGTTGAATTGAATTGCATTGTACTTGGGTGCATGTTCAAATCATACCAACACCTTTTAATTTCCTAAGTTGGAGTCTTTGTTGAGACTAACTTTGTAAAAGGGTGGAATTGCAATAAACCCTTCTCCATTTGAGTGAGTCATTAATCACATGGCGAGAATAAATGGCCTTGTAGAGTTACTGAATACTCTACTTCACTTTGTTGTCGACAACATTGTCATGATCGACAAGAGCATTCTCACTCACATTTGAGATTATGCAAAATATTCACAAGACACTTGATTTCCTACAACTAGAGTTGCAACTTCAACAAGAAGAAACACATTATGAACTTGTTCATGTTCAAAAGAATCTACTTCATTATTATGTTTAGCAGCCCGCACATAATGATGCCACTACAAAAGCACATAAGCAAATCAATGGCCCCACATAAGTGAAAGAAAATGAAGATGAATACATGCATACTAAGGTTCCGCTTGTTCCTTCCAAGCCCATCTTTAGAACTTGGGTAGAGATCAACCATAATAAGCACAAAACTAATCTTGGATACGACAAGGAAGTGACAAGTCACATTCTCGATTTCTCCAAGCTTGTCCAGTTTCAGAGTGTTGGATTTCTCCATGAGAGTTCTCTTTCATCCACATTAGTTCAAAGTTCAACATTCCAACACTGTGATCAAGTTGGCCACATGAAGGATCATTGTTTTGATCTTCACCCTTATAAGTATTGTGGAAAACATATGCACTCATCAGATAGATGCTTCAACTTGAAGAAACCTATAAGAGAGAAGATTCACTATAGGTGGATTACTTCTTGGCAATGGGACCATCAACAAGCAATAAGATTGATAAGTCATACTGAAGATTTCATTCACGAGTATTGACACTACCTGAAGTTGAGACATCTTCTCCTCACATTGCTCCTTAAAAGGGGGGATTATGAATAGTCAGAATCAAGTGAGTGTGAACAAGCGGGCGGGAACACGCGAGCCTGCATCAGATCTATAGCCTTGATCCTACCACACTCAAAGTTGTAGCCAAATCCAAAGACATGACTATTTAGTTAGTACCATACATCATATTCTACTAGCATGTTGGAATGTTCCAAAAACCTATGGGCCTTTGAGCCAAGTTCAAGAGTATGTGGTCAGCTTAAAACCACTCATTTAATATAAGACATACAACTTTGGCTAGCTTTTCACAATGTTCCAGGAACCTCTAAGCCTTCAATCCAAGTTTTAGAGTTTGTGGTCATCCTTAAACCATCTTCATGGTTCATGATTTTATAGTTGTTGAGGTCGAGGGTTTGTGGTCAACTTTAAACCACCCATGTAGTACATTCATGTGAAATGAAGAGTAAGAGTCAAGTGAATATGAAAAGTCATATAGGAGTCAAAGGGACACCTTGGCAATTTGGAACCCAAGGGTCCTTTCTCATTGTATATATATCTATATTTGTCTAATGAGAAAGCATAGTGTGCATTCTGTTATATTTTTAACATTAAGCTAGCATAACATTAGGATCTTTAATTGAGAGAACAACAAGCACATCAATCAAACACAAGAGACAATGAACACATTGTTTTTCCTCAGGGAAACCATAAATGAAGAAAACCCCGCAACTTCCTCAGAGATAGAATCAACACCAAAAGTGAAACCCAAAAATAGTAAGATGATCTCCCGATAGCAGTAACCTCTTTCTTCCTTGTCCCAGTGTCTTTCTCTTCCTCGGCTATGCACTACAACTGAGTGTGAGTGAGTGTGTGATAAACAGAGAGGCTAGCTCTCTATTTATACTAATTCTCGACTTGACTAAACCCAACTAGGGCCGAATTCACTAGGTGAGTCTAATAACCCTAGTGCCCCGGAACTACAGGGACTTTAACCCTTAGACAATAGGAGGGTTACCCACCTTGACTTGACATGACTTGTTTACATTATAGAAACTCCCGATAGGAACCTCGGGACATGACATGAGTCAAGTACATTACAAATACATCCTAAAATAAACATCGGGTTACAATACATAAGAAATACAAGTGAATACATTCCGAAGTTACAATTACATCAACACTTCCTCTTAACTAGGAAGGTATTCTCTAGACATAATTTATCAGCATAAGTCTTCTTCTTTGTATCATCTGGATCATCATCGAGTCTTCGTCATCTTCACCTTCAAGTCATCTCTATCTTCAAGTAACCTTCATCTTCAAGTCATCTTTACCTGGATCTAGATCATCACTCGTTCTAGATCATCATCACTGGATCTGGATCATCTCTGGAGCATCATCTATGGATCTGGATCATCCCTCGATCTGGATCATCTCTGTTGGATCATCATCACTGGATCTTCATGGGTGCTATCGCATGATTCTTCTCGTCACGAGAAGTTCTACAGAGCCATCCCTTTTTCATGCTGGTTGTAGGCCTAGCCTCCATGTAGGTCTTCTTTAGCAGTTATATCTGACCCTAAGTCAGAATGGCCCACCCAACACTTACATTTGATCATGTAGGAACCAATCCTATAATCATATCAGAACGGCATGCCCACCACTTACATCTGACCATGTGGGAACACTTCCCACAACCCTGTTAGAAAGGCCCAGCACTCACATTTGTCAACCAATGTCGAAAAGGATTAGCACTTACACTCGACCATGCAAGGAACCAATCCTCCATGTTGAAAGGCTCTGCACTTACATCTGACAACCAATGTCAGAAGGGCTCATCACTTATATTCGACCATGCAAGGAACCAATCCTTCATGCCGAAAGGGCTCTGCACTTACATCTGACAACCAATGTCAGAAGGGCGTGCACTCACATATGATCTTGTAGGAACTGTTTATGCCAGAAATTATTTCCAGACTACAAGAAAACAAGCCAACATAATCTCAAATATCTCAATAAAACAAAACAGAGTTTTTTAAGGTTTTCTGGTTGTGAAGTTTGATGACAAGAGGGAATGCATTCATAACCCAAATAAAAACTAAATCACAAGCATAGAAAAACTGAGATGCATAACATAATAACCATGTATACAACAGAAAATAACACTGAATTTCATCCACAAATGGTAAGCACTAAAAGCATAAAAATTTAAACCAGTAATGAAATTACCAATTGAGTAGCTAAAACAAGCTATAAATGAAGCTAGAGAACAAACTGAAGGGTAAATGGAGCATATATTTCATATACACATAAAAGTCATTTAATTATCTTATGGACAAGTATGAAGACCTCCTCTTTCCAGCCAAAAATTCGAACCCTTAGTCCTCTTTGTGACATTCATTAATAGTATCCTTCAAAATTCAGTTAAAGACTAAACCCTAACTGCTTTTCAGCCTACTCATCGAAATAGTTCTATCAAAATAATAATTACAAAATGAAATATCCTTTCAAAACATAACTAATAATTGATTGTGTTAACAAGCTTCATAGATCTTTAGCTGCCTTTGCTAACAAGGCTATCCCTTCTAGGGCTTGGGCCTTTCTCCTAGCCTTCAATTGCTCTGCTTCCATCTCTGCCATCTTTCTAGTGAGTTCTTCATTTTGCCGTTGTAGATCTTTTATGGTTTGTTTTAACATTGTAAATTGAGACTCTGTATTTCTTTTCCTTTTCAATGCCTCTTTTGAGACTGCAATCAACTCCTAATAGTGGCTATTCACCTCATCCAGATCTTTTCTGAGTTTTCTATTGGCCATAACCAAGCCATCATTTGTATCCTACATATATTCCACTTGATATTTATACTGTTTTACAGCTCTCTGTAAATTCTCTTTTTTCTGAATCAAACGCTTTATTTCCTACTGTACTTTGCATCTCATTGGGAAGCCATGGAATGTTTAGTCTCCTATAGATTTCTTCATCTTCTGGTAGCAATTTTGTAGAAGTTTTATGAAAACTTAGGTTTTCTTTAGTCTCAGCTTCATAGGGAACATTTTCATCAACCATCAGCTTTTTTTCTAAGTGAGAAACCTATATATTACCTTCTTGTTGTTCCTTTAACATTTGACTTCGTATCTCTAAAAATACATCAGACAGTTTAGTTTCAGTAAGGGAAGATTCTCCTTCTGATTTCATTGGCCTTTTTCCTTTACTGTCACCCTTATCAACATCCGATTTTTCATCAGAGGAGGAGTCATCTATCATAGTTACTCCTTCTTTATTCAAATTAGGGTTTAGTAATTTCTTCATATTCAGCCTGAGATTATTTCTGGGTTTAGTCTTTGGTCTCCACCCAGGAGCAAGTTCCCCTACCATTTTGAAAGTTTTTCCCTGATGGGTGTCTGAGGAAAATTCCATGACTTTTAGCTTCCTTTTCTTTGGTACTGCTACCTCATCTTCATGGCTGTGAAATTCCTTTTTAGTGCCAACCTTAGTTTCATCAATAAAAGGAAGTTTATCCTCCTCAAACAGGTATGTTTCATCCTATGACAAGACTATAATTGGACTTTGCTTTTGGACTTTAGTATCCTCTTCATCACCTGAAACTTTCTCTGCAAGTACAATCTTTTCATGACTCTGCTGGTGCATCATCCTAAACAGGCTGGGTTTCCTTATTAACAGACTGCAAATCTTTTCTCTCAATGTCATTTAGATGTTGTTTAGACTCACAATCTTCTTTTGCAGGCTCTGCAAATTCCTCCAATTTGACACTATTTTCATCTTTAACCTTTATCTTTTGTCTTAGCTTTCTGATCAAGGTCTGTCCTTTATTAGCTTGCTTTCTATTAGACTTTCCTTCTTGACTATTCTGAAACCCTGACCAAAAAAGGAAATATTCCCAAGTTTTTCCTTTACTCTGCAAAACACTGTTGATAATGAGTTTGACAAGTCCATGGTGAAAAATGGACTGTCTAGTATGATTTTCATGTTCTTTGATTCTGCAAGACATCTTCTGCAGGATCTTTAGCAAGAAGAAAGGAAGGTTCATCTTTGATTCATTACTGAGGTGTTGAAGAAACCTGAAATGGTATTTAAAAATGAAGGCATACCTTCCTTCACATGTAATATAACTTTGTAAAACCTTGATAGGTTCTACCCATTCAGGCCTGAAGTTATGGATGGGCACACCCTTACCCAATCTGGAACTATACCGGGAAATAGGTACCTTTGTGCATTAAAGGTGAATGGCACTTTCTTAAACCAAAGTTCTCCCTCATTTTTAACCCCTGTTGCCTCAGCTACCAACTCTTTGGTCAATTTGAATTTCAAATTATCAAAAGATACAGTATCTTTGTCATAACACTGAGCAAACTTATGGGAGACCTCAACATTGTATCCATCAATTTTCTTGAAAAATATCAACCATCCTGCATTTTCAAATAGCTCATCACATCCTGGGAATTTATCTATCCAACTGAGATCAGTGGGCTCGGCCCTATTAGTTTTTCCACTCTTCTTCATTCTCAGTATGGTTTGCAGCACCTGTCAGTAATCTCACAGTCTATTTATCTTCAAATTTGCATAGTTTTGGCAGTCTATTTATCTTCAAACTCTCACAGTATGCCCTATCACCAGTTTAGGAAATGTTTTGTACCAAGTTTCAACAATTTGACCTAAGTACAGATTCAGGGACCTCCAATAGTTCTGCTTTGAACTTTACTAACTCAAATGACGAATACTTAAATATATTGATTAATATCTCATCATTCAAAGTCTATTGAGTGAATAAATTCATGTCCTTCCTTAAAATTTTGACATTATAGGCTTTATCAGAAAAACCCCCAAATTTAACAAACCCTATCAAATGTCACGCGGGGTACCTGTTCAAAAGCTTAACACAAGCGCTAGAAGTTGATCGTGTGAAAGGTTAGGTGTCGAATTGCACGTTCCAGCTATATTCAACTGTCCAGATCACTTTGAACTGTCACCGCTGGGAAGCCCTAATTCTTCCTTCAACTGTCAAAACTCCGTTTTCTCAGCAATATGTCTCCACCACGACGTTCAATTCCTTCGTAATCTTCAACTAAGGAACCTATTCTCAAAAATTCTGCCTCGTTCCACTCACTATCATCATTTGCCATGAATTTGCATACAATTGCCACAATCTCCCTCACACGATGACCAGAGACATGTTTCAATGATTAGCCTGGCAAGACATGTATCAAATGTGATAATTGATATGGTTAACACCTTAGGAATGAAACCCTTGAAAAAATCGGATTGAAAAATGACTATTTTGGCACTCGCGACTTTCTTGTAGCGCGCTAGAGCATTAATTTCGCTCTTGCGCTACAAGAAAGTCCAAACACATAATTTCATGTCATTTAATCACTAATCCAATTTTAATACTTGGTTTATATGATTAATCTTGATCCTAGTGTCATTAATGAAACCATTAATCAATATACACCTTGTAGAACCATTCAAGAATGAACTCTAAGCAAAATTTATAAAAGCAAGCTTTAAAAAATAGGAAAAATAAAAAATGCTGAAAACTAAAAGGCATAAACTCAAAATTAACCTTTACACCAAAATTTCCTAGAAGTAAAAATATTAGCAAATTTCAAAAACATAAACAAAAGCATAAAACTAAGGAAGACAAAATCATGACCTAACATCTAGCTCCTGCTGCAGGATGAATTCCTCCTTGTGAGGCTTCAAGAACCTATAGACGAGTGCCTTCTTTCCTGCTACTTGCTAATCTGTAAAATTTCCATTGGGTTATGGAGTCCTTATTGTGTTTTACTCACACTGGTATATACAATGAAAAACTAAAATTCCCCTAAAAAACTATAGAAATGCTTGAGGAATCGTCCATTAACTGGACTTGACAATTCCTCACCCTCCAAGGTCTGTAGGACAAAAGTGTTATTTTCCAAAAAATTAGATACTAAGAAAGGGCCAAACCAGAGGTTGTCGAATTTGCCATGTTTCCCTTTTTGCTCTTTCCTGGCATCTCACCTTAGAACCATGTCACCAATTGAGAAAGTGTTATCTTTGATTTTCCTGTCAAATTTGTCTTTTATCTTCAATCTGTATAACTGTGCCTTTTCTTCCATTTTTTCTCTGTTCTGCCGCAACTCTATCATTACATAAATCCTTCTCTGCATATCATTAGGTTCCTCCTGACAATCCTGAAAGAACTTCATCACTGGAATGCCCAACTGAACAGGAAAGACTGCATCTGTACCAAACACTAATTGGAAAGGTGAAGTTCCAATTGCTTGCTTGACTGTTATTCTATCAGCCCATAATGCATATTTCAGCATAGAATCCCATGATATCTTATTATGCTTCAGCAGTTTCCTGATACTCTGAATGATATTTTTATTGGAGGACTCAGCTAGACCATTATCTTGGGGATAGTAAGGAGTTGAATGTTTCAACAAGATACCATTCTTTTCAGAAAATGCTTCCATTGCCTTAGACTTAAAAACTTTTTCATTATCTGTCACTAATTTCTGAGGACACCCAAACCTTCTAAGGTTATTTTCTTCAATAAATTCCATAATCACCTTATCTGTGGCATTCCTAGTAGGGATAACTTCCACCCATTTGCTAAAGAAGTCTGTTGCAATCAAAATCCACCCGTGTTGTCCTGAGGAAGATGTAATTATCTCTCCTATAAAGTCCAGACCCCACTGCTGGAAAGGAGCACTTACTGCAATTGGTTTTAAAGGTAATGACAACAATTTTTGTTTGTCAGCAAACTTCTGACAAGGGATGGAAGCTCTTACCTGCTGATATACATCTGCAAACAAAGAGGGCCAATAGTACCCAGCTCTTAAGATATTGTATGATGTTTCCTTCCAGTACTTGTGACCTCCACAAGCACCCTCATGAGATTCAGAAATCACTCCTTCAATTTCAGGTTTATCTAAGCATCTAAGTAGAATGCCCCCTGGGTCCTTCGAAAATAACTGCTGTTCTACTAAACAGTACTTAGTAGTTCTTAGCTTCAAAGATCTAGCAATTTTTCTATCTAAATGCTAAAGACATTGCAAATACAACAGAAAATACACAATGTCTGCGTACCATGTGGATGCTGAATAGAAGTCCATAATCTTCTCTTTCTCTAACTCTGCTTGATTTTCTTCCTGAGCTAAATTTTCTGTCATCACATGCAATCCTAAAGCTTGGCAATCTGATTCAGCCAGCAGCTTGGCTAAACCTTGTCCCTTGACTAGTTTGGTAGGTCTGATATCTACATCATACTCCATGATTTTAGCAATCCACTTGCCTCTTTTCCCCTCGCTGTCAGGCTGTGTCAAAATATCTTTTATAGCAGCATTAGGCACATATGAAATAAGTTTGGAATGCAAAACATAGATTCTAAAAAATTTCAAAGCTTTCACCAAAGAATAAGCCTGTTTTTCCAAGATGCTGTATTTTAATTCAGAATCTTTGAGAGTTTTGCTGAAGAATGCAATAGGTTGGTCAAGACCATCCTTATACTTCTGCAACAGAACAACTGCTAGTGTATCTTCAGATGCCAATGAAAATGTTGGAAATTCTCTGGTGAAATCTGGACTTACTAATACACGGGCTTCAGTAAGAGCCATCTTGATTTTTTCAAATGAATTCTTTGCTTCAGTGGTCCATTTGACTTCTTGATCCTTCTTTAGCATGGCTGTAATTTGCTTGATAGTCTCAACAAAGTTTGGTATAAACCAACGCAGAAAGTTGATTTTACCAATGAAATATTGGACATCTTTTTTACTCCTAGGAAGACTTATCTTCAATAATGCTTTTACCCCTTCTGGCTCAATCCTTATACCATCAGCAGAAACTAAATGACCCAGTAATTTTCCTTCCTGTACAACAAAGTGTGACTTCTTTGGATTCAAGGAGAAACCAAATTTTCTGCACTTTAGGAAAGTCTATTTCAAATGTTTTATATGTTCATCATCTAATTTTGAAAATACAGTAATATCATCTAAGTAAATTACCACAAACTTGTCCTTTTCCCCAACAAAAGCTATATCCATAGCCCTCTGAAAAGTTGCTCCAGCGTTCATCAAACCAAAAGGCATCTTATCATACATGAAAGTTCCCCAGGGAGTGGTGCAAGCTATTTTCTCCTTATCATCAGGATGCATAGAAATCTGATTTTATCCTGAGAAACCATCAACCATAGAAATCCTCTATGCTCCAACAACCTTCTGCAATATTTGCTCAATTTTAGGCAGAGGATAATTATCCTTTAGTGAAGGTCTATTCAAGTTTCTAAATTCAACACACAGTTTGATTTCTCCATTCTTTTTCCTAACAGGAACAAGATTAGCCACCTATGAAGAGTACCTGAGAGGAACAATGATCTTGGCATCTAATAACTTCTTCACTTCTTTTTCAATAACAGGAAACAAGGCTGGATTAATCCTCCTTAATTTCTGACGAAAATGTTTACCATTTGGTTTTAAAGGGACTTTGTGTTGTATAATTCCAGTATCATATGTTCTCAATTATTCATAAGACCATGCAAAGACATCAACATGTTCCTTTAACAATTTTATGTACCTGTTTATCTATTCAGCTATGAGTGCTTTTGAAATTTTCGCCATTCTAGGATGTTCTGCAGTGCCAATGTTACAATCCACCACATTCCCTTTTGAAGACTGTACAACAGGTTTTAGGGGTGTATCATCTTTCAAAAATATCCTTTCTAAAGGTACCAAACCTTTTGGGATGAAATTACCTTTTAGTTCAATAATCTTGTGGCCAACAATTTCATTTTTAGCAATTTCTTTCACATCTCCATCCTCATCATCTTCCTCCTGATCAATCAGGGAATTAGAAAAATCATGTGTAAGCTCCAAAAATATTTTAATTTCAATGTCATCTTCAAACACTCTCCACTGCTTTACATTGTCAGGTACAGATGGTCTGTACCTGACCTCAATGGGATACCTCAACTGTGTGGTTTTGGGAATTCTAAAATGTGTTGCAGCTAAGGCCAATGAATCAACAGTCTGATTATGGTCTCTTGGAATATAGGTAATGTTAAAAGCTACAAAATAATTATCAATCATGTCCCATACCTCATTTCGATAGACTTTCAGCAAATCTTGTTTCACTTGATAGTTGTTCCTCACCTGTTGAACAACTAATTCGGAGTCGCCATATGCAGAAATCTGTTGAATGCCTAAATCCTTGGTAGCCTTCAATCCTAACAACAAAGCCTCATATTCAGCAGTATTATTTGTAGTAATGAATTCTAATTTACAAATCAACTTTACTGTTTCACCACCAGGGGATATGAGAAGAACCCCTGCTCCAGCACCTTCTTTGCAAGATGATCCATAAAAGTATAATTTCCAAAGCTCATCTTCCTGTTCCTTGTTGCATTTAACTGGCTGTTCCTTTTCAACCTATAACAAACCAGCAGTATTGTCATCATCACTAAAATGTAACATGCAAGTACCCAAATCTTTATCAACAGCATACAGAGGATGGTTGGTAGGGTTCTTGTAATCTGTCACAATATAGGCAAACTGAAGCTCTCTGTACAGCCTTCTGTTTTCTCCTCTAAACACATGAATGGTAGCATATGATAAATCCATTTGTAAAGTTCCACCAACTTTCTTTGCCCAAGATATAAAGAGAAGTAACCCAAATTTAGGTGTAATATCAGCTACCACCACATCCATGATTACACTTTTCATTGGTAATTGAGCCAAACTGACAACCATGTCTTTAATCACACCTAAACACTTTATAGTTCATGAATCAAATGCATACAGATCATGATAGGGTTTAGTTATACTCAGACCTAAAGCCTCCATGACAGCCTTTGGCATTAAATTGTGTGATGCTTCTGAATATAAGAAACAATTATGTATCATTTGTTCATGGATCGTCAGAGTAATGTAAAATGGAGGTGAAGCACCTGCTTCATTCTCAGTTTTTTTAGGCAAGGCTGATTCACTAAAAATCTTAGGATTTTCTTCTTGCAAATTCACTGTATCAGAAATAGGCTGATTGTTTGCTGAACCGATCATTCTAAGAACTGATTCTTTGGAAGAAGGATTTTTCATTAGTTCAGTAAAAGGCACAAGAATCTTTATTTTGCCTAATTAATTTTCTAGATTAAAATTCTACACAGTTTTATTTACCTCTTCAACCTCCATGTTCTTCTTTTGCTTTTCTGAAATTTGTTTTTTCTCTGACACAGGATCAGATTGCTGCTTAGCAGGTAAAACTACCTTCTTCTTTGGGTTTTGTACTACTTGTTTTGGGCCTGAACTCAAATTCATAGTCTTCTTGGGTTCATTTTGACAGACATCAGCAGTTACAACAGTCATTTTCAGATTCAAATCATCCTCAGTTTCAAACATATTAGCATCATAATATTCTGCATTTAAAAACTCTTCTTCAGTGACAAAACCCTCAGTCAACCTTTGTCCAAAATAGTTCATATCCTGATCTGTGTCTTCAAATAGCACTTCTTCATCAATCTCTTCTTCATCAACAACATTGTTCTGAAGAGGTGGAGGTACCCTTTGATCCTCAGTCTCTCTCTTTTCTCGCTAAATATCATTATTTCTTCGTTCTCTAGGTATGAAACGAGGATCAAATTGTCTTTTGAATTGGTTCTGATTGTTAGGGTTTCTTTCAACTTCTTGAACATGCTTGCTTGAATTTCTTTCTAGTTCTAACTTGTTTAATTTTGTAGTTAAAATCTTCACCAACTTGGCCATCTCATCAATTTTTCCTTCTGAAGACTGAGATGTTGAAACCCCTGGAGCTGCTTCCTTCTTACCTTTCCTGTCATACATCTGCTGAGCTGTTTCCTTCTTTAATCTGTTGGAAGCCAATATGGTAGACTCCACCTCTAAAGTTGCATCCTGCATATTCAGTAAAGAAATAGGTCTTCTCTCTCTTCGTAGTAAAGAAAATTCATGATCGAAAGCATTTGCATATGTGAGTTTTGCAAATGTTTCTGAAGGTTTTATTTCTGCAGGAATTCTGCTGTACATTTTATTGAATCTTTTTGAAAAATCTGTAATAGTTTCATCCTTCTTTCTCCTAAGGGATCCAAACTTAGTTATATAATAACTATGGTCTTTGGTGTCACCCCATTGTCTCATAAAGAGGTCCTGAAGCTCTTCTATGATGGTGATAGAATCAACAGGCAGCTCCCTAAACCATTTTCTGACATCTCCATCAAGGCTCTGCACAAACATCCTCATCCATACGTCCTTAGCTTCAATGCTCTGGTTATCAGCATAACTGAGAAAAGCTTCCCAATTCTCTTCAGCTATAGTTTCACCCTGTCCATTAAACCTAGGCAGGTATTTCTGATAGTCACCTCCAGGTAGTGCATTCAAAGGGTGAGGCAAAACTAATGGTGCATATTTGGCTGCAACCATTTGGTCGATCATGTGAATAGGCTAATTTTGGGCTGCCATTTTAAAGCTGACTGACTTTGGTGATGGAGAGATTTGGCTGGAACTTGGCTGAAAAGGGGTTTCACCTACTTTCAAATGAAATAGAGGTATCTTACCAGGAGATACTGTTTTTTCCTTTTTGAATGATTGAGGATTAGTGAAAATTTGAAAGTTACTGACAGGAATTATAGGCTTTAACCAAGGTGAAGTTTCTTCTTCTTTTCTCAAAACATATGAAGGTGATGAACCATCCAACTGATCAGGGTCACATAGGGATGGTAATGACTGAGATCTTCTAATCTTCCTTGCTGTTTTCAATATCTGTTCTGGGTCTGAAACACCTAGCTGCAAAGGTGAAATAGGTCTATTTCTAGTTCCAATTCCCCTAGTTGCCACTGTGACAAATTGGTGAAAAGTAGTCTATAAGATATTTTGGTTTAAGTTCACCTCTTAAAACCAGTGAAATGATAAGTATCCCAGGGAAAAATATGTTTTCAACTTTGTTCCCCGGCAATGGCGCCAAAGATGTTTATGCCAGAAATTGTTTCCAGACTACAAGAAAACAAGCCAACATAATCTCAAATATCTCAATAAAACAAAACAGGGTTTTTAGGGTTTTTTAAGGTTTTCTGGTTGTGAAGTTTGATGACAAGAGGGAATGCATTCATAATCCAAATAAAAGCTAAATCACAAGCATAGAAAAACTGAGATGCATAACATAATCACCATGTATCCAACATAAAACAACACTGAAGTTCATCCACAAATGGCAAGCACTACAAGCATAAAAACTTTAAGCTAGTAATGAAATTACCAACTGAATAGCTAAAACAAGCTATAAATGAAGCCATAGAACAAGCTGAAAAGTAAATGGAGCATATATTTCATAATCAGTATTTCATATACACATAAGAGTCATTTACTTAGCTTATGGACAAGTCTAAAGACCTCCTCTTGCCAGCCAAAAATTCGAACCCTTAGTCCTCTTTGTGACATTCATTAATAGTATCCTTCAAAATTCAGTTAAAGACTAACCCTAACTGCTTTTCAGCTTACTCATCGAAATAGTTCTATCAAAATAATAATTACAAAATGAAATATCCTTTCAAAACATAACTAATAACTGATTGTGTTAACAAGCTTCATAGATCTTTAGCTTCCTCTGCTAACAAGGCTATCCCTTCTAGGGCTTACGCCTTTCTCCTAGCCTTCAGTTGCTCTGCTTCCATCTCTGCCATCTTTCTAGTGAGTTCTTCATTTTGCTGCTGTAGATCTTTTATGGTTTGTTTTAACATTGTAAATTGAGACTCTATATTTCTTTTCCTTTTCAATGCCTTCTTTTGAGACTGCAATCAGCTCCTGATAGTGGCTATTCACCTCATGCAGATCTTCTCTGAGTCTTCTATTGGCTATAACCAAGCCATCATTTGTCTCCTACATATATTCCACCTGATATTTATACTGTTTTACAACTCTCTATAAATTCTCTTTTTCTGAATCAAATGCTTTATTTCCTGCTGTACTTTGCATCTCATTGGGAAGCCATGGAATGTTTAGTCACCTATAGATTTCTTCATCTTCTGGTAACAATTCTGTAGGAGTTTCATGAAAACTTAGGTTTTCTTTAGTCTCAGCTTCACAGGGAACATTTTCATCAACCATCAGCTTTTTTTCTGAGTGAGAAACCTATATATCACCTTCTTGTTGTTCCTTTAACATTTGACTTCGTATCTCTAAAAATACATCAGACAGTTTAGTTTCAGTAAGGGCAGATTCTCCTTCTGATTTCATTGGCCTTTTTCCTTTACTGTCACCCTTATCAACATCCAATTTTTCATTAGAGGAGGAGTCATCTATCACAGTTACTCCTTCTTTATTCAATTTAGGGTTTAGTAATTTCTTCATATTCAGCCTGAGCTTATTTCTGGGTCTAATCTTTGGTCTCCACCCAGGAGCAAGTTCCCCTACCATTTTGAAAGTTTTGCCCTGATGGGTGACTGAGGAAAATTCCATGACTTTTAGCTTCTTTTTCTTTGGTGCTGCTACCTCATGTTCCTGGCTATGAAATTCCTTTTTAGTGCCAGCCTTAGTTTCATAAATAACAGGAAGTTTATCCTCCTCAAACAAGTATGTTTCATCCTCTGACAAGACTGTAATTGGACTTTGCTTTTGGGCTTTAGTATCCTCTTCATCACCTGAAACTTTCTCTGCAAGTACAATCTTTTCATCAAAAAATGTCTCTGCTGGTGCATCATCTTGAACAGGCCGGGTTTCCTTATTAACAGACTGCAAATCTTTTTTCTCAATGTCATTTAGATGTTGTTTAGACTCACAATCTTCTTTTACAGGCTCTGCAACTTACTCCAATTTGACACTGTCTTCATCTTTAACCTTTATCTTCTGTCTTAGCTTTCTGATCAAGGTCTGTCCTTTATCAGCTTGCTTTCTATTAGACTGTCCTTCTTGACTATTCTGAAACCCTGACCAAAAAAGGAAATATTCCCAAGTTTTTCCTTTACTCTGCAAAACACTGTTGATAATGAGTTTGATAAGTCCATGGTGAAAAATGAATTGTCTAGTATGATTTTGGTGTTCTTTGATTCTGCAAGACATCTTCTGTAGGCTCTTTAGCAAGAAGAAAGGAAGGTTCATCTTTGATTCATTACTGAGGTGTTGAAGAAACCTGAAATGGTATTTAAAAAGGAAGGCATACCTTCCTTCACATGTAATATAACTTTGTAAAACCTTGATAGGTTCTACCCATTCATGCATGAAGTTATGGATAGGCACACCCTTATCCCAATTTGGAACTATATTGGGTAGTAGGTACCTTTGTGCATTAAAGGTGAATGGCACTTTCTTAAACCAAAGTTCTCCCTTATTTTTAACCCCTGTTTCCTCAGCTACCAACTCTTTGGTCAATTTGAATTTCAAAGTATCAAAAGATACAGTATCTTTGTCATAACACTGAGCAAACTTATGGGAGACCTCAGCATTGTATCCATCAATTTTTTTGAAAAATATCAACCATCCTGCATTTTCAAATAGCTCAGCACATCCTTGGAATTTATCTATCCAATTGAGATCGGTGGGCTCGTCCCTATTAGTTTTTCCGCTCTTCTTCATTCTCAGTATGGTTTGTAGCACCTGTCAGTAATCTCATAGTCTATTTATCTTCAAATTTGCATAGTTTTGGCAGTCTATTTATTTTCAAACTCTCACAGTCTGCCCTATCACCAGTTTAGGAAATGTTTTGTACCAAGTTTCATCAATTTGACCTAATCATAGATTCAGGGTCCTCCAATAGTTCTGCTCTGAACTTTACTAAATCAAACGATGAGTACTTAAATATATTGATTAATATCTCATCATTCAAAGTCTATTGAGTGAGTAAATTCATGTCCTTCCTTAAAATTTTGACATTATAGGATTTATAAAAAAAACCCCCAAATTTAACAAACCCTATCAAATGTCATGCGGGGTACCTGTTCAAAAGCTTAACACAAGCGCTGGAATTCGATCCTATGAAAGGTTAGGTGTCGAATTGCGCATTACAGCTGTCTTCAACTGTCCAGATCACTTCAAACTGTCATTGCTGGGAAGCCCTAATTCTTCCTTCAACTATCAAAACTCCGATTTCTCAGCAATATGTCTCCACCACGACGTTCAATTCCTTCGTAATCTTCAGCTTAGGAACCTATTCCCGAAAATTCTGCCTCGTTCCACTCACTATCATCATTTTCCATGAATTTGCATACAATTGCCACGATCTCCCTCACACGATGACCAGACACCTGTTTCAATGATTATCCTGACAAGACATGTATCAAATGTGATTATTGATATGGTTAACACCTTAGGAATGAAACCCTCGAAAAAAATTGGACTGGAAAATGACTATTTTGGCACTCACGACTTTCTTGTAGCGCACTAGTGCATTAATTTCGCTCTTACGCTACAAGAAAGTCCAAACACATAATTTCTTGTCATTTAATCACTAATCCAGTTTTAAGACTTGGTTTATATGATTAATCTTGATCCTAGTGTCATTAATGAAACCATTAATCAATATAAACCTTGTAGAACCATTCAAGAATGAACTCTAAGCAAAATTTATAAAAGCAAGCTTTAAAAAATAGGAAAAATAAAAAATGATGAAAACTAAAAGGCATAAACTCAGAATTAACCTTTACACCAAAATTTCCTAGAAATAAAAATATTAGCAAATTTCAAAAACATAAACAAAAGCATAAAACTAAGGAAGACAAAATCATGACCTAACATCTGGCTCCTGTTGTGGGATGAAGTCCTCCTTGTGAGGCTTCAAGAACCTGTAGACCAATGCCTTCTTTCATGCTACCTGCTAATCTACAAAATTTCCATTGGGTTATGGAGTCCTTATTGTGTTTTACTCACACCGGTATATACAATGAAAAACTAAAATTCCCCTAAAAAAATGTAGAAATGCTTGAGGAATCGTCCATTAACTGGACTTGACAATTCCTCACCCTCCAAAGCCTGTAGGACAAAAGTGTTATTTTCCAAAAACTTAGATAGTAGGAATGGGCCAAACTAGAGGTTGTCGAATTTGCCATGTTTCCCTTTTTGCTCTTTCCTGGCATCCCACTGTTGCAGCTGCAACAATTTCCCAAAATTCCAAAATTTTTTGGGACCCTCCTTTGCTTTGGATTAGTTGATTTTCTTCTTTGTTTTCTTATGATTGAATTGATTTACCACTTGTTTTGATTATCCCTTTGATGCTTGAAGAAATCTAAGGTTTGATCAGACTTTATTGCTACCTTTGGATGCACTTTCAGCTTGTTCGAATCGGGGACCCGTTTGGTTAAAGCTTTCGCCGTTGCGGCAGAATAGTGAGTCTTAACTTCAAATTTTCTCCCGATATGTTGGTTTAATCGGCTGGTTTTTCGGTTTGAATCGGAAGAATTTGTCGTTTCTTCCTACGCGGTTGCGGAAAAATGGCAAGTCGTGATTTTGAATTTCTTTCCGATACATTGGTTTTATCGGCTGCCCTTTTGGTTTTGCATCGGAAGTTCTTTGTTTGATCTTCCGTCGTTGCGGATGGATATTTGGTTTTGTCTTTGACTTTCTTTCCGATCTGTTGGTTTTCTCATCGACTGATTTTCTGATTTATGTCGGAAGAATTTGTCCTTTCTTTCTCCGTCGTTGCGGACGGCAAATCACTTTCGCTGTCGATCATTGCTTAAACGTTTCATTTCCCGCTCGGCTGAATTTTGGGTTTTACGTCGAAACTTTTCTTTCTTCGCTTTTGCATAAGGTGTTTGCGTTTAGCTTTCGCCATTGTGGATGAATATGTGGTTTGGTTTTCGACTTTCTTTCCGATTCATTTGTTTTTTACCTCGGCTGAAATTTGGTTGCATCGGAACCTTTTATCGTTTCTATCGTCCGCCGTTTCGGAAGGAAAACTGCTTCCCCTTCCCATCATTGCTTCAATTCTGTAAGTCGTGGGTGTCTTCCGTTACGGGTGCGATAAGCCTTTTCATTCTAGCCATCTAAATCGTTTTACCTCCGACGTTGCGGAAGGTCGCACGCTTCACTCTTCCGCCATTGCGGCTATGAAAGGAATAAATTTTCCGATCTTTAGTCATCCGCTCGTCCGATTCAGGTTTTGGTCGTCGGGGCACGATATCCTTTGATATCCGCCTTTGCAGCCGGATATATGCTTTGGTTTTCCACCGTTGCAGAAGGAAGTACCCTTTCGACTTCCGATCCAAATGCTGCCGACGTCCAATCTTTTAAACTTTTACCCGCCATGCATTTCTCCGCGGATGGCTTAGCCCTTTGACCATCCGCCGTTGCAGAAGAAAGTATGTTTTCAGCTTCCGATTCAAAGTTGGCTCCCGTTCGATATGTTACTTGTCACACATGTTGACCAATTTTATATACGGAGTCCGGGCACGTGGGATTATTCCTTCGTTTTTTCGAACTGTCGTGATCATCCATTCCAAGTGCGCTGTCGACCTCTCGAGCTTGCAAGGACCACAGTGTCGATACCTGTGCCCAGGTGGTAACTGTGGGAGCCCAACTATCATCATCCCGCATACGCGTCGGTTACGCTATAGTTACAGGTAGGCTCATCCTGACCTTTCCCGTTCCGTTTGTTTTGATAGGGTTTTTTCCACGGTTAGGTTTGGTTGTGGTCGTTTTCTTCACCTCGTCAAATACCCGCATATATAGATAGAAGGGGGGTCATATTATGACTATTAGCACGGGCATTTTGACCCACGGGGTAGTTTTTCCCGTGGACGTTGCCTACAAACTCGTGCGTAGGGAATGGGGGTTTGGTGCAGGCGGCCGTTACGTCGTCTGCACCAAGTTTCCTTGTGGGGTGATGATTTTTTGCAAGAGGAAGTTTTGTTGGTTTTCCTGTGGTATTTGCTGGTTTTTTCCCCTTCTTGTGTGGATTTTACCCGCCCCTTCGAATAGCAAGTGTTTTGCTGTGCTGCTCTGCGTACCGTTGGTTTTTGTCTTGGACCCGAGCTGAAGGGGGGGAAGGATGTGCCACTGCATTTAGGTTATCAACCATTAAAATTGCACAGGCGGTTTGTTTGAAAGTGCCGTTGAGAAGGATTGCAGGGGTTTTTGTCCTTTGTCTGTCCTGCGCAGCAAAATGTTAGTGGCGCCCGCAGAGAGCGGAAGTTTTAGTAGTGTTAATGTAATTGTTTTCCTGCGAGCAGCATGGGCCTTTTTAATTTTATGTAGATATCATTCCTGCTAGATTATATTGTTAATGTTGACATTGGCAAACAGTGGTAGCTTGCATAATCTTACTGCACATAACTATTTTCAATCATGCTAAGTCACTAAACACTGTACATTTGGTTGTAGTAGTTCTGATTAGTTAGGCCATTTTAGGCTATACATGCATTTAGTGGATTCATTAACTAATTGCTATGGCACACTACACATTTATGTATACAAGTTTGATCACTCAGCAAAAAGGGCTTAATATTACAATTTGATGGCAGGAAGAAATCACCATGTCAAAGAGACAAAAGAAGAAGGCCCCTGTAGTCGAAGAAGAACCAGAAGTAGAAGTGGTCACTAAAACTGAATACATTTACGAGGACACGAAGTGCATTTCTGGCGTTGAACCTGAGTACCAGTGGGGGGAAATCTATAGACTGATCTCCCGAAGAGAGGTTCCCGACATGGGCTTAGAAGAAGAGTCCATATACGCAAACATAGAAAGATCTTCATTGATGAGGATCGCCACTCGACCTAAGGTATTCCCCTGCGCTGAAGTAATCGGTTGGATCCTGCCCCGGGCAGATGTCACAACAATGATCCTGGAAGATGTTAACAAATAGGGCTATGCTGCATACAGCCCCGGATATGTTGCCCTGGCCTACCACTTGCCAGAAGTCCAAGTGTTCTTATCTGATGACTGGTTAAACAACATCAGAATGGACTTGGTAGAAACCATGAAAAGAATGATGTTGACTGGAAAACATTTCAGGACGAGAGTAACAGGAGAATACGATACTGCAAGTTTAAGAGCTCCATACAGATTCATAGCCTTGATACTCAATAGAATATTTGGAAGAGCTCATGGCAGGTTTTTTGAACTAGAGTGGATACCTATCATTTTTTATGTTGCAACCCAAGGGACAATTTTCAACTGGGCCAACCTTGTCTCAAATAGTCTTTTTGCTTGCTTGGGCTCAGCTTTGGGAGGAGAGTCCCAGAAAAGGTCTGAATTTTATATGAGTTCAATACTTATAGACTGCATATTATGCAACCAGCCTTTCCCTGGTCTCAGGTGCATCTGGGACAGGGAAAGAATGCCTGTCTATGCTGCTTACAAACCATTGTGGGCACATAAATATCATAGCCACTACAGAGAAATTTGTGAACACTTCCTTATGCCTCTATACACACTCATCTTTCTGAAGGAGTGTGATTGTATGTCGGAGGAGGCCATGTAAGTGATAGGAGAGTACGCATATTACTACTTGACTGAAAATGGCCTGTACTTCTGGATGTTTGGAGGATCAAGAGCCCCTTCCATGCTGCCCAAGTACGCAACTGATTAGGTTATCCACAAGGAGGCAGTCAGACAAGTGTTCCTGGATGGAATAGGCAGCTTTCTGTTTGAACATAATAAGACTGCTTATCCTCCCTTGCCCTTCAAACTAGGAAGTTATAGGTTCACTAGGGTGAAACAAGCTGATGAATTTGTAGAAGAACTATAGAGGTTCCACTTTGGCGAGATGCCCTACCACAGAAATGACTCCCATGGTAAAGTTGCAGAACATTGTAAAGAAAACAAGGTGCATTTTGAGTATACCCACCATTTTGATAGGGAAGAGTCTGTCTTCCGAAATGCCCCGAACATGACAGCACTGAAGAGAAGATTCAAGAAAAATATCACCACTAAAGGTGGAAAGGGGGATGAACAGGCTAAGGCTGAGGAAGAGGCAAAGAGAAGAAAAGAGGAAGCCCAAATATTGGCACAGGAAGCTGCAGGGTGGCTGTACAGCGAAGAGGAAGGGAAAAGAAAAGCTGCCCAAGAAGCAACTGATAAAGCCCAGGAAGCAGCTAAAGAAGCAGAAGAAGCAGCTAGAAAAGCAACTAAAGAAGCAAAGAGAAAGCTCGATGAGGAGCTACAAAATCAGGAAGCAGAGAGGTTGAAGATGACACAGACTGAGACAGAACAGTCAGCTTCTGAGATAGCTGGGGGGCAGACCCAAGAAAAGGAGGACCCAGAAGTTCGGGACCCACAAGTGCCTGCTGCTAGCACACTTGTGGTCTCCACACTCAAGCTAGTCCCTTTTGTTCAGAAAAAGGGAGAAGAAATCCCTGATTTCAACACTGTCTATTATGATAGGGCAACAAAAAGAATAATGAAGAGAACAAAAAAGAAGGTTGAAGCAGGAGGTATTCCTGGTAAGATGATAACAGATACGGCTGTTATGTTGGGAATAGACCTAGATCCAAGATTCACCCTGAGATCCAGGACTGCACTACTCCACGCCTCAGAAGATAACATGGACAAGGTAATAACTGACTTGGAGCAGTCCAAGAAGTCCTCCGCTCAGTTGAAAGATACATTGAGGAGAGAGAGAGAAGAAAGCAATAGGCTTAAGAGAAAGTATGAAGACATGCAGAAAGAAATGAAAGCTTCAAAGGCTGAATTGCAGGCCCTCTACGAAGAGAGACAGGTTATGGAGACTACCCAAGAATGCTTGGAGAAAGTACAGAACGAATACCAAGAGATGAAGATGGAGAAAGATCGGCTGCTGGAAAAGGTAGGAGAACTAGAGGAGCAGCAAAGGATCATCTTGCAGGATAGTGAGCTACACTCCCAAGAACAGAGAGAGAAACATCAAGAGTAGATTTCTTCTCTGAGCACTGCTCTGGAGGAAGCAAGAGAACAACAGGTTAACCTCCAGCCATTTAGAGAGCATGTCATGGCCGAAAAAGCCAAGATGCTGCAGCTACAGATTTCTGTTGAAGAGGAGAGATGTAGAGTGCTGCAGATCGATGGCCGATTGGAAGAGATCTTGGAAACTGCATCTTACTTTGTGGACAGATCTCAGGATGTCCTCGAGGTCCTGACTGCAAGAATGACGAGGCTGGAAAACAACGAAGAAACTCCAGCAGAGCTGCCATCAAAAGATAAACAAGCCCTCAAGCGGGATTATAACTTAATAGAATTTGCTATTAACACCGCAGAGGATTTCAAGAAAGCAGTCACGAAGACGAAATGAGCGTGCACGGAATTCTTCCGAAGAGTCCTCATCACATACAACCAGTGCTAGGTAGAGGCCGAGAAGAGGCTGGATGATTTCCCAGACCACGATTCATTTATGGAGATGTTGCAAAAAAGACATCAGGATGAAGAAGCAAGAATGCAGCACATTAAGGCCATTGATGACCAGATTCTGAGAAGCGAAGTAGGCCATTCAGCAGTTAGTGTGCAGATCTTGGAAGACCAGCTTTGGTTAAGCGCAGCTAGAGTGGAAGCTATAAAGAACCAGGCCGAAAAATTTGAAATCAACATTCATTTTTTGGAACCCTGCGCATTTGAGGGCATTGCCTCTGATGCCGCGTCATGGAAGAAGTTTCTAGATGCTCAAGTGGGACCGTCCTCATGAAGGATTGGTCATTATTGTAAATTGTAACTTTTTTGTAAAACATTTAAGAAAAGTAGAACGTTGGGAATCCCAAAGGTCACTTTGGGCAGTGCAACAGTCCCACCCTTTTGTATAAAGTTAAAAGACTTAGAGGGAAAACATGACTTTTTCCCAGTTAGACAGGAAAAGCTATATTGTAAGAAGAACTATTTCTCTTTGCAATAAAGAAGTATTGTTTGCCTGTTGGAGGAAGATTTGGTGGCGTTTTCAAATGTTTTGCTGTGGATGGCTGAAAGATGAACTATTTTGTTTTTCCAACTTTATGTCCATTAACCGTGAGATCGTTCTAACTCTCAGGACCTGTGTTCTTGTTTAAATGATTTCTGGTTTATTTTGTGGAATCACCACCATGAGTAATGTATGTTGTTCCTAAAACAATTGGCTATCTGATTGTTGAAATATCTTTAATCGTCCATGCATTGTGGAAAGAAATATCAACTAACTGTAGTTTCTCTTTATATTGCATGCACAATTTACATTACTCACAAATAGATTACAGTTTGCTCCCCGGGGATAGATAGATAGATAGATAGTGAGTTTTATTCTTGCATATGTGATATAGATGCATGTGAGTCTTAAGACGAGAGGTAAGAACCTGCGCATCACATTGTGACTGCTTCCTGCATCCTCATCACCCTGTATGGTTAATTAGGCATATGCATCTCATACATTAAGTTAAAAAATACAAAATCTCGATGGACCGGGCCGCAACCGGTAAAAGCCTTGTTTTGTTACTTTGACCTACGGTAGTCGGACCGCAAACCGGACGGATTACCTATACCAAACAGTCAACGGGCTAGTTGGGAATGTTGATTGGGTGGCGTTTTCAAATGTTTTGCTGTGGATGGCTGAAAGATGAACTATTTTGTTTTTCCAGCTTTATGTCCATTAACCGTGAGATCGTTCTAATTCTCAGGACCCGTGTTCTTGTTTAAATGATTTCTGGTTTATTTTGTGGAATCACCACCATGAGTAATGTATGTTGTTCCTAAAACAATTGGCTATCTGATTGTTGAAATATCTTTAATCGCCCATGCATTGTGGAAAGAAGTATCAGCTAACTGTAGTTTCTCTTTATATTGCATGCACACTTTACATTACTCACAAATAGATTACAGTTTGTTCCCTGGGGATAGATAGATAGATAGATAGTAAGTTTTATTGTTGCATATGTGATATAGATGCATGTGAGTCTTAAGACGAGAGGTAAGAACCTGCGCATCACATTGTGACTGCTCCCTGCATCCTCATCACCCTATATGGTTAATTAGGCATATGCATCTCATACATTAAGTTAAAAAATACAAAAACTTGGTGGACCGGGCCGCAACCGGTAAAAGCCTTGTTTTGTTACTTTGACCTACGGTAGCCGGACCGCAAACCGGACAGATTCCCTATACCAAATAGTCAATGGGCTAGTTGGGAACGTTGATTGGGTGGCGTTTTCAAATGTTTTGCTGTGGATGGCTGAAAGATGAACTATTTTGTTTTTCCAGCTTTATGTCCATTAACCATGAGATTGTTCTAACTCTCAGGACCTATGTTCTTGTTTAAATGATTTCTGGTTTATTTTGTGGAATCACCACCATGAGTAATGTATGTTGTTCCTAAAACAATGGGCTATCTGATTGTTGAAACATCTTTAATCGTCCATGCATTATGGAAAGAAATATCAGCTAACTGTAGTTTCTTTATATTGCATGCACACTTTACATTACTCACAAATAGATTACAGTTTGCTCCCCGGGGATAGATAGACAGATAGATAGTGAGTTTTATTGCTGCATATGTGATATAGATGCATGTGAGTCTTAAGACGAGAGGTAAGAACCTGCGCATCACATTGTGACTGCTCCCTGCATCCTCATCACCATGTATGGTTAATTAGGCATATGCATCTCATACATTAAGTTAAAAAATACAAAAACTCGGTGGACTGGGCCGCAACCGGTAAAAGCCTTGTTTTGTTACTTTGACCTATGGTAGCCGGACCGCAAACCGGACAGATTCCCTATACCAAACAGTCAACGGGCTAGTTGGGAACGTTGATTGGGGAGAATCCCTTTCTGTTGTTGCCTGCGAATTTCCAGGCCTCAACACCCACCTTAGAACCATGTCACCAATTGAGAAAGTGTTATCTTTGATTTTCATGTCAAATCTTTCTTTTATCTTCAATTTGTATAACTGTGTCTTTTCTTCCACTTTTTCTTTGTTCTGCTGCAACTCTATCTTTGCATAAATCCTTCTCTACATATCATTAGGTTCCTCCTGACAATCCTAAAAGAACTTCATCACTGGAATGCCCAACTGAACAGGAAAGACTGCATCTGTACCATACATTAATTGGAAAGGTGAAGTTCCAATTGCTTGCTTGATTGTCATTCTATTTGCCCATAATGCATATTTCAGCATAGAATCCCATGATCTCTTATTATGCTTCAACAGTTTCCTGATACTCTGAATGATATTTTTATTGGAGGACTCAGCTAGACCATTACCTTGGGGATAGTAAGGAGTTGAATATTTCAACAAGATACCATTCTTTTTAGAAAATGCTTCCATTGCCTTAGACTTAAAAGCTTTTGCATTATCTGTCACTATTTTCTGAGGACACCCAAACCTACTGAGGATATTTTCTTCAATAAATTCCATAATCACCTTATCTGTGGCATTCCTAGTAGGGATAGATTCCACCCATTTGGTAAAGAAGTCTGTTGCAGTCAAAATCCACCTGGGTTGTCCTGAGGAAGATGGACTTATCTCTCCTATAAAGTCCAGACCCCACTGCTAGAAAGGAGCACTTACTGCAATTGGTTTTAAAGGTAATGACAACAATTTTTGTTTGCCAGCAAACTTCTGACAAGGGATGCAAGCTCTTACCTGTTGATATACATCTGCAAACAAAGAGGTCCAATAGTACCTAGCTCTTAAGATCTTGTATTATGTTTCCTTCTAGTACTTGTGACCTCCACAAGCACCCTCATGAGATTCATAAATCACTCCTTCAATTTCAGGTTTATCTAAGCATCTAAGTAGAATACCCCCTGGGTCCTTCCAAAAGAACTGTTGTTCTACTAAACAGTACTTAGTAGTTCTTAGCTTCAAAGATGTAGCAACTTTTCTATCTAAATGCTCAGGACATTGCAAATACAACAGAAAATACACAATGTCTGCGTACCATGTGGATGCTAAATAGAAGTCCATAATCTTCTCTTTCTCTAACTCTACTTGATTTTGTTCCTGAGCTGGATCTTCTGTCATCACATGCAATCCTAAAGCTTGGCAATTTGATTCAGCCAGCAGCTTGGATAAACCTTGTCCCTTGACTAGTTTGGTAGGTCTGATATCTACATCATACTCCATGATTTTAGCAATCCACTTGCCTCTTTTCCCCTCGCTGTCAGGCTGTGTCAAAATATCTTTTACAGCAGCATTAGGCACATATGAAATAAGTTTGGAATGCAAACCATAGATTCTGAAAAATTTCAAAGCTTTCACCAAAGAATAATCCTGTTTTTCCAAGATGCTGTATTTTAATTTAGAATCTCTGAGAGTTTTGCTGAAGAATGCAATAGGTTGCTCAAGACCATCCTTATTCTTCTGCAACAGAACAACTGGTAGTGTATCTTCAGATGCGAATGAAAATGTTAGAAATTCTTTGGTGAAATCTAGACTTACTAATGCAGGGGATTCAGTAAGAGCCATCTTGATTTTTTCAAATGAATTCTTTGCTTCAGTGGTCCATTTGACTTCTTGATCCTTCTTTAGCATGGCTGTAATCTGCTTGATAGTCTCAGCAAAGTTTGGTATAAACCAACGCAGAAAGTTGATTTTACCAATGAAAGATTGGACATCTTTTTTACTCCTAGGCAGACTTATCTTCAATAACGCTTTTACCCTTTCTGGGTCAATCCTTATACCATCAGCAGAAAATAAATGACCCAGTAATTTTCCTTCCTGTACAGCAAAGTGTGACTTCTTTGGATTCAAGGACAAACCAAATTTTCTGCACTTTAGGAAAGTCTGTTTCAAATGTTATAGATGTTCATCATCTGATTTTGAAAATATAGTAATATCATCTAAGTAAATTACCACAAACTTGTCCTTTTCTCCAACAAAAGATATATCTATAGCCCTCTGAAAAGTTGCTCCAGCGTTCATTAAACCAAAAGGCATCTTATCATACATGAAAGTTCCCCAGGGAGTGGTGAAAATTGTTTTCTCCTTATCATCAGGATGCATAGAAATCTGATTTTATCTTGAGAAACCATCAACCATAGAAATCCTCTATTCTCCAACAACCTTCTGCAATATTTGCTCAATTTTAGGCAGAGGATAATTATCCTCTAGTGAAGATCTTTTCAAGTTTCTAAAGTCAACATACAGTCTGATTTATCAGTAATCAACCCATCCATCACTAGGTTGCCATTTTCAACCTTGTAGTAAAGGTTGGAATCTGTTTTACTCTTGGTAAAGCCCAAACTGGATAGAAAGCTGTCACTTCTTCCGTACCATGTCCTGGGTGCCTATTTCAAACCATATAGGGCTTTCTTCAACATGCACACATGAGACTCCCTGTCATGTGTCTCAAAACCAAGTGGCTGTTCTACACACACTTTCTCTTCCACTACACCATTCAAGAAAGCAGTCTTGACATCCATTTCATTACTGTAGCCAGAGCAAGTATTGATCTGATGGAAGTGTATCTGGCTACAGGTGCAAAGGTTTCTTCATAGTCTATTCCTTCTTTCTGTGAGAAACCATGGGCCATGAACCTTGCCTTATATTTCTCTATGCTACCATCTGCAACATACTTGATCTTGTAGATCCATTTGGAAGTTACAATCGACTTCCCTTCTGGTCTTGGGACAACATCCCAAACAACATTCTTCATGATCGATTGATGCTCTTTGATCATAACATCCTTCCATTCTTTTCATTCTGCTGCTTCTTCATAATTGGAAGGTTCTTCATTGATAAAGTCACATAGTAAAGCTACATATCCGGAGCAAGATTTGGTTCTCTTTCTTTCTCTGTGATTTTCTTTTGGAGCCCCATATCTTTCCGCACCTTGGATAAATTCTCATACCCAAGAAGGTTTCCTCTTGTGAGGATTCTTCTCCTGAGGTGGATCTACAGGTATTTGTGGTTCTTCAAATTCTCGATCTTCTTCTTGAATTTTTTCATTCATTGTTGTATCATGAATTCTGGGTGCTTCTGCTTCGTCAGGTTCTTCAGCAGGTCTCTTTCTAGATTTGTTGTAAGCTGTGTCTTCATCAAATGTCACATCTCTGCTGATGTCAATCTTCTTGAATCCTGGGAAGTATATTTTGTAAGCCTTCAAGCTTTCAGAGTATCCCACAAATATACCCTTCTTTCCTGAAGGATCTAGTTTTGTTCTCTTCTCTTTTGGAATGTGTATGTACACTGGACAACTGAATATTCTGAGATGAGTGACTTTTGGTTTCTTGTTGGAAAATACTTCTTTAGGAGTCTTGTTCTCAAGTACTCTGTGTGGAGTACGGTTTTGTACATACACCGCTGTTTTGGCAGCTTCTGCCCATAGATGCATGGAAAGATCCTGATCATGAAGCATTGCTCTTGCAGCTTCCATGATAGTTCTATTCTTCCTTTCTGCAACCCTATTATGCTGTGGATTATATGGAGTAGATAACTCCATCTTAGTCCCTGATTCTTTGCATAAGTCTTTGAATTCATTTTATGTGAATTCTCCAGCATTATCTGATCGAAAGGTCTTGATCTTCTTTTCTGTGTGGTTCTCGATCAAGGCTTTCAATTCCTTGAATTTGCTGAAAACTTCGTCTTTGTTCTTCATGAAGTAAATCCATGTCTTCCTAGAAAAGTCATCAATGAAAGAAACATAGTATACATATCCGCTTAGTGAACTTGATGACATTGGTCCGCATACATCAGAGTGGATGATTTCCAAGATTCCTTTTTCCTTGCTTTCGCTACTTGGAAATGTCTTCTTCGTATTCTTCCCTTTCGCACATCCTTTGCAGACCCCTTCATGTTTTGCTTGAATTTTTGGAAGACCTTTAATAGCTTTGCTTGCAAGTGGTAGTGCTCTGTAATGCACATGTGCAAGCCTTCTATGCCAAAGTTCATTTGGCTCTACTGTGTCATGGACCAAAGCTTGTTCTAGATGGCCCTTCAATTTGTAAAATCCTCCTTCTTGTTATCTAATCACTATTGCATCATTAATAGTCTTTCCTCTTGACCACATGAGGACTTGGACATCTACAAATGCAACCCTCATGCCTTTTGCATCCAGTGTCGATATGGATAGAAGATTCTTCTTTAGTCCTGGTACAAAAAAGACATCCTTCATCTTCATAGACTTTCCAGAGTCTAGCTTGTAGGAGGATTCACCACTATATTTTATGGGATATTGGTAGTCATCCCCAAGTTTCACCTTATGGGGTGAATTATGTTCAGATAGTTTCTCAAAGGATTCCTTGAAACTTGTCATGTGTTTGGAAGCCCCACTGTCAATAAGCCAATCTTTGCTTCCATGAGTGATAGTTCCCGTGAGAGCGGAGATCAAAACATATTCATCTTCACTTGAAGAGTCTTCACTTTCTTGTTTTACTCTCTTCCTGGGAGGATCATCATCCTCAGTAGTGTGAGCATGATGTCTTCTTTTGGAGTTCTTCTTCTTCTTGGATCCATTCTTATTCATGGGACAATTTCTAGCAAAGTGTCCTATTTCATCGCATGTATAACATTTGAGTTTGGAGGGATCCCTTCTTACAACATTGTTTTTCTGATGAGAATGCTTACCTTGGTGATGATGATTTTCCTTTTTTCCTTTCCTGGAGTGTACTATGAGAGCTTGATCTTCACTTCCCATCTTTTCTTCTTGAGCTGCTATTCGAGCTTCTTCTTGTGAACATTCTTCCCACAGTCTACTAAACTTGACTAACTTCTTCCTAGCACAGATTCCTTGGATGAAAGAATCCCATGACCTAGGGAGGCCATTCAAGGTTGTCATCACAATTTCTGCATTATCCACTTCTTCATCTACTGCTTCCAGCTGTTCTTTGATCTGGGAGGCCCTTTTGAAGTATGATTGGATGGTCTCCTCATTCTGGATCTTGACATTCTTCAATTGGTTCCTTAGAGTCCTCTTCCGATTGACGAGTCCTCTTTCGATTGACGTTCTTCCCTTCAAACAATTTGGTTAGGGCATCAAACATGGCTTTAGGTGTCTTGAGGGAGGACACCTGTGGTATGAGGCAATCCTTGATAGAATCAGCAATGATCCTCTTTGCCATAACAACCTTCTTCTTATGTAAGGCCTTGGCCTCATCTCCCTCTAGAACTGGAACCTCCTCATGGATGTAGGAGTCCAACTCATTTTCTTCCAAAGCCAGGGAGATCCTATACTTCCAGGATCGAAAATTATCAGCTCCCTCAAGCTTTTCATCAAGCTTGGTATGATGAGACATCTTAACTGAGATCCTCAAATGGAAATACAAAAGATTTAGATCTTACCAGGTCAAGATGTCGGATCTGAACTTGGAGCTGAAATCTTGCAGTGCTGGTTCAGGAGCAGATTAGGGTTTTTCTTTTCCAGAGTTCTATCTAACCAAATGCTTTGAATTTTATCCCTAACTTCGTTTTTCGGGAGGAGATCAATCCAGGCCTGGGCTCACTGAAAAATTCCACTTCTGTGAAAAGCCCTAATTTTCGGCAGTAGTGTCGGGTCCAAAACTGAAAAACCTCAGAATTGGATTCTGCTTCAACAGAAAGATGTGCCCTAGGGAGGAGAGTTATTCCACCCTACTTTTGTTGAAAATTTGTGGAGAGAGATCCACAAAGTAGGAAGCCCTAGTTCCCACAGTTGCACAATCTATTCTTCTTAGGTTAGCTCTAATCCCATGTTAGATTTTTAACATTAAGCTAGCATAACATTAGGATCTTTAACTGAGAGAACAACAAGCACAACAATCAAACACAAGAGATAATGAACACAATGTTTTTCCTCGGGGAAACCATAAATGGAGAAAACCCCGCAACTTCCTCAGAGATAGAATCAACACCAAAAGTGAAACCCAAAAATAGTAAGATGATCTCTCGATAGCAGTAACCTCTTTCTTCCTTGCCCTAGTGTCTTTCTCTTCCTCAGCTATGCGCTACAACTGAGTGTGAGTGAGTGTGTGATAAATAGAGAGGCTAGCTGTCTATTTATACTAATTCCTGACTTGACTAAACGCAACTAGGGCCGACTTCACTAGGTGAGTCTAATAACCCTAGTGCCCCGAAATTGCGGGGACTTTAACCCTTAGACAATAGGAGGGTTACCCACCTTGACTTGACATGACTTGTTTACATTATAGAAACTCCCGATAGGAACCTCGGGACATGACATGACTCAAGTACATTACAAATACATCCCGGAATAAACATTGGGTTACAATACATAAGAAATACAAGTGAATACATTCCGAAGTTACAATTACATCAACATGTTCACGCTCATCCACTCTCTCTTTGTGTTTGTGCATATTGTTTATATTTGGATATGTATTAAACCAATTTTTCTATTTTCCCAAGTAGGAAGCCTAACACCCTCAACTCTTTAAGGAAGTTTTAGCCTTCCAAACTGTAATGCAAACAATGGAAAAGAAGATGAAAGTAAATGGAAAAGAACTGAGGTGAAAATCCATGGAGGGTTTCTCCAAGAATGCCTTATTTTGAAAAGGTCGTCCTCGTGATACAAAAAATATGCACGTGATAGATCAAAATATAGAGGGAGGTATAGATATCCATGAAATTTTATAAGGAGATGTTAGAAATGTGGTAGTGTTGCTCACACTACAAGGAAAACACCTTATAACATAGGTTTTTAATGTTACAAGCTTGAACACAATAATAGAAATAACTCTACTAAAACCTTTGCCATTGGTAATGGATGTTTTGACGGATGTAAACTACAACTAAAAAAATATTCACTACTAAAGGTTATAGCAAATGATTTTTAACGATGCGTATGTTATTATCAAAATTACGCACTAGTGTATTTCACATAAACACACACCGGTGTGTTTGACATACACAAGCACCAACCCAAACCATTTAAATGTGATACACATATGCATTTCATGTATGTAACCCCCCGATGCATGATTATAATTCATAACACCAATGTTTTTCCTTTCATTTAAACACACAAGTTGTAATACTTCAAGTTTTAACCCTTAGATGAATGAAATCAAATTATGTAAATGATGTAAATATGCTAGTATGGATTACTATTGGGGAGCTCAAGACCAGGGCCCAACTAGTGAATGGCTAGGCATGCATGATGTAAATATCTCCAAATGTGCCATGTGGTTGGCTTATCATGTTGACTCTAACCTTGTGTAAATATTATGTTGAAAAATAAGAAAATGGTCCAAGATAGATTTGTAAAGAGCACTAGAGAGGAATAGAAAGGGCTCCTAAGGGAGACTAAGTCATATATTGCAAAGTTTCATCTGTTAGAACCCATCCATTTGTTGTCATGTGCCTTAAATAAGCCAAAATACTTCCTTTTGACTTATTAAATCCAAGCATTGAATGCATGTGTGAGGTCTCCTCATGTCGTCATGGAAGCATGGGATGAGTATACTTCTATGACAATTGTAAGAACCCTTCCTTCTATGGTAAGAAGTCATGCCAGTTGGTTTTTCACCATCCTGTCATCTTCTTTGGGATCTATCACCCATTTTTTATACATAGTTTTTTTTACACTATGTAGAGTTTTCATTTGTTCTCTCCATTACATTTACTAGACTCTTAAAATAACTAGAAATTATGATTGTGAAGGAAAAATCAGAGACTTTAGAGGAAAGAGTGTAATCTCCCAATTTTACCCCTAAGTTTATTTTTGAGCAATTATTTGATATTACAACTAAGTATTGAAACATTTAAACACAATGAAAAATAAATAGTGTATAAGTAAGTTGTTTTATTTTTTATTATGTGTCAACTTTATGTTTTTTCAAACATGTCTATTGATTAATATCAAAGAAAAGAAAAGTTAAGTTCATTAAGAGGAGTTAATTAAAATAAACGTTTAATAAAATTTAATTTAAAAAAATAAAATTAATTAAGTAATTGAAATGATAATTATTTTAAAGATAATTCCTTTAAAAACTTAACTACCACTACTTTCATTTTCTCAAACAAAATGAAAAAATTCTTGATAATGGGAAAGAATATTCCAGAAGAGATATCAACGCATTGACTAATGTAAATCTCAGTTAAAAAAAACAATTACCTAACCTCTGGTCTATTGGTCGCAGGATGGAACAAATATTAAGGAAAAATATGACTGCCACTGAAAGGGCAGCCGAGAGGGTGGATAAACGCGGGTGAAGAACCCAACGGAAGTGCGCGATGGACATTGGCTAGGAGACTGAGAGTGGAACGGCCGAGGTAAAGAGGAGGAAACCACAACAGGTCGCAAACGAGAAGAATGGGACGATACGGTGGCGGGCCTGGCGAAGCAGTTATGGCGGTGACGACGGTAGGAACAAGAAGGCAGACCGAGGTTGGGGCAGCAGTCAATGGACAGGAAAGTGGACGAGGGGTGGCGAGTATGACACGAATGGACGATAGCAGCGAAGGAATGAGAGAGGGGAGCTTGGACAATGGGAAAGAAGGTAGTGGAGGTGCTCACAAGGAAGGAAAAGGAAGTTGGGAGGTGCCGCGAGGAAAGAGGCAAGTGATCGGGGATGGAGGTAATGTTTAAGCTGGTGCTGCAAGGTTGAGAGGGGAAGGGAACAATCCTGGGAATGGAGGCTGAGCTTCAAGTGAAGAGGACCCAGGATAAAGTAGGCCTGTTAAGGCTGTTTTGGAAAGGCAGTGGGGCTAGGTACTAGGGTCGAGGAGGGAGGAAGAGTCGCAAAGGTTGGACCGAGTCATACCGTGGGTAGCGACATATCTAAGAAGGGCTAGCGTTGGATGGGAGAGGAGACCATGGGAATAAGGCCGTTGTAGCAACTCGGGTAGTTTAGGTAACCTAAATCTAACATAACCCTAACTTAAGCTAAAAAACTAACATAAAAACTAAGATAGGCACTAATGTGACTAACCCTAGAGCTAACCTAGAAGTGAGCTAGATTAACCTAAGACTAACCTTGGAATAAATTTGTGAGAGGAAATAGTGTGAGAACCTAGGGAAACACTAGCACAAGCCCTACCTAACCTAGGGTTTCTTAGGAAGGATGACTAGCCCAGTGAGGACGGGTTCTAGGTTATGCAACTAACCTAGAAAAACTAAGGAGAAACCCTAAGGCACCCTCACGAGTATACGTGTCATCGTTTGCTAAGGTGATATGAAGGAAGGTAGTGACCTATCCTAGGGAAAAGTGCAGCTTTAAAGCCACCACTAAGACTCATACGTGCACATCCACCAACATCCAATAAAATGGTAAGAAGGCTGACCTCCTTGAGCTTGTGTTCATCCAACAAATCAAAGCATCACCAAAAGTAGGTATTCACCAAAGAATTACCAGAAAAATAAATTGCATTAACCATTATATTTCCTCACAATGAGCGCATCCATCTAGAGAAACCCTAAGAAGGGTAAAACAAGTGCATAATGATTTATCCCATAAATTCTGATTTACAAATGAAAGTGAGGAGATCTATTTATACGATCTCACACTCACTTTTACAAATAAAATCCGGCTCGACATGCCATAAAACAAGGAAATTCATAATTATTAAATGTCAAGTTAAAATTAAAAGAAAATAGTAATAAAATCTAGCATAAGGCAGACTTAAGGTAGGATACCTGGGGTTTTTGCATCCCTGAGTGCCAAAACACGTTCAAATAAGAGAATCACTCTGAATGAAAGGCCGGAGTGAGGTGGAGGGAGGGAGTTATGCCCCATATAACCCTAAAATGCTGTAAAATCCCTCAACACCCTCCTCAAAGCACAAAAACAGTCAGGCATGGAGGATGTCTTCCTCTGAGAAAAGAAGGCTAGGGAGAGCAAGGACCCACTTAATGAAGGGACAGGAGGGTGTTCAAAGTGGCTATGGGTGTCTTGTAGATGAAACAAAAGCCACTAGAGCGCGCAAGCAGGAAATTGAGCCATAATACCTAGTGGTCAACCTTTAGGGGCCCCAGACACCAAACCTAAGGTTAAAATCCTCTTTAATGAGCAGTCAACAGTGCCAATAAGCCATAGTACCCTTAAAGGAGGACCAAAGGGTCCAGCCATGACCATCATCACTCAATAAAACCCCTCATGGTTGAAAAAACGACCCTCTCTCTGTGGGGTACACTTGAAGGTGCGCTGGGTACAAGTGCAGTGTAATACTGGCTCCAACTGCGGGACAAGTGCTCTTCTTGTGAGTGCTTGAGAACCTATGAATCTACTGGTGCTTGTAGACCTACACATATATCAAATTCCGGAGAGATTAAGAGCATCTAGAGGAAGACGCTTCTATCCTTGTTCACAAAACGAGGGAAACAAACTAAGAACAATGAAAACTAACTAGATAATAAGAAGAGGTCAAATGCAATGCAGAAAAATATGCCTAATGAAACTAACTTAACCTAAACCCGATATCCAAAAAAGGTTAAGTGAAATTATACCACCAATGTAACCATTTAAGTAAGCAATTCATACATGTCATCTTACTTTTGTCCTTTAGTGTAATCCAAGACAATACCTCATTGATGATATGTTGAGTTTGTACCAAGATCTTTATCTTGATGAGTGTAGGAAACCAGACCTTCTTAAGAACTTGGAAAACTTGAAACTGGTGCCATGGAGAAGCATCACTTTGACAAGCGTTGTTGATCCGTTCTTATAGTGGACTTATGTATGGAATACCTCCATCATACATATCTTTAGAATTTTTTTGCCTAAAAATCATCCATGAATCCTGAATTTGGGAGGCTATCAATGGAGTTGGACTTTGCAAATATTCACATGTGAGCTGTGTCTTGTCTTTGCATTTACTCAAGATTTTCTTTGTACATACAAGTATATTGCTTATATTTTCCACAATCATGTTAGTAACCCCAATAGTCTTGAACTTTTGAAATTGTCAACAGTATAATTCGTACCTTCATGCTTCAAATGAAAAGATAAACAACAAATATTATGAGAATGAGGGATGAAAATCATACCTGTCCACCTACCTTCCTCGGTCTTGTTGAGATGTATCATCAAGGGCTTGTTGATGTAGGGTAGAGCGGACTAAACAAATTCTTCTACGCTTCTTGAGGGGTAGCACTGAAAGTGACAACCTAGGTTCATCATATGCTGAATATGTACAAAAGAATCCTCTATGCGACATGCTTCCCTGCTGCAGGATGAGTACGATGGTGACATCATGGAAGAATCACTAGAGACACAAGGTTCCAAATCTTCGAGCTTTTCATCATAATGGCCCATCTGCATATAACAACTATCTACAAAGTCTGGTGTTGTTCCACCTTCAATTATGGTGAAAAAAGGGTTGAGCTATTCTTCGTCACTAGCCTCATAAGGGGAAGGAATGATCGTATCTCTTTCAACAGGGTCTTCATAAGTTATGTCTTCAACATCACTGCTGGAGGTGACTGAGAGTTCCTCGTCCCAAATAGTGTCAATATCTGGCTCTTCCTGAGTAACTTCATCAAGCTGTTCTTTTTCACTGCAACGTATGGAGACAATGCTATCTGGTCTCTAGGAATCATAAAAAGGAGGACCCATAAATGTCCAATAACCATCTTCCTCAGAATTCCCGTCATTATGTTCCCAGAGATCTAGTATGTCATAAGGAGTTTTTGTATGTTGGAAGGGAGGAATCATCCTATCTTTATGTTCCTCATATTATTTAATTAGGACTTTTGGATCGTCATATATGGGACCATCATCATATTCATTTGCTTGGGAAGTTGTATCTATCGTGCTCAAGACGTCATCAGTTAGACCTTGAACAATGGCTGCTTCAAACTGATATTTGTTTTGGGATTCCTTAGTGAACAAGTCCTTCATATGCTTGACATGAGGTATTCATTTGTCACCGGACCGTGAATCCCAGTGGTTACAAAATGTTTCCACCAATTCTGCAAATGATGATATTGTTCCTTTATCTAGGCCCACAAACCAAGCTAGGGCCTTTCCTCCCAGGTGAAAGACAAATGATCACATGTAAACATATTCTTCTTCTTTAATACCATATTCTGAAGCCAAATTCATGAACCATTCCACATGATGCGTGGCATTATCATGGTCACCCTTGAAGGCATACCAGAATGCCTCTGGTAACTCATCTGAATATCCTGGGAAAGCTGATAGATGAATAGGAGTGAAACCAATTTCCATTTCTGCAATGGTCGAATTATCAGGATCTTCAAAATCGAATGGAATATCATCTTTGGATCCTTCTCTTGAATAATCTCGAGTCTGGATTTTTCCCAGGGTTTCTTCCCATATTCTTTCGATAATGGCATTTCTTTCCTGTTCTTCGACATTGTAATCCCAATCCATGCTGAATGCATTAATGAATTTCCTGAGTGAAGAAAAAAATTTCGGGGAAAACCATCATACCAATTTATGACATATAAGTTCTCTTCTAGGTGAAGAGATAACAGAAATAGCCTCATCCTGATGTCTTCATGCATGATGTTACTTTCCTGGATGAATTGCACGAATGCTTGTACATGGGATGCTGCATGGTTCTTATACTGCTGGAACAATGGGAAAAGTGCCTTCCCACCATCTCGAATGGCATACTTGTATGGGAAACCTGGAATACATGAGAAGTCCAATATGTACATCTACAATTCATAATTGGATTCCATCTCGTCAGGATTCCCTATCTTTATAGAGCACATCTTTGATTTTTCTTTGATTGGAGTCGTCAGGAGAAACCTGCTAGGTTAGTTATGCAAATATCATCGACTTACTAAATAAAACAAGGGCGTACTTGATATATGGGATAGGTTGTGCTCTTTGTGGAGTCGCTAGGTAAGCCTGTAGTTAGTCCTTTCAAAAAATGTATGCAATCATATATAATCAGGACTTCAAGACTTACCAAAGTGTTAAGCCTTGCTGGGCTTCTTCTCTGTGGAGTCGTTAGGTAAGATCCGCAAGATTAGTCTTCAACAATATTTCCAGAATACCAAGAAAACTTACCTCAATTTTCTTACCAAATGTCGTTCTTTCTAGGGTAAATCACCTCAACAAGTTTGAGGTCCCCGACAATGGCGCCAAAATGTTACCGATAAAAATGGTAGGTATAGCCATTGGTAAGCATATGAGGGACAAGTGACCACTGTCACCTTAATCACTTATCCCTAAATGCTTCGAAAGTCAAAACTTCCTAGGGGAGATCCCTATACAACCCCGCAAAAGACACTCAGACACAAATATATATTGCAAATTCATAAATTAGTGATCAATTCCTAATGGAGTTGAGTGTGGATGCCAAACTAATAATAAATGTGTGTCATGCATTAGTTTCGGTATGAGCGTTCAGGATATCATAAGCAACCAATACTGCTTCAATATGATATGAATGAAAACAAGTATTGTTTGGAATTCAAATCACAAACATCCACTTATTATTAAATATAAGAAAATCTCTTAGTATCAATGCTTTAGTGAAGCGTATACTTGCTCTATCACTGCAACATGTAGACTATGCAAAATAAACAAAGTTTTCCCTACCACCGATGTTTTAATAATATTAACCTTTATTCTACATATGCGGTATAAATATCATAACCAACACAATATTCCAAACGAGATGTCAATGCATTGACTAATTTAAATCTCAGTTAAAAAAAACAATTACCTAACCTCTAGTCGATTGGTCGCAGGATGGAACGAATATTAAGGCAAAATGGCTACCACTGAAAGGGCAGTCGAGAGGGTGGATAAACGTAGGTGAAGAACCTAACATAGGTGCATGATAGACCTTGGCCAAGAGACTGAGAGTGGAATGTCCGAGGTAAAGAGGAGGCAACCACAATAGGTCGCGACCTGGAAGAATGGGCTAATAAGGTGGTGGGCCTGATGAAGCAGTTATGGGGCTGGTGATAGGAAGAAGATGGACGACCGAGGTTTGGGAAGCAGTCGACGGAGAAGAAAGTGGATAAGGGATGGTGAGTATGCCACGAATGGATGATAACAACGAAGGAATGTCAGAGGGGAACTCAGACAATGGGAAATTAGGTAGTGGAAGTATGAAGGTGCTCATGAGGAAGGAAAGGGAAGTTGGGAGTTTCCGCGAGGAAAGAGGCAAGTTATCAAGGATGGAGGTAACGTTTAAGCTGGTGTTGTGAGGTTGATAGGGGAAGGGGACAATCTTAGGAATGGAGGCCGAGCCTCAAGTGAAGAGGACCCAGGATAAAGCAGTCATGTTAAGGATGTTTTGAAAAGGAGGCGAAGTTAGGTACTAGGGTCTAGGAGGGAGGAAGAGTCATGGTTGTGAGATAAGGAGAGGGTTTATGAAAGGCAAAGGAAAAATGATAAAAGGTTGGAAGGAGCTGTAGCGTGTGTAGCGACATATCTAAGAAGGGATAGCATTTTATTGGAGAGAAGACCATAGGAACAAGGTCGGTGTAGCAGCTCGGGTGGTTTAGGTAACCTAAATCTAACATAACCCTAACTTAAGCTAAAAAACTAAGATACAAACTAATCTAGACACTAACCTGAATAACCCTAGAGATAACCTAAAACTGAGCTAGACTAACCTAAGACTAACCCTATACTAAATTTGTGAGAGGAAATAGTGTGAAAACCTAGGGAAACCCTAGCACAAGGCCTACCTAACCTGGGGTTTCTTAGGAAGGACGACTATCCTAGTGAGGAAGGGTCCTAGGTTAAGCAACTAACTTAGAAAAACTAAGGAGAAACCGTAAGGAACCCTCACGAGAAGACATGTCATCATTTGCTAAGGTGACAGGAAGGAAGGTAGTGACCTATCCTAGGTCAAAGTGCAGCTCTAAAGCCACCACTAAGACTCAGACGTGCACATCCACCAACATCCAACAAAAAGGTAAGAATTTTGACCTCCTTATGCTTGTGTTCATCCAACAAATCAAGGAATCACCAAAAGCAGAGATTCACAAAATAATTACCAATAAAATAACTTGCATTAACCAGAAAACTTCCTCACAAGGAGGACATCCATCTAGATAAAACCTAAGAGGGTAAAAACAAGTGCATAGTGATTTATCCCATAAATTATCATTTACAAATGAAAGTGAGGAGATCTATCTATATGATCTCACACTCACTTTTAAGAATAAAATCCAAGCTGACATGCCTTAAAACAAGTAAATTCATAATTATTAAATGTCAACTTAAAATTAAAAGAAAATAATAATAAAATATAGCCTAAGGCATGCTTAAGGTAGGTTACCTAGGGTATTTGCATCCCCATGTGCCAAAACACGCTCAAATAAGTGAATCATTCTGAACAAAAGGCTGGAGTGAGGTGGAGGGAGGGATTTATGCCCCATCTAACCCCTAGAATGTTGTAAAATCTGTCAACGCCCTCCTCAAAGCACGGAAACAACTTGGCATGGAGGATTTCTTCCTCTGAGAAAATAAGTCCAGGGAGAGAAATGACCCACTGACTGAAGGTCCAGGAGGGTGTACAAAGTGGCTGCGAATGTCTCATAGTTGAACTATAAGCCACTAGAGCATGCAAGCAAGAAATGGAGCCACAAGACCCAATGGTCAACCTTTAGGGGCCTGAGACACAAACCCTGAGGTTAAAAACCTGTTTAAAGGGAAGTCAATAGTGCCATTAAGCCATGGTACCCTTAAAGGAGGACCAAAGGGTCCAATGATGACCACCATCACTCAATAAAGCCCCTCTTAGTCGAAAAATGGCCCTCTCTCCCTTAGGTACACCTGAAGGTGCGTTGGGTACAAGTTCATTGTAACACCATCCTTGGTTCCATAGTGGCAAGGTACCCAAATCAACAACTTGATTCGGGTGGAAAAAACCATGGGTATTTAGATGTTGAATAACTCACAGTGGCAGGGTATGCTTGTTTTGACACCCCCTCCAAGGATTTGCCCCTATTCGAACTTTTGAACCATTACCAATTTTATAGGCAAGACCTTCTACAATTAGGATAAAGAAGTTTACGAAGGATTTCTAGATAATTGATGTAAAATACTTTCTTTTTATTTGGATTGCAGATACAACCAATAAATGACTCTAGAACAATATACTTTTGAGTGATAACTTCTATCCATGGGCTATGAGTGGAGATGAGTCTCCATCCTTTTTTTGCAGCAAGGGATTTTGAAAACTTGAAAATGTTCTTTAGGCCCCATTTTCCAAGAGATTTTGGACAAGCAATGATGTCCCATATAATCCAAGGAAGGACAAATTTATTACTAGTGCCAACCTCAAGGAATTTAAAGCATATTTTTCTTGCTTTTTCCAGGAATTCCTGGGGAATCCAATCTAGAGACATCCAAAATATCAGGATTGCTTCCAATACCGAATTTACCAAAACTGGTCGTCCTGCTCTAAAGAGCAATTTATGACTCCAACACATTGACCTTTTCTCTAGTTTTCCAATGGTCCAGAGCCAATCCTTGTTCTTATAGTTGTTTGGCATAGGAAAAAACTGACTTATTTGAAGCCATCATTAAAATCCTTTAGATCAAAAGTAGAGAGTTTGTGGTATCTATGTACATCTTCATCACTCATATTAATGGTGGAAAGGGATGATTTCCTGTTATTAATCATCATATTTATAAGCTAATTTGGTGTAAATTGATAAGTTGTGACACATGAGGGGGTCTACAATTTACCATTTTTTAACACTACAGATGTATTTAGGGTGTCTGTGAATTCATTTACAACTTAAGATAAAAAACTAACATAAAAACTAAGCTAGACACTAACTTGACTAACCCTAGAGATAACCTAGAACTGAGCTAGAGTAACCTAAGACTAACCTTGGACCAAATTTGTGAGAGGAAATAGTGTGAAAGCCTAGGGAAACCCTAGCACAAGCCTTACCTAACCTATGCTTTCTTAGGAAGGACGACTATCCTAGTAAGGAAGGGTCCTAGGTTAAGTAACTAACTTAAAAAAACTAAGGATAAACCCTAAGGCACCCTCACGAGAAGACATGGCATCATTTGCTATGGTGACAGGAAGGAAGGTAGTGACCTATTCTAGGGAAAAGTGCAGCTCTAAAGTCACCACTAAACCTCAGGCGTGCACATCCACCAACATTCAACAAAAAGGTAAGAAGTATGACCTACTTGTTCTTGTGTTCATTCAACAAATCAAAGCATCACGAAAAGCATAGATTCACACAAGAATTACCAGAAAAATAGCTTGCATTAACCAGAAAACTTCCTCACAAGGAGCACATCCGTCCAGAGAAAACATAAGCAAGGTAAAAGAAGTGCATAGTGATTTATCCCATAAATTATCATTTACAAATGAAAGTGAGGAGATCTATTTATATGATCTCACACTCACTTTAAAAAATAAAATCCGAGCTGACATGCCTTAAAACAAGTAAATTCATAATTAGTAAATGTCAACTTAAAATTAAAAGAAAATAATAATAAAATATAGCCTAAGGCAGGATTAAGGTAGGCTACCTAGGGTATTTGCATCCTTAGGTGCCAAAACACGCTCATATAAGTGCATCACTCTGAACAAAATTGTAATGTCCCCTTTTTGGATTTTTTTTTTAAATGACCAATTATTTCACTTTTTCCCCAATTTTGACCTTAACTAGTTTTGATGTCTAGACCTCCAAATTGGTCCAAATGCTTCCAAATTTTCTATGAAGGTAAATGAATGATAATATAACTTAAATATCATGCTCATGTATGTTTTGTGACCTCCCAATTACTTCTCCAAACTTTTTTTGTGTTCTGTTCAAAGTAGGAGTCTTTACTACCAAATTGGGGCTGCAATTCTCCCTGGGTAATTGCCGGAAATGGCTTCATAAATGATCTCAAAAGCCACTTGAATTTATTAAAAGAGGCTGGGTATGTGAAAGGAAAATTTTCAAAGTCTCATATGCATCATGTTTCAGTTTATACAAGCTGTTATGACTCTTTCCAAAACAACTCCCAAGTCACAATTTCGACCCTTGGGGAAAATGCTCCAAACCTTCTCCCAATGCAATAAAAATGAGTAAAATGGATTCCAATGTTTAATTATTGAACATGAGACTTGAAATAAACATTAATTACATTCCATCCATCATAAATTTATCATAGATACATTCCTCCATTCGAAATAATAAGCATTACCATGGCATACATCAAAATAGAGTGGAAATGGTCATTGTTGGCTCATCAAAAGTCATTTTGGCATACAACTCTTGGGAATTTAGACTTGAAATTTTTTGAGAATGAATAAAAAATAATATTTAACTTATTACAATCATAAATGGACAATGAAAGGCTCTCCCAATTCAGAATCATCAGCATCGCAATGGTTCACAACAAGATAGTGGGGAAATGACACTATTTCTTCATTGTTCAACATTTTTACATGAATTATTTTGGGTATTTAGACCTGAGAGTATTATGAACATGAAATGTAGACCATATACATTATATAATAATATAATTTTCATTATAATCTTTCCAAAATAGATCAATAGCTCACCCAAAGCGCAATCCCTCCATTTGCATGAATATGGTGTGAAAACTAGAAATAGTTGAGAGAGAGTGCCGCAATAGAAGAATCCACATAATTTCCTGTAGCTTACACCTGCAAATAAGATTCCATTAAATACCTGGGTGGCCTTTCCAAACACCAACTAGGATGGGAATCTTTCACCCTCGAAATTGGCTTAAGCAAGAAAACTAGTCATCCACTAGCTCTCACAATTCACAAATGACAATTTCACAAATGAGAAAAAGCCCATTCTCATGGATGATCCCTATATTTTATAAAAATTATTAGCCTTATAAGGTTCCAAATCCATCCATAAACCAAATCCAATTCGAATTGGTGTGGCTGCTCATGCTATGCCATGTGGCCTCTCTTTTCACCTTCCCTCTTCTCCCAAATTTGAGTAGGAGCCTTTTGGCCGTCTCCAAATCCCAAATTCGACCTCTAATATGCTTTATTCAGTCCTGAAATATTAGTATGTCAGCCTTAATATCTGAATTGTGTCATAACTATCATAGAATCTCCATCATTGGTGTCATAGATGTCACAAATGTAAGGGGAATCTAGCCAAGTGTCCATGAAACTCCCATTTGGCTCTTCCTCTCCCATGTAAGTTACAGTTCATCCCAAATTCGACCTATGAAGTATATGGACAAGTATATTATCCTTATAATCCATCCAAAAACATTAGGCTTCCTATATATTCGAATTTGCAAGAGAAAGATACCATTTAACATAGGAATCCTAGCTAGTGTGGGCCCCATAGTCTCCATGTGTCTTCATGCTCCATTGCCACTTCCATTTTCTCTTGTATTTATTTAATAAGATACATTATTAAATATTTATACCCTTCTAATGTCTAAACATCATTTATTATCCCCCTTATTCCAAATATCAAAGCTTCCACCCCCAAGCTAGGAAACTGGTGATTTTCCACCTTGGCAATTATTTGACTTTTAGCATACCTTTGACAACTTTCATGAACATGGAAAATGTGATTTGGCCATTGTGACCCAATGCAAAATTTGGGATATTACAAATCCTCCCTTCCCAATATTTCTTGTCCTCAAACAATTTCAAACATGGTGTTTGAAGAACCTGCTTTCTGTATGATTCTTTGAAGTTGCCACCGAGCTGCCCACCTTTGAGTCTTTGAGATTTCATGAAGATTTCAGAGAGGAACCACCATGCTTGTTGCTGCACTACTCTGATTAACATCACCTTATTAAATGGGGAATCCATCTCCCATACTTCTTGTTTCCCAAAGAATTTGAAATCAATGGAACTAAAAACTATCCTAGGGTCCCATTGATTGCATTGCACTCCAACAATTAAGAGTGCTCTCCAACCCATACCATTTGGAAAGAGAATTCCCGGATCCCATTTTATTGTATGCATTCTTCCAAACATCATGAGTGCATAATATATATCATCAAATTATTTAACAACATAATAAGAATGTACATCAAGGAGGTGCCTCACTAAGAAATCATGAAAGTGCTTATACCTCCCAGTGACTAGACTACCATTTGCCAAGTGCATACATGCTTCAAGTGACCAATCAAATATACTCCAATGACATAGGTGAGGATCCCATGTTCTATAATTCTACTCCCAAAGAATGTAATATGCATCAAAATAATAATCAACCATTTTTTATTTCATCCAAGAAGTGAATGAAAAACCTCCACAAAAATATGAACCAAATAAGGAGCAAATAAAACACGAAGACTTCAAGTGTCTCAAAGAAGTCTCATCAATACACCCATGAATATGTATATCATCATGAAATAACAGAGGATGTTTCTGCCAATAATAATGTTCCTCAATCATATCCCTCTTCACCCAAGTGTTGGATGAAGTTTCTCCAACATCAAATGAACCAAGTGTTGAGCAAGAAAAACCATGAGTCTTCAAGTGACTCAAATGAACATCATAGGTGCACCCATGTAGATGTGTATAATCATAATGTAAACAAGGATGCTGCTGCAAATGTAAATAATATGGTTCTCTTATAATTCCATCATCAAAAGGAGAAATAGAATGTCCATGCTCTTCATGTGGCACCATAAAAAAGAAACCTTTCACCCATACTTCATTAGGATGAATGCTGCAAAATTTAGAAGTGTAGGATGTAGGAGAAAGAACAAACTCACCCAAATGATCAGTAAGTGAAAAATTGTCATAATGTGAAGGATCCATAGGGGTAGGATTATGCAGCTCCTTCAAGAGTGTGAAACCTTTGTCATAGATTTGTTCCAATGTAGAGGAGTCATGTTCTTCTTTAAAAATTGCATACCCTTCATCAAGAGACAATTCAAGTTCCTCTTCAACCACATCAAGTGTTTGGATCTCTTCAAGTAAATATTCAAATACATCAAGTACATTCAAATTTCCAAATTTCTCATGATCCACCATGTCATGAGAATCCTCCAAATAATCTACCATTTGACAATCTGAAACATAGGAGGAAAAACAAGTGTCTTGCAACTTTTCAAGAAGTTGCTCATTTTGAATTGTGAGCTTATGAATAACTTAATTATTCTTCAAGTAGGATTCATGTAACCCTTCAATAAGATCAATGAAATTTTTTCTATCAAAAAGCAAAGACATGACGTTACCTTTGATGTTGCACATTACTCTTTGGATTTTCTCCATGTATTCAAGGAAGGATGGATCCTCCAAGCAAGTAGCTCTCCAACAAGAATTTGATACCAATGCTTGAGTGTCATGGAGTATTATAAGGGCCTCTTGGATCTTATTTTCATTAATATTTAAGGACCCTTCAAGAAAATAAGGCTCTTTCAAATGAACTTCCTCATATTCTTCCTTCTTGCTTGGACCAACTTCATGAAGCTCAAGTGGTGATGGGGAAGTTGATCTTGTTTCTTTTTCAACTGCTACAAGGTCTTCATTTTCATGTTTAATGAAATTTTGGCTTGCAGCAACATTTTGAAATATGATATATATGTCACCAACATAGAGTTGTGAGCACCCATCAGTAGGTACTCCTTCATAGTTCAAGCATCCATCAGTAGATGCTCTTTGTTTCATTTCCAAGGTAGCATGTGTCTCAAAATTATCTTCAGTATTTTCAATAAAAAATTCTTCATACTCATGTGATGTCTCTTCATATTTTTCAGAGTCACTTGGGAGTGAATTTTGGTCATCTTCATCTACTACTTCTTCTACTCCACCTATTTTAGAAATAGGTGGTTCATGGGTCTCCTCCTTTTGCTCCTTCAAGCAAACTGATGCATTTTTCCCCTTGGTTTTCTTAAAATCAATATATTTTTCCCAACTTTGGATAGCCAAAAATTCAAATCCTTTCATAATATTCTTGGTAATGTATTCAAATATAGGTTCCATGCTTTTAATTATCTCCTCACTATCATATGAGGTTCTCTTTTCATGCCTAGTCATAGTTTCCAAAAAATTGTCTTCTTCTCCTACTTTTTTTTTCCTCTTCAACAAAACAAATTTTGGTTACAATATATAATGGTGGTACCTGAATTATTGTGCTCATAAATATAATACCACATCAGGTTCCAAGATCATGCTTTGATACCACTGTAATGTCCCCCTTTTTGGATTTTTTTTTTAAAATGACCAATTATTTCACTTTTTCCCCAATTTTGACCTTAACTAGTTTTGATGTCTAGACCTCCAAATTGGCCCAAATGCTTCCAAATTTTCTATGAAGGTAAATGAATGATAATATAACTTAAATATCATTCTCATGTATTTTTTGTGACCTCCCAATTACTTCTCCAGACTTGTTTAATGTTCTGTTCAAAGTAGGAGTCTTTACTACCAAATTGGGGCTCCAATTCCCCCTGGGTAATTGCCGGAAATGGATTCACAAATGATCCCAAAGCCACTTGAATTTATGAAAAGAGGTTGGGTATGTGTGTTTGTGCAATAAATTGTTTCCAGACTACAAAGAAACAAGCCAACACAATCTCAAATATTCAATCAAACAAAACTAGGTTTTTAGGGTTTTTGAAAGGTTTTTCTGGTTGTGATGTTTTGGTGACCAAAGGGAATACATTCATAAGCCAAATATGAACTAAATCATAAGTAAAGAATAGCAGAGATGCATAATATAATAACCAGGTATCCAATAGAACATAACTTTGAAGTTCATTCACAACAAGCAAGCATTACAAGCAAAGAAACCATAAACCAACAATGAATTTACCAATTGTGTAGCTAAACAAGCTAGAAATGAAGCCAAAACACAGACTGAAGGGTAAAAAGGATCATATATTTCATAATTCTGTTCATCAAATACACATGAGAGTTAAGTACTTAGCTCATAAACAAGTCAAGAGACCTCCTTAAGCCAGCCAAAAATCGAACCCCCTATTCTCTTTCTGATCTTCCTAAATATTGTTTTTCAAAATTCAGTTAGGGTCTAAACCCTAATTGTTTTTAGACTACTCATCGATAGGATAATGTCAAAATTATAATTTACAAAATAAAGTATTTCTCAAAAACATAACAAGTAACTACTTAACTAACAATACTCAAAGGTCTTTAGCAGCTTCTGCCAATAAAGCTATTCCATCTAAGGCTTGGGCCTTTTTCCTAGCTTTTTGCTGCTCAGCTTCCATATCTGTCATCCTTCTTGTAAGCTCCTTATTCTGCTGCTGTAGGCTTTTGATAGTCAGTTTAAGCTCTGCACACTGTAAATATGTGCTTCTTTTCCTTTTTAGGGCCTCCTTGGAGACTGTAGTAAGCTCTTGGTAATGATCATTCACTTCTTCTAAGCCTTCCCTGAGTCTTCTATTAGCTAGGATCAAACCATCATTTGTTTCTTGCATGTACTCCATTTGATGCTTATACTGTTTGATGGTTCTTTGCAAATTCTCCTTTTCTGAGTCAAAAGCCTTACCTGCTGTTGTATTCTGTAGCTCACTAGGAAGCCATGGGATGTTTAGCTTTCTGAAGATGTCCTCATCCTCAGGTAGCATCTCTGTAGACACACCATGAACACTTGGATTTTCTTGATTGTCTATTTCATCAGGTGCATTTTCATCCATTAACAACTTATTTTCTGAAAAAGAAGCTTCTATTTCTTCTTTTTGTTGTTCCTTCAACATTTCACTTCTTAATTCCAAAAACACAGCTGATAGTTTAGTTTCGGTGAGGCTGGACTCTTCTACTATCTTCAATGATTTCTTTCCTTTGCTTTTACCTTTTCTAGATTTTAGCTTTTCATCTGAAGAAGAAGTATCAATCATAGTTACCTCTTTTGTATTTAACTTAGGGTTTAGCAGCTTTTTCATGTTCAGCCTCAATTGGTTTTTGGGTCTAGTTTTGGGTCTCCATCCTGGGGCAAGCTCTCCCACCATCTTCAAAGTTTTTCCTTGATGCATAACTGTGGCAAACTCCATAGATTTAACCTTGATATTCTTTTTTTTAGCCTTACTGTCTTCTCCTCTTGACTGCAGAATTTCCTGTGTGTGCCAACCCTAGATTTAGCACTGAAAGTCACCTCATCTCCTTCCAACAAGTATCCTTCATCTTTAGATAAAATGGTAATTGGGCTTTGTTGTTGGACCTTGGTATCTTCTTCCTCTACTGCAACCTTATCTTTGAAAACAATATTTTCATCCATGAGTGTTTCTGCTGGTGCCTTATTTTGCATAGGATGGGTTTCCTTTTTAATAAACAACAAACCTTTGCTCTTACTGTCAACTGAAGACTACTGAGATTCATAATCTCCCTTTGAAGGTTCTTCCACTTCCTCAAGTTTGACACATTTTTTTTATCTTCAACCGTGAATTTTTGTCCTAATTTTCTAATTAGGGTTTGTCCCTTATCAACATGCTTTTTGGTAGGCTGTCCTTCTTGGTTAATTTGGAATCCAGACCAAAAAAAAAGTAGTCCCAAGTCTTCCCTTCTCTTTGTAGAACAGTGCTGATAATAAGCTTGATCAATCCATGATGAAAAATGGACTGTGCAGTGTGATCATGATGCTCTTTGATCCTGCTTGACATTTTTTGCAAACTCTTCAACAAGAAGAAAGGGAGACTCATCCTTGATTCACCAGCAAGGTGCTGTAAGAACCTGAAATGATACTTGAAGACAAAAGCATACCTCCCTTCATAAGTAATGTAACTTTGTAGAATCTTGATGGGCTCTACCCATTCAGCTCTGAAATTCTGGATGAGCACTCCCTTACTCCAGTCTGGAATAATGCCAGGTAAAAGGTACCTTTGGGCATTGAAGGTAAATGGCACCTTTTTGAACCAAAGCTCTCCTTCATTCCTAACTCCTATTGCTTCAGCCACCACTCTATAGTTAATTTGAATTTCAGAGTGTCAAATGATACGGTATCTTGGTTATAACATTGAGCAGATTTATGAGAAACTTCGGTGTTATATCCATCAATCTTCTTAAAGAAATCCAACCGTCCAGCATTCTCAAAGAGTTCTGCACATCCAGGAAACTTGTCAATCCAATTCAGCTCAGTGGGTTCAGCCCTGTTGGTCTTCCCACTTTTCTTCATCTGCTTTCCCATGGCTGAATGCTGTTTCTATGTGATTTTAAGACCCTGTTAATGACCTAACAACCCTTTTTCCTTCAAGTTTTCAGAGTATTGACAGTCAGTTTTCTTTTGGATTCTCCCTGGCTGTTTTCTTTCAATTTTTAACAATCTGTTCTATTGTCAATGCAGTAAATGTTTTGTACTGAACTTGGGTGATTTAGGTCAAACAGAGCACCAAAAGTCTCTAAAAAATATGCTGCTGAACTTAACTAACATTCAAGATATTCATTTCGACCTTTTAGACTGATCTTTCACCGTTGGGAGCTTGTTAAAAACATGAATTTATGTTTTCCTTAATCAATTTAACATAACAAGCCTTAATGGAAAAACCCCCAATTTAGCAGGCCACGACCAAGTTTATGCAGAATACCTCACTCCCGGCTTGCTACAGGTGTTTAAAATTAATCCTTGGACTATCTAAATGTCAAATTTAACTGTCTAGGTGTCTTCAAGTCTTTAGTTTGCTTCCAACTGGCGCGCTGAGAAAACCCTAAATTCCCTCTGCAACTGCAAATTCCGTATTTTTAGCAATTGTATTCGTTCCACTTCACCTCTAGCTTCGTAATTCCTATGTGGAGAACCTCTTCCCCATCAATCTCAGCTCGTTCCTCTATCTGTCATGATACGCCGATCTCTAACTTCTGACTGCCACGATCTCTTTCACGTCATAGATCACACCTGTTTGCATGATTATTTCTGATGAAACACGTATCAAACCTGTCTACACATGTGATTAGTCATCCAGGAGTGAAATAATTGGAGAATTTGGTGAAAAAAATGGGCAAATTTAGCACCCGTGATATTCTTGTAGCGCTGCAGTGTAAAATTTTAACCGTTGCGCTACAAGAATGTTTTAAAATCAAATTTGGTGCTTTTTTAGTCATTAATTCCATTTTAAATAAGGTTTATATGGTAAAATTTGATCTTAGTGTTTATTTGTGAAACCCTTAATCAAAATATGTCCTATAGAACCCTTCAGAACCATAAGAAAAACAAATCATAATGAAAACCTAAAAGCAAAAATCAAAACTTTACTTAAAACCAAAATTTCCTAAAAGTAAGCAAATGAGCAAACTTAAAACAAGAATCACAAGCAAAATATAAGACTGAAGAAAACAAATTCATGACTTAACAATGTGTAAGGGAACTTTTCAAAGTCTCATATGCATCATGTTTCAGTTTATACAGGCTGTTATGACTCTTTCCAAAACAATTCCCAAGTCACAATTTTGACCCGTGGGGAAAATGCTCCAAATCTTCTCCCAATGCAATAAAAATGAGTAAAATGGCTTCCAATGCTTAAGTATTGAAAATGAGACTTGAAATACACATTAATTACAGTCCATACATCATAAATTTATCAGAGATACATTCCTCCATTCGAAATAAAAAGCATTACCATGGCATATATCAAAATAGAGTGGAAATGGTCATTGTTTGCTCATCAAAAGTTATTTTGGCATACAAATCTTGGGAATTTCGACTTGAAACTTTATGAGAATTAATAAAAGATAATATTGAACTATTTACAATCATAAATGGACAATTAAAGGCTCTCCCAATTCAAAATCATCAGCATTGCAATGGTTCACAACAAGATAGTGGGGAAATGACGCTATTTCTTCATTGTTCAACATTTTTACATGAATTATTTTGGGTATTTAGAACTGAGAGTCTTTTGAATGTGAAATATAGACCATATACATTAGAGAATAATATAATTGGCATTAGAATCTTCCCAAAAGAGATCAATATCTCACCCAAAGCACAATCCCTCCATTTGCATGAATATGGTGTGAAAACTAGAAATAGTTGAGAGAGGGTGATGCAATAGAAGAATCCACATAATTTCCTGTAGCTTAAAACTACAAATAAAATTCCATTAAATCTCCATGAAATACCTGAGTGGCCTTTCCAAACACCAACTAGGATGGGAATCTTTCACCCTCGAAATTGGCTTAAGCAAGAAAACTAGTCATCCACTAGCTCTCACAATTCATAAATGACAATTTCACAAATGAGAAAAATCCCCTTCTCATGGATGATCCCTATATTTTATAAACATTATTAGCCTTATAAGTTTCCAAATCCATCCATAAACCAAATCCAATTTGAATTGGTGTGGCTGCTCACGCTATGCCATGTGGCCTCTCTCTTCACCTTCCCTCTTCTCCCAAATTTGAGTAGGAGCCTCTTGGCCTTCTCCAACTCCCAAATTCAAACTATAAGATTCTCTATTCAGTCCTGAAATGTCATTATGTCAGTATGTCATCCTTCACATCTGAATTGTGTCATAACTGTCATAGAATCTCCATCATTGGTGTCATAGATGTCATAAATGTAAGGGGAATCTAGCCAAGTGTCCATGAAACTCCCATTTGGCTCTTCCTCTCCCATGTAAGTTAAAATTCATCCCAAATTCGACCTATGAAGTATATGGATAAGTATATTAGCCTTATAATCCATCCAAAAACATTAGGCTTCCCATATATTCAAATTTGCAAGAGAAAGATACCATTTAACATAGGAATTCTAGCTAGTGTGGGCCCCATAGTCTCCATGTGTCTTCATGCTCCATTGCCACTTCCATTTTCTCTTGTATTTATTTAATAAGCTACATTATTAAATATTTATCCCCTTATAATGTATAAACATAATTTATTATCCCCCTTATTCCAAATATCAAAGCTTCCACCGCCAAGCTAGGAAACTAGTGATTTTCCACCTTGGCAATTATTTGACTTTTAGCATCCCTTTGAAAACTTTCATGAATATGGAAAATGTGATTTGGCCATTGTGACCCAATTTAAAATTTGGGACATTACAAAAATGATGGAGTGAGGTGGAGGGAGGGCGTTATGCCCCATCTAACCCCTAGAATGCTGTAAAATCCCTCAACGTTCTCCTCAACGTTCTCCTCAAAGCACGAAAACAACCTGGCATGGAGGATGTCTTCCTCTGAGAAAAGAAGGCCAAGGAGAGAAATGACCCATTGAATGAAGGGCAAAGAGGGTGTACAAAGTGGTTGCAAATGTCTCGTAGCTGAAATAGAAGCCACCAGAGTGTTCAATTAGGAAATGGAGCCATGAGACCCAGTGGTTAACCTTTAGGGTCCCCAGACACCATCCATGAGGTTAAAAACCTCTTTAACGGACAATCAATAGTGCCATTAAGCCATAGTACCCTTAAAGGAGGACCAAAGGGTCCAACTATGACCACCATCACTCAATAAAACCTCTCCTAGTCTAAAATGGCCCTCTCTCCCTTGGGTACCCCTGAAGGTGCGTTGGGTACAAGTGCAGTGTAACACCACCCTTGGTTCCATAGTGGCGAGGAACCCAAATCAACAATTTGATTCGGCTGGAAAGAACCATGGTTATTTAGATGTTGAATAACTCCTAGTGGCAGGGTATGCTTGCTTTCACACCCCATCCAAGGATTTTCCCTATTCAAATTTTTGAACCATTACCAGTTTTATATGCAAGACCTTCTACAATGAGGATAAATCAATTTACTAAGGATTTCTAGATAATTTATGCAAAATAATTTCTTTTATTTGGATTGTAGATACAACCAATAAGTGACTCTAGAACAATATACTTTTGAGTGACAACTTCTATCCATGGGCTATGAGTGGAGATGAGTCTCCATCCTTTTTTTGTAGCAAGGCATTTTGAGAACTTGAAAATGTTCTTTAGGCCCCATTTGCCAAGAGATTTTGGACAAGCAATGATGTCCCATCTAATCTAAGGAAGGACAAATTTATTACTAGTGCCAGCCTAAAGGAATTTAAAGCATATTTTTCTTTCTTTTTCTAGGACTCACTTGGGAATCCAAGCCAGAGACATCCAAAATATCGGGATTGCTTCTAGTACCGAATTTACCAAAACCAGTCGTCCTGCTCTAAAGAGCAATTTATGACTCCAACACACTAACCTTTTCTCTAGTTTTGCAATGATTCATAGCCAATCCTTCTTTTTGTAGTTGTTTGGTTTAAGAAAAAATCCCAGGTATTTGAAGCCATCATTAAAAGCCTTTAGATCAGAAGGAAAGAGTTTGTGGTATCTATGTACGTATTCATCACTCATATTAATGATGGAAAGGGATGATTTCCTGTCATTGATAATCATATGTATAAGATAATTTGGTGTCAATTGATAAGTTGTGACACGATCGGGTCTACAATTTACCAATTTTTAACACTACAGATGGATTTAGGGGGTCTCTGAATCCATTTACAACTTAAGATAAAAAACTAACATAAAAAATAAGCTAGAAACTAACCTAACTAACCCTAGAGATAACCTATAATTGGGCTAGAGTAAGCTAAGACTAACCCAGGAATAAATTTGTGAGAGGAATTAGTGTGAAAACCTAGGGAAACCCTAGCACAAGCCCTACCGAACCTATGGTTTCTTAGGAATGACTACTATCCTAGTGAGGAAGGTTCCTAGGTTAAGCAACTAACCTAGAAAAACTAAGGAAAAACCCTAAGGCACCCTCACGAGAAGACACGTCGTCGTTTGCTAAGGTGACAGGAAGGAAGGTAGTGACCTATCCTAGGGAAAAGTGCAGCTATAAAGCCACCACTAAGACTTAGATGTGCACATCCACCAACATCCAACAAAAAGGTAAGAAGTCTGACCTCCTTTTGCTTGTGTTCATCCAACAAGTCAAAGCATCACCAAAAGCAGAGATTCACAAAAGAATTACTAGAAAACTAGCTTTCATTAACTTGAAAAATTCCTCACAAGGACCGCATCCATCCAAAGAAAACCTATGAAGGGTAAAACAAGTGCATAGTGATTTATCCCATAAGTTTTGATTCACAAATGAAAGTGAGGAGACATATTTATATGATCTCACACTCACTTTTAAAAATAAAATTCGAGCCGACATGCCTTAAAACAAGTAAATTCATAATTATAAAATGCAACTTAAATTTAATTGAAAATCATAATAAAATATAGCTTAAGGCAGGCTTAAGGTAGGCTACCTAGGGTATTTGAATCCCCAGTTGCCAAAACACGTTCAAATAAGTGAATAATTCTGAACAAAAGGATGGAATGAGGTGGAGGGAGGGCGTTATGCCCCATCTAACCCTTACAATGATGTAAAATCCCCCAACACCCTCCTCAAAGCACAAAAACAACATGGCATGGAGGATGTATTCCTATGAGAAAAGAAGGCCAGGGAGAGAAAGGACCCATTGACTAGAGGGACAGGAGGGTGTACAAAGTGGCTGCTAATGTCTCGTAGCTTAACTAGAAGCCACCAGAACGTGCAAGTAGGAAATGGTGCCATGAAACCCAGTGGTCAACCTTTAGGGGCCCCATGAACCAACCCTGAGGTTAAAAACCTGTTTAACGGGAATTCAACTGTGCCATTAAGCCATAGTACCCTTAAAGGAGGACCAAAGTGTCCAACCATGACCACCATCACTTAATAAAACCCCTCCTAGTAAAAAAAATGACCCTCTCTCCCTTGGGTACACCTGAAGGTGTGTTGGGTACAAGTGCAACGTAACACCAACCTTAGTTCCATAGTGGCGAGGTACCCAAATCAATAATTTGATTTGGGTTGAAAAAAACATGGGTATTTAGATGTTGAATAACTTGCAGTGGCAGGGTATGCTTGTTTTGACACCCCATCCAAGGATTTGCCCCGATTCAAACTTTTGAACCATTACCAATTTTATAGGAAAGACCTTCTACAATGAGGATAAAGAAGTTTACTAAGGATTTATAGATAATTTATGTAAAAGACTTTCTTTTATTTGGATTGCAGATACAATCAATAAGTGACTATATAACAATATACTTTTGAGTGACAACTTCTATCCATGGGATACGAGTGGAGATGAGTCTCCATCCTTTTTTTGCAGCAAGGGATTTTGAGAAATGTAAAATGTTCTTTAGGCCCCATTTTCCAAGAGATTTTAGATGAGCAGTGATGTCCCATTAATCCAATGAAGGAGAAATTTATTACTAGTGCCCACCTAAAGGAATTTAAAGCATATTTTTCTTGATTTTTATAGGGCTCCCTTGGGAATCCAAGCCAGAGACATCCAAAATATCGGGATTGCTTCCAATACCGAATTTACCAAAACTAGTCGTCCTGCTCTAAAGAGTAATTTATGACTCCAACACATCGACGTTTTCTCTAGTTTTGCAATGATCCAGAGCCAATCCTTCTTCTTATAGTTGTTTGGTTTAAGAAAATATCCTAGGTATTTGAAGCCATCATTAAAAGCCTTTAGGTCAAAAGGAAAGAGTTTGTGGTATCTATGTACATCTTGATCACTCATATTAATGGTGTAAAGGGATGATTTCTTGTCATTGATCATCATATTTATAAGCTAATTTGGTGTCAATTGATAAGTTGTGACACATGAGGGGGTTTACAATTTACCAATTTTTAACACTGCAGATGGATTTAGGGGGTCTCTGAATCCATTTACAGTGTTAAAATTTAGTAAATTATACAAATTCATTGTCAAAAATGTAATTTTCCATTGTCGAAGTGACACAACTAAAAATGGCCAAATAAATGACCAATTGTTATGTGGTCATTTTTAGTTTAGCTATGTGATACTTGCGATACCTCAACTAGGGATGGTTTTTATTAATGCTTGTTCCACATATGTCTTGAAAATTAATTATGAAACCTTGGGAAGGATGTAAACCTTATCAACAAATTGATTATGTTCCAAGAACATAAGCCTATGCATAAGGTCATTAATGTAATAATTACAAATATGGTTCATACATTAATGTTGAGCTGTGATACATGAGGGTGTTTATAATTTACTAAATTCTAACACTGTAAATTGATTCAGAGACCCCCTATGAATCCATCAACAGTGATAGAATTTAGTAAATTGTACAAATTCATTGTCAAAATTGTAATGTTACAATTATAAAATAGTAAATGAATATATAACCATTAGTAATAGTAATTAATAATATTAAATAGAGTTTATGAAGAGAAGTGTGTCTTCAATATTTGATGGCCAAGCCATATCTAAGGCGACCATATCCATTGCAATCAATCACCAATTCATATATTAATCGATGATTCACTCATATTATGAAGATGAAACATCTTCCTCCTTAACCTGGATACAGACTAGCTCATTACACTAGGATACAATGTAACATTGGTATCAGAGCCTTTCAATTATCTCATTCTCTTCATTAGCTTATTCTATCCATTGCAAATCCCCCATACCATCATTCCTCTTCTCCATACTTCTCACACAGTTCCCCACACACCTACTCCACGCTACACTCTCACTAACCCTGTCTCCAGTCTACACTTTCGTGTTTTCCTACATCCTCTCATCACCTAGGATTCATCGCTTCCATTCCTTCCTCTCACACTCATATTTTATTTACACTACACTCCCTCATCCCTTATCCTTCACATTCCACGCCCTGGAACCTGCTCCCTTGTGCACCCTTTCACTTCATATCTACCAACCTTCTGCTTTCTCAACGCTCATGCCACTGCCTACCCGCCATTTTCTCCACACCTTCCCTAGCCTAGCACTCTCCACACACCACCTACTCTTCCCTCCATCCATCCTTCCCATACCTCTGCTCACCCTTGCATCCTTGTCATCATCGCTGCCCAACGCCGCTCACACTTTGTTGCTTCCACGCCCTCCCTCACGCCCCTCCTTGTTGTTCTCATTGCATGCCATTTCTTTGCTAGCACACCACAACCCCTGATCCTCCCTCTTACTATGCCAGGACCACCCCCTAGCTCCTCCACCATTGTCCCTTCCACTTTCTCTCATCCATAATTGTGCCCTCTCCACGTAAACCTTGCCAAAAAAAAAGTAAAAAGAAAATGAAAAATTATTATAATATAATAATAAAATTTATTATTATTTTTATAAAAAAAATATAATATAATTATTATTTTAAATTATATATATATACACACACAAATCAAAACAATGTCCAAATACACACCTCTGCATACTGTGACCAAAGCCATGATGGAATTAAAAGACCAAATTGAGAAATTGGAGAAGGATATCAAGGCCGTCGTCGCCAACTAAAAAAGTTGGAAGGAAGAAATGGAAAATAACAATGCAACACTTAAGAAATGAATCAAAGTCGAAGTTGTTCTAGTATTAGAAATAAGACTTGACGACAAACTAGACATCATGAACAAGAAAAAAAAATACTTGGATGCCAAAATTAGTGCCATGATGCAAGGCATAAATGCCATAACACTGAACCTGTGCACCATAACACAGAAGAATAATAGATTAATGGAAGTGTTACAAAAACTAAGGTCTAGTACAAACCATATCAACAGCTTAGATATGTTGGACTAGTATGCCAACAAAAATGAGAGAAACAAAGTTCGTCAAAGCAATAACCAAGACAACGAGACATAATATCTTAGGGATGATCAAAATAACAATAATATATTTGATAAAAATGAGCTAGCCCATATCCGAGTTAAGGAGGAGGATGTTCCATCTTCAGAATATGAGTGAATAACAGATTAATATATGAATGGATGATTGATTACAATGGATATGGATGCCTTAAATATGTCTTGGCCATCAAATATTGAAGAGACACTTCTCTTCATAAACTCTATTTAATATTATTAATTACTATTACTAAAGGTTATCTATTTATTTACTATTTTATAATTGTAACATTGCCTTCCCCTTAGGAAATCTTTGTCCTCAAAGCTTAGATTATTGTTGTCGTCTTTTCATTCTTGTTTTGTGTTGAAAATACATCATTACTTGCTTTATGTCTTTTGTTTTAGAACTTGTATTAGGTATGTGATTGGTCTTTGTGCGATAGTTTGTCAATTTCCCTTCACTTGTAACTCGAATTTGTAGGCTTGATATGGCCAGTCACAAAAATATCCCTCGTATTCACGTACATGGAAAATGTGACAACAATAATAAACGTAATGGTGTACAAATTTGCGTTACAAGTGAAGGGAAATTGACAAACTATTGCACAAAGACCAAGCACATACCTAATACAAGTTATAAAACAAAATACATAAAGGAAGTAATGATGTTGTTTCAACACAAAACGAGAATGAAAAGACAATAACAATAATCTAAGCTTTGAGGACAAAGCTTTCCTAAGGGGAAGGAAATGCTACAGTTATAAAATAGCAAACAAATAGATAGCCACTAGTAATATAATTAATACTATTAAATAGAGTTTATGAAGAGAAGTGTCTCTTCAATATTTGATGGCCAAGCCATATTTAAAGGCAGGAATATCCATTGTAATCAATCATCCATTCATATATTAATAAGTTATTCACTCATATTATGAAGATGAAACATATTCCTCCTTAACCCAGATACGTGCTAGCTCATTACACTCGGATACGGTGTAACACAATTGATAAGTTATGACACATGAGGGGGTCTACAATTTACCAAATTTTAACATTGCAGGTGGATTTAGGGGGTATTTGAATCCATTTGCATTGTTAAAATTTAGTAAATTATACAAATTCATTGTCAAAAATGTAATTTTCCATTGTGGGAGTGACACAATTAAAAATGACCAATTGTTATGTGGTTATTTTTAGTTAAGTTATGTGATACTTGTGATACCTCAACTAGGGATGGTTTTTATTAATGCTTGTACCACATATGTCTTGAAAATTAATTATGATACCTTGGGAAGGAAGTAAAGCCTATAAGCAAATTGATTATGCTCCAAGAACAAAAGGCTACATATAAGGTCATTAATGTAATCAATGCAAATATGCTTCATGCATTAATGCTGAGTTGTGACACATGAGGGGGTTTATAATTTACTAAATTCTAACACTGCAGAAGGATTTAGAGACCCCCTCTGAATCCATCTACAATGATAGAATTTAGTAAATTTTACAAATTCATTGTCAAAATTGTAATTTTTCATTTTCAGAGTAACACAACTAAAAATGACCAAATAAATGAGAAATTGTTATGTGGTCATTTTTAGTTTAATTCTTATCTTGTGACCAAATTGGTCATTTCTAGTTTAGTTCATATCCCGTGACCAAATTTGTCATTTATCTTGGTTATTTTTGAAAGTTTTTGAGAATCCCAACCCCGGTTTCAAGCTTGATAGCTTCTCTACATAGTTTAATGCCCAAACCCTTGTATGCACAAATTTTCACTAAAACTTGACTAAACGGAAACACATGGAATACTTTTTAGAAATTTAAACAATTCATAAATTTTTCTTTCATCTAAAAATTTCAAACTCAGAAATTTAAAACAACTAAACACACATGAAAATAACACTGATATTTTTTACCAATGGTCCAGGATAAAACCCCTAAGGGAAACCTGTTTTCGAGAGAGAGAGATAATTTATTTCTTTAGGGTAAAATACAGAAATTCAATCAACAATACTTATCAATTTTTTCTTCTCAAAATATGAACCTTCACTGCTTTTTTTCACCTCGATTTATGTGCCCAAACTTCACCTCAAAATTTGTGCCCAGATTCTTCCTGTATGGACATAATTAAATTCTGTACCTTGCCTCGAAAACTATGCCTAGTCCGTATTGTACGATCTCCTTGAATTCTGTCCACCCCAAGGCAATGCTAGCTAGACAAACAATTCCTATGTAACTTTTCAACACTCCCTCTTACCGAGGAAGGTGTTTTTCACCACTCCCAACTTATCTCTGAAATAGACATGCTTCCCTCTACCCAAAGCCTTTGTGAGAATGTCAGCTACCTGTTAATCTGTAGAAACATACTATAACTGTACAATCCCTCTATGAACATAATATCTGATAACATGATATTTGATCTCTATATGATACGACCTACCATGAAATGTTGGATTCTCAGAGAGCTTGATGCAACTTTGATTATCACAATGTATAACCGTAGGTCTCAGCTCCTAAAAAAACAAGTCTACCATCAGCTTGCAAAGCCACAAATACTCACATCTCACATGACTGGATGCCATGTGCTCAGCCTCAGCAGAACTCAATGCTATGGACTTTTGCTTCTAGCTAAACCATGACACAACTGCCGAGCCCAAGCTGAAGCAACAACCAAAAGTGCTCTTTTGGTTCGAAACACTACCTACTCAATCTAAATATGTAAAGCCAACCAATCCCACTCCATCAGATCTCCTGTAGTCTAAGACATAATCAACTGTAACAACAAGATATATCAAGATGTGTTTTGTGGTAGTCCAATGCACCCTCTTGGGCTCCACCATGAACTAACTGAGAGTGTTTACCACAAAACTCAAATCTGGTCTGGTGTTAACCAGATACATCAGTGAACTAATAAGCTGATGATATAAAGTAGGATCAACCAACTCTCCCTCAGAAGTATAAAGATTCGTCCAGTTGGTGATCATGGGTGTAGACATAGGCCTGCAATTGTCCATCCAAAATCTCTTCAGAACATATACAACATATTTTCCTTGCCCCAAGAAAGCATGTCCATCCTCCTGCCAAATATCCATCCCCAAATAATAGTGCATCAGCCCAAGTTCAGTCATCTTGAACTCTAAAGCAAGATCCTTCTTGCAAGCATCAATCAGGTGCTCTCCTCCAGTAATGAACAAATCATCAAGATATAGTAGAAGAATGAGCATAACACCACCTACCACAATGTAGTGAAGGTTGGGATCCACCTCACTCTTCTAAAACCCAATTGAAAGCAAGTAGGAATCAATCTTGGAATACCAAGCCTGAGGGGCTTGCTTGAAACCATACAAGGCCTTTTTTAGCTTGCACACATGAGAATGTCTATAATAAACCTCAAATACCTGCAGCTTCTCCAAATACACCTCCTCCTGTAGAATACCGTTGAGAAAATCGGTCTTCACATCCATCTGATGGATCTTCCAACCCATCTCTGCCATGACGAAGATCACTACTCTGATCGAAGAAAACATGGAAACTGCGGAAAACGTCTCATCAAAGTCAACTCCCTTTATTTGTGAGAACCCACACACAACAAAATGAGCTTTGTACTTCTCGATGCTTCCATTTGCAAGATGCTTGATCTTGTAGAGCTCGCTTGGAAGTCACAACTGACTTCCCCTTTGGTCTTGGAACCACTTTCCACACCCCATTATTCATGATGGAATTGTATTCTTCCATCATGGCATCTCTCCAAACTTGGTGTATGAAATCCTCCTCATAAGTGGTAGGTACGGTATCAAACAAGATAGTCACCTGTGCTATATAGCTGGAAAATATCTCAGGTGCCTTGCTCTCTCTGACCTCCCTCCTGGGTGGTTCGACAGACTCCTCTTCTTCCTTCCAACTTGGATTTCTCTTCTTATAAGAATCATCATGTCTTAGACCCTCCTCTACATCCTCATCAGACAACTATCTCCTTGAAGAAGTACCAACAATCTGAGATCCTGTCCCTGGTGAACTGAACCTGTACCAAGTGTATCTGAATCATCTGAAGGTGCAACCTATGAACCTATCCCTAAATATTGAGCCCCTAAAACTAATGAACCTATAACCTGTGACCTAGTCACTCCTAAAATCGATGACCCTGTTCCCTGACTCGCTGAACTATGAATTGTGACCTGTGGAGTACTTTGCTTCTCCTCTATCTTAGAATCTAGAGATGTCCTGAAGGCTCGCTCCTCCTCAAATCTCACTTCTCTCCTCACCAAAACTTTCCTCTATGTAGGAAGGTATATGCGAATACCCTTCGAAGTCTCATCATATCCAACAAAGATACTCCTCTCTCCTATAGCCTCCAACTTTGTCCTCTTCTCAGAAGGGACATGTGACTATGTAAGGCATCTAGAGATACGAAAATGACCTATCTCAGACACTTTCCTAGTGAAAATATCCTTAGGATTTTTGCACCCCAAGGCACGATGTAGACTCCCGTTCAGTACATAAAAAACAGTACTACAAGCCTCTACCCATAGAGATAAATGAAGATTCTGATTATGCAACATGGATCTTGTTGCACCCACTATTGAACAATTATTCCATTCAGCCACTCCATTCTGCTGTGGAGTGTAAGGAACTTCCAACTACCTCTTGATCCCCTCCTGTCAACATAACTCATCGAATGCATGGGAAGTATAATCACCCCCATTGTCTGACCGAAGCACCTTGATCTTCTTTCCTGTCTTGGAACCAAATCAATACTTCCTCTGATTTCTTGCTTCTAAGGAAATAAATCCAGGTCTTCCTGGAAAATTCATCGATGAATGTAACATAATACTCATAACCTGTTAAATAGGAAGAAGACATGGGACCACACAAATCTAAATGTATCAACTGAAGCACTTCCTTTGATTTGGTATCGCTGCTCGAAAAATAATTCTTGGTGTACTTTCCCAAAGCACACCCTCTACAAACACCACTCGACTTTGTGTTGAAATATGGAATACCTGTATTCATGTCTCTCAGCATCATCAAAGCTATATGATGAAGGTGGGCCATGCTCCCATGCCATAACTCACACAAATCACTGCTGTTCTAAATGTGTGAGAATGCATGATGTGGCTGGAAGATAAGCTTGTACAGTTTTTGACATCTGACTCCAATCACACATGAATTAGATTGACCTACCTCTTTGGGAAAGATGTGAGCTTTCCCATAAAGGACATACACTCCAAATCCTCTGTCCTTAATCATGGAAACTAAAACAAGGTTCTTCTTCATCCCAGGGACATACAAGACATCCCTCAGAAACATAGGCTGCATGGACTCCCTGTCAAAATGGACAGTCCCATGCCCAACGACTCTCACCACTGTATCATCATCTCCCAACACAACCTCCAACTCCAAATCTATCTTTGACATATTGGAAAACATGTCTCGATCACTTGTCATGTGACTTGAAGCTCCACTATCAATGTACCAAGTGGAAGAAGTAGTGGTAGCACTCAAATAATGCCCAACAATCATGGAATTCTCCATGTGACCCTAAATGTCCCTACTGGTGATAGATGATGCTCTCTCTATACTAACACTAGCAAAGAGAGAAAAGTCTCTCTCAAATCTAGCATCAAACTCATCAATATCTGCTGAAGCTGTTGTTTGTTGTTTCTTCTTCTTCTTGTTTGGACACTATGCAACATAGTGTCCAAACTTCTGGAAATCAAAGCATTTCACTTTGCTCATGTCTTTCTTCTCTCCATCATGTTGTTTGGCTCCATCCTTGTAACCCTTCTTGAAATTCTTATTGTTCTTAACTTTTGCTCCCAACGTCACATTTTAGTCATCATCTCTATGATGTGATGAACTGCCCTGTAAGTATCCCCTGCGTGTTTCCTCCTTTATGAGATCATCCCATAGTCGATCCCATGTGGACATGTTCTCTCTACTAATGATAGTATGCCCAAACACACTCCATTGCTGAGTCACACCATTTAAGGCTGTATGCACCATATCTATGTTCTCTATAACCTCTCCTACAAGTGCAAGTTCATCTCTTACCTGCGTAATCTTGGTAATATAGGAAGCCATGCCTTCCCCTTTGCTCATGTGCACATTCTTCAACTTCTCTCTTAACACCATCTTCCTGTTTTCATTTGAACTCTGGTAAAGATTTGTCAAAGAAGTCCACATTTGAAAAGCATGTGTTTTTGCTGATATGTGAGGGATTATATGATCCTTCACGCCATCAAGTATAACACTCCTTGCCTTCACATCTCTCTTCATGAAAGCAACTTTATCAACTGCATCGACAAGTACTACTAAAGGATTTGTAGTTGTATTGTGAAAAATGTCCCATAACTCATTTTCTTCGAGTATCAACGTGATTCTAGCCTTCCATGGGATAAAATTTGTAGCCCCATCCAATCTATCTTCAACTCTAAACCCAAATACCATGGCTACAACTTGTAACTCCCGAGCAACCTCTTCAAGAATTTTTTCCACAAACCCCCTTTCTTCTGAATGCTTAAATTCTGAGATTTAATTGTGCTCTAATACCATGAAAGTTTTTGAGAATCCCAAACCCAGTTTCAATCTTGATAACTTCTCTACAAGTTTAATGCCCAAACCCTTGTATGCACATATTTTCACTAAAAATTGACTAAATTGAAACACATGGAATTCTTTTTTGAAATTTAAACAATTCATAAGTTTTTCTTTCAGTTAACAATTTCAAACTTAGAAATTTAAAACAACCAAACACGCATGAAAATAATATTGATATTTTTTACCAATGGTCCAGGATAAAACCCCTAAGGGAAAACCTGTTTATGAGAGAGAGAGAGATTTTATTTCTTCAGGGTAAAATATAGAAATTCAAACAACAATACTTATCAATTTTTTCTTCTTGAAATTTGAACTTTCACTGTTGTTTTTCACCTTGATTTTTGTGCCCAAACCTCACCTCAAAATTTGTGCCCAGATTATTCCTGTACAGACATAATTAAATTATGTACCTTGCCTTGAAAACTGTTCCCAACTCGTACTGTACAGTATTCTTGAATTCTGTGCATAATTCTTATCATTGTATGATCCTTGAAAATAGTGTTGATCCATACCTTGATTTATGTGCCCATTTGTATTGATCTACAAATTCCTTGAAATCTATGCAGTACTTTGTTGTACAGAAATCTCCTTGATTTCTGTGGTACTGTACGAATTTGTCTTCTAAAAAATTGTGCCCAAAATCCTCCTTGATTTTTGTGTGCAAATTCTTTCTCTTTCCTATTGGTTATGAAATCTCTCCAAAACCCTCAATCCTCTTCTTCTTCTTCTCTCCAAAATTTCTCTTTGAAAAGTGAATAATGAGATGAGTTTGCCTTGCCCTAGTTCCTTTTTGTTCATGGCAACTTCCTCTTCAATATAATGGTCAAGATTAGATTAGATGAAGGGCTCTCATTAAATGCTCAATTAAATAATTTATAAATGACATTTAGTGCACCTCATGTCATTTAATAAAGTATGAGCACCCCCTTTTAATTAATCACTCACTTAACTTTTATTAAATATGAACTTAGGATAAATCATGACTTTTACTTTTTAATGAAGTCACTTTAAAAATATAAAGTACATCTCACTTCATTACTTACATTTAACTAGGGGTCACCATTTAAAGTGTCCTTGTCCACCCCAAGGCAATGCTAGGTGGACAAACACTTCCTAGGTAACTTTTCAACAATTTTTAGTTAGCTCACTTAAAATTTCTCAATTTTAGTCTCTTATCCCTCGAAAGAACTACGGTGACAAATATTTTTGGTTGCTTGGTCACTTATCTGTCATTTTGTACTAGTGTTTAACAACATTCCTGTAGGATTCCCAAAAAGTTCTAGGTTTTCCTTTAACTTCCCAACATCCCGAATTGATCAATCACAAAAAATAAGGACAACATCTACAAAGAGTAAATGAGATATCCTTAAATATGCAGAGATATATATACCATAGAAATATCCTGACCTTTTTGCATTAATTAGAGCCGTACTGAGAGCTTCTGCCACTAGAAGGAACAAGAGAGGGTATAGAGGACAACCTTGAGGAAGCCCCTCTTTAGTATGAAATAAAGAGGAAGCCAAACCATTGATACAAACTGAAAAGGACAACATAGTTAAGCAACTCATCACCCAATTTATGAAATCAATTTTGAAGCCAGGATGAGTTAGAAGAAGTCTAATATAGATCAAATTGACTCTATTATAAGCACTTGATAAGTCAATATTCAGGATTTCCCCCTTCCGATCCCTAGATTTCAAACTATGTAAACTCTCTCGAGACACCCAATTGCTTCATGAGTTTGTCTACCGTCCAAAAACCTAAACTGTTCAAGGGAGATGGTATTGGATAGAACCTTCTTAATTCTTATGCCTGTAACTTTTGCTACATTCTTGTATGTGATGTTGCAAAAATAAATTGGCCTAGAGTCATCCACGGTTTGAGGGTTGTCAGACTTTGGAATAAGGACAATAAAAGTTGTATTAAGGGGAGGATACATAGTTCCCTTCCTCTTGGACTCTTATGCTAACTTAAGTAATTCTAGGTCAATAGTATCATAAAGCTCGAGGAAGAATTGCACCGTCCATCCATCCAGTCCAAGACTTTTATCTTTTTGGAAGTTGTGCAGAATTTCCTTCAATTTGTCCTTTGATACTTCCTCCATTAAATCTATTTTTTTTTTGGAGATATAAAGGTTGGGAAGATATAACCCATTTGAAGTACTTATGTAATCAACACCCTTTCCTTGACCTTAAAAAGGTCACGAAAGTGAGTCTTCCCTAATCTAGCTAAAACATCAAAAGATGAGACTTGTTCATTATATTTGATGTTTTAGACCTTGGATTATGCATTTCATATTCCTTACTTTTGCATAATCCTGAAAGAATTTTGTGTTCTCATCCCCACTCTCAAGCCAGATGGATCTAATATTCAAACACTAAATCTCCTCTTGCTCCTCTAGAAACTTTATTTATTTATTTTAAACTCTAGCCTTCTCAATTCATATTTAGGTTCTTGGGAGGCATATCCACGTCCATCCATGTCATAGATGGCTTGAAGCTCTTCTTATGTTTGGGCCAGTTCCTTCCCGTCATTTTCCCTCTTTTATTTTTCCCAACATTGGACAAGTTGTTTTGTTTTCTTTATATTTTGTGTGAAGGGAAGAACCATCGACCCATCTTCATATGAGCAATAAGGGGCCCAATTTGATTTTATCATGTTCTTGAAATCATCATTTTTAAGCCATACTGAGCAAAATTTGAAAGGGCTTGCAGGTTTTTTAGTTCCTCCACTTACTTCCATCATTATCGGAAAATGATCTAATCCCCCCCCAACATCAATCCATGGTCTAATGTTCAATATTTTATCCAACAACTTCTTCGATATTAATGATTGATCCAACTGCTTTGTAATGCGACTTTCACCAACTTTCCTATTTTCCTAGGAGGGTTTTAGTTTTACAAGATCACTATCCAAAAAATTCAAGCAACATATTTTGTGTAGAAATAAGTCTACAAGGGGATTTATTCTTGCTCTATTTCCCCAAATTTCAAGAGCATCCAAAGTGAATTTTAGATCTCCTCCTATGTTCACCAGGTCATTTTGAAGGAAATATTTTCTGAATAAATGATCCCAGTATTCCTTTCGCTCAACATAAGGCCCATACATGTTTAATATTGAGTCAATCAACCCAGTTTTTACTGAACATTATTTAATTCCCATCCCATAATCAAATCCCCATGAGCTTAAGATCTTAACAATTCTTGGATTCCATCAAGTAGATAGAATGTCCTTTTGCATCTTATCCTATGAAGACCAATTCTTTGAATAAATTACCTAACAAATTTGAGATGACTTCACCATTATCCAAAGTTTCTTTAAGTAGAATCAAATCAAGTTGTTTTTTGATGACCAATTGATTTAGGGCATATTTTTTTTAATAGGCTTGTCAGACCCATGCAATTAAAGGAGAGCAGTTTCATGGAGGAACCCCTTATCGGGTTTTCGATGCTCTAAGTACCTCAACCATGGTTTTCTGCCTTCCAACGACTTGTTCAATTTGTGCATGTTCTTGTGTCGTTGCATTGTGTGACTGCCCACCCATCCTTTTCCCTTTGGTAGGGAGGGGCGTATTTTTCCCCATCCTGAAATTATTTTGGGTCAGAATTGGGTTTTTAGGAACCTTCCTAGAACAAATATGGAAGTGAATGAGAATATCATCAGAACTAATGGAGGAAGGAACATGTTTGTCAATTGTTGTAGAGATTGAGTGGTAGGGAATAAGACAGGGACGATGGGACTTGGAAACTTCAACAGAGTTCAGAGGAGGGGGGAGATATTTAGGTTTGTTTCTATTCCATTTTCAAAACAAAATTTTTCATTATTGAACCATTATTTCCCCATCCAATTAAAAGAATTTGATAGAGAATTTACATAGAGTATGTGTGTATAATTCTTACTAGTAGGGCCTTCAAAACTAATGTTTGAAATGTATTGAGAGCTTTGAATGGTGGCCAGGATTTCCATTTGGGTCTCCAAATTCAGAGGTCGTGATTCCCCTTCCATTCAAATTCTCCAAACATGTTCAATGGAGGGATTCTCTTCAACACGTTTTAGATCTTCCCTTCATCATGCCTTCTTAAGATGCACATCCCTCATCATTTCACTTCGAGAAGCATTCCTTTTCTGGGGCGTCGAAGAACGCTTAGTGAAAGGAAGGAAGCATTTCCCTATGATGTGTCCGTATACATGATAATTCCAACATAAAAATGGAATACCCTCGTAATCTAGAGGTTGATGCTGAACCTCCTGACCCCATACCAACTCAATTTATTCACATAGTCCCTATCTAAGATTTAATGAGACTAAATATGGGAAACAGTCATAATCTTTGTTTCTAGGAAGGATATATCAGCATCAATAAAATCCCCAATGGTATTCCCAAAATCCCTACAATAATCATAGTTCCAAAATTCCATGGGAAGCCCCGATAATTTACCCAGACAGGAGTGACATTCATTCTTTCCCTATCTGAAGCAAACATGGGTGTTCATGTTTTGAAGAGAATGGGAGTGGAATAAATGTACCAGGGTTTTTGAAGAATACGATATTGATCCTCCTTATTTTCAAACATGAAAGAGAAAAACCCTTTTGATAAAACCCTAGCGCTTCTGGGGAACTATTGAGAAGATTGAACCAATTGTTATTACCCCATTCCTCTAGAGTTGCACGACTGAATTAGTGACTTCGAGGCTTTACAACCAGTGCAAAATACACCATATTGGTTGTGTGAGAGACTTAAACATCCACTCCATATACCATTTGAAGTGGAGATCCTACAAATTTTATACACTTCCCTTTTTATTTTTGCACTACTACTGTTTGAACTCTAAATGTTTTTTGAACTACTTCCCTTTTTATTTTATAAACTTCCCTTTTTAGTTGGTCGTAACAATGAGGTAATAAAACCCTTGGAATCAAAAGAATTTGCTTCTAGGTTAGGTGGAGGTCTCATTCCTAGGGGCTAAGGGTATAAGTGACCGAAAGATGACCATCTTGCTTCCAATAAGTCAAAATTGAAGAAGGGCACCAAACCTTTATCCAAAGAACCTAGAGGAGGATATTCTGGTTTTTTTACCGAAATGTCAAATCTTGAACCCACAATAGGAAGAGGAGTCAAGATGGATCCTATATGATCATTGAACAAAGAGAGCATAGGACCTCCTAACTCCTTTGTTAAACCACAAATACATGGTTCAACCAGAGGAAATAACATGGTCCAAACTGTTACCGTCACTGACTCTGACCTGAGGTAGGTTAGGGTTTGTCTCTGGGGGAAACTAGAAACCTCCAGGTGGCAATAATGGATTCTCATCAGTCATATTTACGACTATTTCCTCTATAGAATGGTCCATAACAATCCCCCATGAACGGAATAAACACTTTTTTATCTTTATAGGGTTCCATAGAATAATCGACTAGGTCAATGTCCGGATAGTCCATATGAGCTGAAAAATCCAACCACGCATGCCAGGTGTCTGCAACACAACTAGAGAAAAAATATTGTAAGAGGTAAAATTTTTTTTAGGGGTTGCTGCTGCAACCCCATATAATCTCAAAGTCCTCATAGAACCGCCTTCATCCTTGCATCACAACAGCCATAGATCCACCCGATCCTCAATCATTTCCAAGGTTATTTGTTAAAAAGGGTAAATATTTTCTACAATAAAGTATATTTACTACAAGAATGAAAATATTTACACAAAATGTATGGAGGAGAGCATAAATTCATGTCATTATTTAATTGGTATTATTTTGAATCTTGGAAGCATTGACTTACTAAAGGTTTCAAGAAATCATATTTATTTGTTGATGCAAAGAAAAAATAAAATATTTCTTTTAGAATTCTTGAATAAACTAAGAATGTAAAGATGATAATTGAATGCCATTAATTAATTGATAGTATGTTGAATCATGAAAGTAATTTGTTATTACTTAAGATTTTAATAAATCATATTGATTTGTTGATACAAAAAGAAAAGATTATATGAGGTAATTATATAATTAAAATTAAAATGATTGATTTTATTGTAATTGCTCAAATGACACACACACACACACACACACACACACACACACACACACACACACACACAGACACACACACACACACACACACACACACACACACACACACACACACGAAGAAATCAATGTAGTTAAAACAAAAATTATAAGGTTATTAGTACAGAATAGAGACATTAGTACATTGTTCTTTTGTATTTCAAACGAAGATACTGTTAGTAGATAAATCTACCCAAGCGGACTCAAGCAAGATCTACCTAGTCCAAGTGGATCTAGAACGAATCAAGTACATAATATAATCTACTTTTCTAGATCAATAGAGATGCAAGTTAAGCAGATAGATCACTTACCCGAGGTCTACAAATCCTTTTCCTCTTTGCTGATCCAAGCTCTAGAACTTTCTGATCTCAAGCTGTAAAACCCCATAGAGCAAATTGAAACAAGAAAACAGTATAAGCATATCTAAACATGAATTGATCTAAGCTAACAGTTAAGGAAGAAATCTATAAACATTATCAACACAAAAACATTTATGGAAAGAGTTTGTATTATTGTAATCATAGCAAATACATCATAGAAAAAATGTTACAAACTAAGCCTCAACGTTGCAACCTTCCATCCAAAAGTCCAATCCAAGCTTCCAAAGAATGATAGTTTGCTTCCCAAAGGATGAGAGTCCACCTCCCAAAGGATGAGTAGGGATCGCCTAAGAAATTCCACCAGCATAAGAGTACTATAGTCCTTCCTCCTTCATCATGGAGAGACGGTTCATATTTATAAGGATAAATGGATAGAGTAGGTTGAAGATTAAGAGGAGAGGTCTAAGGGATCCTTCCATTAGGTTAGGGAACCGAATTCCACCTCACTTAGAAGCTAGGGATGATCTCCAACTCATCTAACTTCGAGAAGGACCTCGAAGCTTCAAATTTTCCACTCTAAAAACCATTGGTGCACCTTGACTGAAGGGAAGGAGCGCCAACCTACTTAGAGGGGGTAAAAACCTAAGAACAACTTCAGAATCAATGCACTTTAACTAAGGTAACTTTAGGGATTCAAGGTTGACACATGGTTCATGATGATGAGATTTCAGTGTAACATAATGCCCCCCAAAACATGAAGCTAGAGGAATGCGATAGGTGAAATGCTTTGTGAAGTGAAGAAATCGAAGGAAAGGATGTTGGTTGGAAGATGCTGCAGTACAACTGACTCAAATATCACATGACTCATAACATGGCTGCCGACCAATACATTGCAGATCCATGGTAGTAGAGACTGACTGAACATAATCATGGCTACTAGACACAAACATAGATCCATGATGAGATGATAATACAACCACGACCAATACAAAGTAGATCTGTGTAATATGACTAAAAAAAACTCCATCACAGCCTAGGAAATATATCAATTAACCTAGGTTCTTCAAGTTGAACCCACAATGATATGAATCTAACCACGTGATTACAATGTCTTGATGTCGAACATGGTAGAAACCACTTGATTACCAGTCATCAATGTATGCTGTTACCAAGTGCGAGGGGGATCACCATAGATGTCAATGATTCCCAAGGTATCTTAGTACATTCCATTAAGTGTGAATAAAGGACATGGATTTGAACACTCGGTAGAATATTTTGATCAGAGGTCATTGATGAAAACCTACTGTTGAAAGTGAGGAAACCTACCATTGACGCATTGAGACTTCAAGGTACTTGACTTGGTTTCTAAGCCCAATTCTTGGATGATGTGTTGAAGTCAACAAGAATAGACTTGTTGAAGGAGGGCCATGATGTATCCCCCATCATCGACATGAAAACATGATCATAGATGTTTTAGATTAAATAAGATAGTAGAGTGATATACGAGACTGACCCAGAGATGACCAACATGATAGAAGGTAAGATGACTGCATATAGTGAATACCAAATTTATTTTAAACATGGGAATGAGATGACTTAGCAGTACTGACTTTGACGAGACTGATACCAATCCCCCAATGTAACTGATGGTGGGAGAATTATTGGACAACTAAAATGAGCAAGAGGACTCATGGAATCAACATGACTTGAAGACAAATGGATTACCCAAGTATCGAATGCATATCTATATGAGTGCTGTGTTCAAGAGTAACTATGTACTATCGTAACTACAATGAAACAAAAACTTTTCCTTTATCCCCGTCATGATTGATGAGTACCTCTTTTCATTTTAACAAGTTCAAAGAGGGTAACAAACACTCATCGTAGCTCATTAGGTGATGCATCCATCCTCATATATTTCATTAACTTAAGAAAGGAGTGGTTCATTCTCAGAAAGGGACCTTCATCGCTTGATTTTATGAGTCTGATGAAATAAAACTCATCTGTCGTTTCATGTTTAGAGAGTCTGAGATGACTAAGAAGACTCTAGGGTGGAATTTTTTGTAAATTTAGTCCCTGAGGCCCAAAAAAGTATAAAATAATGCCCATGAGAACTCTTCTAGTTGTGATAAACTAGAGTGTACCTTTTTCGTAAATAAGTCCAATCGATTCAAAAAAGGGGTAAACTACCATCGATTAGATGATCATTCAAATACTTTTACAAGAGTGAAAGCATCAAGTTTTCTTGGTAATCTTTTTGTGTTTAGGTAGCCTGAAAAGAGCTTAAAGGTGACTCCATAAGGGGTGTCTTTTTTCATAATCCAGTTTTAACGAGTCTGAAAAACAATAAAAGTGCACTTGATACCTCTTCACTGAGTTTTTAATGATTATGCCAAAGGTATAAAAGGCATTCGAAACCTTTTTCATGTTTGAATCCAGAGCACGAAGAAGCGATAAAGTAAGCTCAAGCCACTTTTCATGTTTTGACCAGAGCATGAAAAATGAAAAGTAATATCAACACCATCTTATCATTTTTAACGAGCTCAAAGATTGGTTGAAAGAATGATCAGGGTATCTGCTTCATTTTTTAACGAGCTTGAAATTGAACAAGAACTATGCTCAAAATATCGTTTCATGGTCAAGCGAGCTTGAAAATGAAAATAAAGTATGCCCCAGAATGAATTCCATCGATGAGTGTTTTCCCAACATAATGTACAGTGGTTGGCATTTGTCCCCAGTATAACTGTCAAGTAAATTAACTCCAACATAAAATAAAGATTTTGGTTACATGCCCCCCAAGCTTCATTTCGTATGTTACTCTTTTCCAACTAAATTTTCGGTTATTTCTAGAAAAAAGGTTTACCAGAAACAAAGAAAGAAAGAGGATCAAGTGCTAAAAGCAAATGAAATGAAGGTTCAAATATTTAACACAACGGAAGAATTCGTTTCATTTTTTAATGAGCTTGACACGAAACAAGAACTTTGCTCAAAATGACCTGTTTCATTTTTACACAAGCTTGGAACAGAAAATAACTATGCTTGTGGGGACCTGTTTCATTTTTACGCAAGCTTGAAACATAAGATAACTATGCTTGAGGTTGGTTTTATTTTTTAACGAGATTGAAACTAGAAATAAACATGGCTCAGACGCAACAACATTTATGGAAAGAGTTTGTGTTACTCTAATAATAGGAAATACATAGCGAAATAATGTTACAACCTAAGTTTTATAACTCAAAAAGACACATCTCTGAATGTGAATACTTTCCCATGATTTCGTCGCATGTCGACACTTCCATGACAACACTTCATGAAAGTCACTGAAAAAACACCTAACTTGGAGGACCCATATATGGATTTATCTAACTCCATTTGACCTCTTCTCTATACTATTGGAAAGGTATCTGAGTCAGCTAAAGCATTCTAGAAGACACCAAAGTATGAAAATTCCTAGAAGTATCCTAAAAATGAGATTTTTTGATGTACATGCGAGTTGCCTTAAGGAAACCCACATGTTGCACGTGACTTGTTATATATAATACCCACGTGTCCCCTAAATACATGACTATTTACGTTGAAACCCGCATGTACCTCCTGAAAATGCGACCGTTGTCTTTGAAACCCGCGTGTTTTTCCTGTAGATGTAAAAAAAATACGTTTTTCGAAATTCATGTAGTTTGGGTGGTTATGCAACTGACTCCTTTAGTTGTAACTACTTTGTCTTCGACCCTATCTCTTCAGAAATGTATAAATAAAGGCAGGGAGGTCGATGAGAGGGGAATTGAATCTTTGCATTGTTATGCTGGAGGAATTGGTACTCTCATTCCCCCCACCTTTTCCCTAGAAGCTTTCTTCTTGTGTTGTAGAGCTTGGAGGCTGAGTTCCTTAGAGAGGAGAAGCAACATAACCAGATCAAGGTTTCGTGAGGTGCCCAACTTGAAGAGAAGGTATATTTGTACTTGTTTTCAAGATTAATAAAGATGTGATGTCCTTCTTCTTTCCAAATCATTGTTCAATGTGTGATTGAATCTCTGTTTATGATCATATGATGATGTTAGTCAGATCATTATTTCATGTTTATTTGATTATCATTGCTTAATATGTGGTCATATTGGTTTGAGGAAGGTATAATTCGTTTTGTAGGTATCTTGGAGCAAGAGGAGCAAGAAGACGATTGAAGGGATGCTTGGATCAACCTTCATTTGGCTAAGGTATGAACCATTCCAACCTTTGATCTTATTTATATTTACTTGCAGAACTATATGCATCTCTCTTTCAATCCCAGTACGTTGATGGCCTCTTAAACCCTAGCCACTGGAAACTTTCCTCTACAACTGAACTGGTGAATGCACTAGGGAGAGCCTTGCCTGTTTGGGGTTTCTTTGTCTTTATTTTAGTCTTTTGCATTATTTCAGGTCCTTCTTGCCACTTAGGAACACCTTCTGAGTCTGATAGAACACCTCCCCTGCCTTCCTAAGGCAGTTTCTGGCCTTTTTTGGGTTTTTTCCCACCCATACATGAGCTGCAGACTATAGAGTCGCGTGTCTGGTTTGTACACGCAACTTGATATACTATAAACCTATGTATGACATGTGACCTGTCAGTAGGGAAACTCACGTGTGCCCCTAAAACAATGTTTTTCCTCATTTTTTGTTGTTTCTTTTGTTGTTGTGGGTTGTTTGGTAGGTCTTTTGGGGTCCTTTGCAGGTGCATAACTCCAGGGAGCTAGTGTCATCCCTTTTGGTTGTTCTTTATCTATGTGGTAAGTCTTTTTATAGCATTAGGGTTTGCTCTTTTCTCATTCTCCCCACCCGCGTTGCTTGGCATGATTTTTGGCTTATGTTTTTGGTCAGCCTCTGTTAGTGATCTTTGTCTGAGTCCAGAAGCTTGTTGGTGTTTGTTTCCTTCTTCTTTTGTTGGTTAAATTCACCATGCCAAAATAGTTGACTTGTCTCTTATGCAAGCATTCCTTCCAAGTAGGGTTTATACTGACTTTAGGGCATTCTAAAGTCTGTTTGGTGGTTGTATAGCAGAGTTCCTTTTGCTTGGTTCTTATTATCTGCATACTTTAGTTTGTAGGTAGTTTTTATTTTGCATTTATAAAAGAAAAAGGAAAAAAAACACATGTTTGATTTATATGCATGTATATTAGGTCTTTAGTCTAAATTGCATGGAATATCAATATTTTTGAAAAAAATAAAAAGAAATTGTTATTTTATGGTTTTCAAGTTTCTATTTGAAAAACAAAAGGAATAGTTTTTCCTTTTTGCATTTCATTTCTCTTTTCTTAGTCATTTTGTTTCAACTTTGAGCCAAAACACCATACAAGTTTCATGCCATTACCTCTGACTAATAACAACCAATTAAAAAGAACGATATAATTAAAAATTACTAGTAAGTTTTCCTTTTTAGGATCTTACACCAACTAGTTTAGGCTAGACTTGTGGACTAGGGAGTTTTAACTGTCCACAAGTACTTGATTTCAGATGTAGTTGACCCATCACTTGGTAAGTCCTCCTCTATATTGAGTGCATTTGGGAATCTCCTCTCACACAAGAGTTAAGCACGAGGCCACGTGAGGACCTTGTTTGAGGAGATAACCCTCCGATTCCTTGTTCTAGCATAGATCAAGATTTTTACGCATCTGGGGACTTCTGTCAATACCACTGCTTGGGCCCCATGCGGTGCTGGTGTTGACAGGGTTTCAGGATTTTATACCCTGCCCATGCGTACAAATCAGGCTTGCAACTATCCCCCTAGACTCTGAGTATAATTGTGGTAGCCTTTAGTCTCTCTAACATTAGGGTTCATACACAGGTATACGAGAAGGCTATTTTTGGTCTACCTTGGATGGGCTTGGAAGGTAAACCCGGTAGAAGGTGTAGGAGGGAAGCTGGGTGAGTGGTCTACTTGTGCCTAAGAACATCTATAGGGATTCCAAGTAACCATCGATCAACTTTCTTCTGGAAGGAATCTTTGTTTGCCTGGTTTGATACTTAGGCATTTTTCTAGTGGTGTGTTCTTTGTACTATTGGTTTTCTGTCGACATCATAATTTGTCTGCTTGTTTGAAACTATAGCTAGCACCCCTTTGAACACCAACCTAGAGATCCCCATGCTGGGAACTCCTTGTACTATTCCTCTCATAGGGAATCTTGGTGTTCCTTTGATGGCCACCTTGAATCTGCCTGGATTCACCCTAGGGATACTAGTGTGGTTGTTTTCCACTCCAACTGTCCTGAATGCTCCTGATGCTTCTCAAGTAAGATCCTTATATCAAGGGCATCAAAACACTAATTCCCCTTCAACTGTAGTTGCTTCTCCTCCTCCTTCTACTTCATGCGGTGAAAGTACCGATAATCTAAAAGGAGTAAAATAAGGAGGAATAGGAATACGACACATAAGTAAGGGGGCACCCATTCAACCTTTGTAAATCAAGTTGAACCTCACCACCCATCCTCTGTAGTTCATGCTAGGGAAACCTATCCAACCTTTGCAAGTCATGTTGGATCTAAGCACTCAACCTTTGCAAGTCAAGTTGATAGTCATCATCCATCCTCTGTTGATCATGCTGGTGGGATCCTTCCAACCTTTCCAGGTCATGTAGGATCCAGTCACTCAGCCTCTGCAGTTCATGTTGAGGGCACCCGTTCAAAATCTGTATGTCAAGTCGAACCTCCCCATCCAACCTCTATAATTCATGTTGGATCCATCCACCCAACCTCTGAAGTTCATGTTGGGGGCACACACTCAACTGCTGCAAAGCATGTTTACCCTAACCATTCAGCCTCTGTAGGTCATGCTGGTGGTGCCCATCCAACCTTTGCAGGTCATATTGGACCCAGTCTCTCAGCCTCTGTAGGTCATGCTGGGGACAATCTCTCAACCTCTGTGGTTAATGTTGAGGACAAACAGCTGGCCACTATGAGTCATGTTGACACTGTTGAAAAGAATAACCGTTCAAAACAAAAGCCGAAGTTCCCTTGTAAGCTTTGTGAGGAAGACCACCTTACTTATAAATGCCCTACCATCGTAGAGGTACGAAGAGTTTGGTTTCATGGTCATCCCATTTTTGAACATCCTGAAATATCTCAACAAACAACCTCTCTTAGTCAGGTTGGACCCATTCACCCAACCTCTGGTGGTCATGTTGGGGAAAAATATCATTCTCTGTAGGTCATGCTTAGAGAAAATAGTTAGCCACTGCTAGTGATGTTGACACTGTTGAGAAAACTGGTCGTTTGAAGTGCAAACTCAAGTTCCGTTGTAAGCTATGCAAGGGAAATCATCTTACTCACCACTACCCTGCTATCGCAGAGGTGTGAAGAGTGTGGTCCGAGATTCAAGAATTTCCTTCTCCTAAACAACATATAGTTTCTTAACAACCTACTCAACCTTAACCTTCCCAGTGTTTGGTTCACCCCATTCTTCTTTCAGAGAGTGATCCTTATGTGATTGAACCAATGTCATCTTTGGTCAATCCCAATCTCCCTTCGGAGAGTGACTTTCATGAAGCGGTTGAATCGATTTCATTGTCGATCAATCCCACTCTTCCTTTGGAGAGTGAAGTTTCTGATAGTCACATTTTCTTCACTGCCAGTTCAGAACTTACTGAACAACGGGGCATTGAACTCACTTCGGATGAACCCCCACCAAGCTCTCGGATTGATTCCTTTGATTGGGATAGCCTAGTTGAATTGCTCCTTCCTTTTAATGCACCTTTCCAGATAAAGGTCAAAGTTGGACAATACACGATTGCTCGTTGTATTGTTGATGGAGGAGCCTCAGTTAGTATCTTGTTTGCTCATGCTTGGCGATGCATGGGATCTCCCAGCCTTGTTTCGACTACTAGTCAGTTACTAGAGTTTGATAGAAGAACTAGTAGAGCCTTTGGAATACTTGCTCAAACACCTGTTACTTTGGGTGGGAAGACATTCTTAGTTGACTTCATGGTGATAGAAGACCCCTTGGACTTCAATATGCTCCTTGGACATGATTATGTCTATGCCATGCAAGCCATGGTGTCAACATTCTTTTGTGTGATGTACTTTAATCATGGTGAAGAAATTGTCATTATCTATCAGTTGGATTTTTTTGATCCATCTCCTGACCCAAATAGAGACCAGGTCTTTCCTTTATTGATTCCCAGTGTTTCTATAGACACTACCCTACCATGGGTGAGCTATGTGGCCTCATGTCCTTTGCGTTCAATTGCTACTGAGAAGCAGCCTCTGTTTTCATGCTTACCTTCTCAGGACTTGGTCCCAAAAGTTGACCAAGTGATTCATCCTATACAGACTATGGAGCCTGTTCTCCACTCTGTCGATCCATTTGAAAGTTTAGACATGTGTCTTATCTCAAATGATCTCCTTCCTTCGGATGAAGTATTCCTAGAGTCTTTGATACAGTCTGACCTTATTTTGGATGTTGGTTCAGTTGTGACTAAGTACAAACCTGATTTGATTAGTATGCCTAATATTTTTGTGGATCGGTCTTCTTATGTTGGTCTTTTTGAGTTTTTGGACTCTCTCTTCGAAAAGCAAGTCAGTAATCCTGGTGAGTTTGATTTTTCTTATGAATTTTTCAACTCCTGTGATACTAAGTTTGTTCCTGCAAACTCTATCTCCCTTGTTTATTTTTTCTTTTCTTCTGAGGTTGATATTATTGATCATAAACCCTCGGGCCTTGGCACTATAGAATCCCCTTTGGTTGATTCTGCCTTGACTACACTTTTTGTAGAAGCTAGAAAAGTCGCATCTGTTTCTGCCAAAGTGACTTGCATTAGATATTTTCTTCTGAATGTGATCATGATGTTGTTGTTTCTTGGAGTCAGGATTTGTAGTTGGATTCAAAACTATTTATTGGCCTTGTCCTATTGTTTAGGTTGTAATTGCATTTGCATGTACCCTGCTCGCGCTTATGAGCCTGATGCTGACTTCCATGCTTTTATCTCGTTGTATAAGCCCTCATATTTGTTCTCATCGTCGCTCAACCTTGTATCATCTTGCATTTTCAACTTGACACCTTTTACCTTGAGGAGATGTTCCCCAAGTGTCTTTATCTTACTCATGTTCCTTTCATTATGCATAGGTTTGTTCCTCTCGCTTGGAACTAGTTTCGCCTGCCTATAACACTCGTCTCCTCGCATTTAGAGCATTCTTTCTGCTCTCCTTCAAGCTCGTTAAAAACAGTAAGGAGGCCGCGAGTTGACTTTTCCGGACTCGTTAAAATTTCACTGGAAAGATATGGAGTTTATTTAGGCCCAGGCCTGACTCCTCAAAATAGACTTGATTGTTTAGTAAACTTGTTCGTTCATACTCGTTAAGAATAAGTGAATGGGAATCCACATTGGTGGTAGTTTATCGCTTTTTCGGACCATGTGGAATAGTTACGAAAAAGGAACACTCTCTTTTCTACGGAATTGAGAAGAGTATTCTCAGGCATATGTTTATCACTTTTTTGGAAAAGGAACACTCGGTATGAGCTTAGTTTTCTCTTTTTCATGCTCTGGACCTAAACATGAAAAATATTATCAGTGTACTTTATGTCTTTGTCATGCTCGCTAAAATCTAAAGAACAAAGCACCGAGTTTACTGTTGTAAGCCCCATTTCTCATAATCAAATGGATCTTTTCAAGTGATCTTGCCTTCCTTCAGACTCGTTAAACTCATGCTATTTGTCATTTCTAAAGGTGCATTGGGTAGGTGGTAATTTAACCTTTCTCAAACCTACCCGACTAAATACGAAAAAGGTTCACCTTACTTCTTCGGAAGCTAAGAGAGTTCTTTTGTGGTTTGTTTTATACTTTTCCAGCCTCAGGAGACAAATTTGGATGAAAAATCCCCCCCCTAGAGTCTTCTTTGGAGTTTTTAGACTCTCTAAACTATGAAAACACGGTCGAGAATTCACTAATTTGGGCTTGTAAAATCCATGAATTAGTGCTTTATCAAGCATTCTTCTGTCTCTTCTTCGAGCTTGCCAAAAATGAAGAAGGTCCTGAGTTGGCTTTCTTGGACTCGTTAAACCTTTACAAGAAAGAGGGAAGGGAAGTGCATTCATATGTTTTTACATCATGGCAGCAAGTCTTGTCTCCTTGAACAAAGCACCAGTTTTTAATCTATCAATAGTTGGGTCCTAGTATTTTGATCTTATTCTGATTTAGAGTTTTTACTCCTCCAGCTGGTCTCTTTTCCAATTATATGGGGAATCTGTCAATGTCTCCTACATTGTAGATTTGTGTCGTTGGTCCCTTTTCGTCAAAATATTCCTACGTCACTTTTGTGTCATGATCACTGTTCAAGGATTAAACCTTTGTCAGCCATTTTGTAGTTTCCTGCACCTTTTGTGTCGCCCAATCCCTAGTATCAATTCAATACATCATGTCTTCGGCGGTTCTTGTTGTGAAAATTTGTACAAATTCCAGATCCAATTAGTATTTGAATTACCTCATATTGGATGATGGAGGATTCCTTAATTCCTTCCTTCCAATGGATCTCTTCCTATCGACTGCAACACATCTTGATCTGGGAATGAGATTTAGAGTTTTATGACAGTACCTTGGGGATTGTAGTCATCAGTGGAAATACTTTACTATCTCCTACTCGATGGATTCTTCAAGTGTTCAACTTCAAGTCCTTGTATTCACACTTGTTAGAATGTACTAGGTACCTTGGGGACCATTTTCATTAATGGTGGTTTCCCTCGCGTTTGTCAACGGTTCTCATTATTGACCGGTAATCAAATAGTTTCCTCCATGTTTGACTTCAACTCCTTTATTTGCATGGTTAGGATTCGTACCTTTTGGGAGGTTTGGATTGAAGACCTTGGGCCAACAGTAGCATTGTCATCTTTTTCTATTTCCTAAGTTGTGCAATACCTTGTCACACTTCATATGACATTTACTGAGACATAGATCCACCTTTTATTTTTGTGGCTATGATTGATTGTTGAGCATGGATCCACCTTGTTCATTTGTTGCCATGACTCCTTTAGATTTGATATGGCACATTTTTACATATTGAGCGACCATGATACTTTCATCAGTTATACATATGTTCGATCTGCTTGTATCTTTATGGCGATGATTTGTATATGGAATTGTATGTCCCAGAGATCAGTTTTGTCTGACATTTATCTCTCTTTCAAGTACCTTTGTTTGAGCCTTTCGATCTTGGATTCTCTGCTCTCTCCATACTCAGTTGTTTCCTTTATAATGTATTTATGATATTGTATTCCCCTCTAACCTCATACATTAGGGGGCATCTATTATAGCTCAAAATGACACATCTTTTCCTGTCACCACTTTCCCATGATTCTGTCACATGTCGACACTTCCATGATGACACTTCATGAAAGTCACTGAAAAAACACCTAACTTGGAGGACCCATATATAGAGTTTTGTAACTCTGTTTGAACTCTTCTATACACTATTGGAAAGGTATTTGAGTTAGCTAAACTTTCCATAAGACATCAAAGTCTGAAAATTCCTAGAAGTACCCTAAAAATGAGATTTTTTGATGTACATGTGAGTTTCCTTAAGGAAAACTGTGTGTTGCACGCGACTTGTTATATATAATACCTGCGTGTCCCCTAAATACGTGACTATTTACATTGAAACCTGTGTGTACCTCCTGAAGACGCGACTGTTGTCTCTAAAACCGGTTTGTTTTTCCTGTAGAAGTAAAAAAAAGACATTTTTCAAAATTCAGGTAGTTTGGGTGGTTATGCAACCGACTCCTTCAGTTGTAACTACTTTGTATTTGACCCTATCTCTTCAGAAAGGTATAAATAGAGGTAGGGAGGTACATGATAGGGGACTTGAATCTTTGCATTGTTATGCTAGAGGAATTGGCACTCTCATTCCCCCCAGCTTTTCCTTAGAAGCTTTCTCCTTGTGTTGTAGATCTTGGAGGTTGAGTTCCTTGGAGAAGAGAAGTAGCAGAACCAGATCAAGGTTTCGTGAGGTGCCCAACTTGAAGAGAAGGTATATTTGTACTTGTTTTCAAGATTAATAAAGATGTGATGTCCTTCTTCTTCCCAAATCATTGTTTAATGTGTGATTGAATCTCTGTTTATGATCATATGATGATGTTAGTCAGATCATTATTTCATGCTTAATTGATTACCATTGCTTTATATGTGGTCATATTGGTTTGTGGAAGGTATAATTCGTTTTGTAGGTCTCTTGGAGAAAGAGGAGGAAGAAGAGGATTGAAGGGATGCTTAGATCAACCTTCGTTTGGCTAAGGTATGAACCATTCCAATCTTTGATCTTGTTTATATTTACTTGCAGAACTATATGCATCTCTCTTTCAATCCCAGTACGTTGATGGCCTCTTAAACCCTAGGCATAGGAAAATTTCCTCTACAACACTAAGCCTCGATGTTGAAACCTTCCATCCAAAAATCCAAGCCAAGCCTCCAAAGAATGATAGCTTTCCTCCCAAAGGATGAGATTCCACCTCCCAAAGGATGAGTAGGGATCACCTAAGAAATTCCACTAGCATAAGAGTACTATAGTCCTTCCTCCCTCATCACGGAGAGAGGGTCCATATTGATAAGGCTGAAGGGATAGAGTAGTTTGAAGATTAAGAGGAGAGGTCTAAGGGATCCTCCCATTAGGTTAGGGATTTGAATTCCACCTCACCTAGAAGCTAGGGATGACCCTCCACCTCATCTAACTTCGAGAAGGGCCTCAAAGCTTCGAATTTTCCACTCTAAACACCATTGGCAGACCTTGACTGAAGGGAAGGAGCGCCAACCTACTAGAGGAGGTAAAAGGCTAGAGACAACCTTAGAATCAATGTACTTTAGCTAAGGGAAATTTAGGGATTTAGGCACAAGGTTGACACATGGTTCATGATGACGAGATTTCGGTGTAATAGTTACATGCATTATTGGTGAATTAAATGGGAATAGTAATAAGAAAATACATATTACTGAACAAAACTTTAATCTTAGAAAAGTAAATATCAATATATCTAGATTTCTTAATTTGTTATTAAGGAATCTTTAAAGAGAGTTATTTATGATTATTGTTTGAAAAACCACTTAACAAGTTTCTACTTTATTACTATTTTCCAAATGATTTTCTTTGTAGTTTATTTTTTTAATAAATATTTAAAGAATTTATTTACTTAGAAGAAAAGTAAAATGAACAAGAGGAGCTAATAAAGGCAACAAGTCCTTGCCTATGGATATCGACTCTCTATGCTAAGAAGGTTATTATCACTAAGATCATTGTGGTTGTTGTGTGTTACAGATCTTGAAATTGCATGAAACAAAGATCGTAGGTTGTGTGTTTTCCTTTTAGAATGATGAAAGAATGATAAGTTTGATGATTTGTCAATTTTGATTGCTCTCTTCAACCTGCAATAAAACTATCTTCGATTTAAAATTGCATATGATATAGTTGATATGTGCATTTGGACAGATCGTGGATCTGAATGGGATTGTTGTGTGGACCTTCACCAATCGTGGACTAGCTGTTGGTGTAATACAATTTTAATCCCTTAGAATTTGGATGAATCTTCAATTCAATTAATTTTTTTTCAAATCAGGTTTCTCTAAAATGACAAGAAAATGTCCCATTCCAAATCCAACCATTGGCATGATAAAACCCCTCTACTTTCTAAAGAAGTTCGTCATGTTACATGGTGTCATCTATTGTGGAACAAAAATTCGATGACTTTTAAGTACTATATCCAATTATTTTGGAAAATGAAGGTGACGCGACAAATATCGGGCTTGGGCTAGAGTTGAATTGGTGAACTCGAGCTCAATTTGCTATTTGGGGCATTTTACTCAATCAAAAGTTGCAAGGAGATCTAACGTTTAATTCTGCTAACTGAAAGATGAGCTAATATGCTTGTTATTTCCCCCTATGCTTGCTATTCTTGAAAGATCATTGCTATTTCCCCCACTCACAGGCACAAAAAACGTAATAACCACCCTCTAGTCATCATAAAACATAGCAGGAGCTATCATCTTCCTTTCACAACTAAACCGAGGAAGCGGGAGCAATCATGATTTAAAAAAGCATAGTGGGTACAATAGCAATGGGCCAAATACACGTAATGGACCAGTAAAGGAACGTGTTGGAACTAGGACCATGGGAAGAATAACTAAGAGATGCATTTGGAACTAGGCCAAATAGAAAAAAGAGTGTGGCGGGGAACCAACCCATTAAAGGTTTATACGTCCCAGCTGGTATAGGAGTGTATGAAAGGAAAGAAAGGATTTCGATTGGAGCAAATTTATCCCTCCAGGTCGACCTGTTCCAATTGATGACCAATGGTGACGAAGAAGAGGACAAAATTATAATTTTAAAACTACATCAAAATTCTATCAAATCTGCTTTAAGCACAAACTTATGAGTAACAAATTAAATATAATATTAGTATTTTTATTAAATTAAATCGTAGCTCTATATGACATTGCACAACTGTCATTAAAGGAAAAAACGATAGCACAAATTTTATTTGGACAACACACAGGTCTTCACAAATATCTTCAACTTCTTTCATGATGCATTCAAGGTAATAGATATACTTTCAAAACCGTGAGTCACACTGCACCAACTGCAAAAGAATCTCTTGTATGGCTTTCGTGGAGTCCTGGGTAACAAAAAAACTTGTAGAATGCAGATAGGAACAGTAAGCTTTCGTGCTCAGGGCATACTTCCACTAAAATAAATTAAAGTGTCGAAAAATGCCGCATTCATCTTTTCTCACTCATACAACTCTACCACAGGCAGGGTTAAAACTTTATGTATACAACTTGATTCACTTGAATCCTTAGTGGATACTATCGACACCTTGCAACTGGTTAAGCGATACTTTCTAGGCATTGTTACGCTTTCCGAGACTATGTATTTATTCATCTGACACGTCCGACAGTGGTTGCATGCCATGGAGATATATAATAGCTGGTAGTATGCTCTAGACAAGTGGGTCATGGTGTGAAACAAGTGTTCTACAAATGCTTTACTTTATGTTTGTGGACTAATCAGTAGTTCCTATTCCAACAAATTTCAATTTAATCCACCAGCAACGTACCCAGTTTCGGATATAGTCCTTGTGAACCAGGTCCCCCAGTGTCGAACGCTGCCTCGTTCCACACATCTGATTATAGAAATCCTAACATCTGTTGTGGACCACTCATTCCAATTGCATTGGATTCATACTTGATGATCTCCTTTCACGTTCCTTCAGTTAGACTGTGGTGCCGACTGGTAGAGTGCCCGAGCATTACAACAAAATTCCTAGCTGTAGCCAAAAGATCAAGAAGATTAGTAGGAAACAATGAAATGGATGGACTAGTGCTTGGAGCGATGTGTCCACTTGGAGACGGAGACTTAGAGCTGGGTTGAACGATGTGTTTATCACTGAGCTAAAATCCAAGCCAGTAACAAAAACAGGCATTTTCAAGAAATATGAAGCAACATTTTTGACAACCAAGCCACTAATTCAAGGTAAAATGATTATGGAATCGTAATTTCCACAGGATATATTGGTACTGGTAATGCAATCACAAATGGCTATTGCAAATTTAATCCTTCGAAATGGTCCACTGATGTAATGTATACAATGACTTTAATGATTTTGAAACAAAAATAAATTGACACATTGTGCAACTTGTTCAGGATTGTTTCCCAACTTGTTCATAATTACCCACTTCTTTTTTTAATTGAGTGAATTGGAGCATTAGATTATAATCATCAATGATAATCAATGATACGACTTAAATTTTGTCTAGCAATATGGAAAACAAATTGTTTTATATGTAGTTTTCTCTCCTGCATTCTATATTACCTCCAGATTGAGAATCCTGTTAACTTATTTAGAATAATCATATCTAGCAATTTTTCATCAAGCATATGAAGAAAAAAAATGCTTCACATTTGTGTTTTTGGAATAGTAGAGGCCATGTATCATGTTCCACATGCATTTCGATGTTATGAAAGAAATCTCTAAGCACAACAAATATAATTTTAATCTTTTGATGTACTTAAAACTATGCAAAACATTTTATTTTCAATCATTTGCATTAGTAATGGCCACATTATTTAATTGGGCACCCATTAGCTAGGAAGTAGCATGAATGTGTTGGGATTCTTTAAATTTCTTCAATTGATTATCCACAGTGTCTAAAATGATAGCGCCAAAGTCAAAGCTTACAGGGTTTTCTTTCTCTGTTAATATGTGAATAACATAGATGAAATCCCTAGGAAATTTGGAAGTATGTTTCAAACCTTCTCATAATTTACACAGCAACCAAGCTAAGCCCATTTATGGCTGTGAGAGGAGAGTAATATCATAGGTCTGGTCTGCACATTAAGCGTGGTTTAAAAAAAAATCTCCATAATACACCCGTTTGTATCTTTCTAAATAGATTTTAGCAATTTTAGGATCATAACTGCTACCCTCCCTTTGTAAACACAACATGTATTCAGGGTTATGTATTGAGCATGTGGACGGGATTTAGCTATATGAGTGTTGGCTCTGAAAGTAGAAGCAATGTCAAAAAGAATGACTAAGAACCAACAAGTATTCGTTAAGTCCTACAGTTTGGCGATGACTGGTTCCAATCGTTAGGTATGATTGATGGGCTTCAACTACGGTAGTGGTGCCTATGAAAGTTGCATGATTTTGGGCTTCAGCTACAGGAGTGACACCTCTGAAAAATATACATTAAAAAACAAAAACAAATACTGTTAAAGTTAGCACTCGCTATCCATAAAATCTAAACTAGCGACTGTATATAAACTAAGAAGAAGGCCCAGTAGAATACAGGGTAGAGGATTAACAAATACAATACACAAAGGTTCATTTGTTTCACCAGCTAATTAAAACCAATTTCAACAAGTCCAAGCTATGTTATTTTCAAATGTTTACAGGTAATTACTAGGATATATTATAGTTTGTGGTTCATTATGTTTCTTCTTTTGATTGATTGTAGATTGGATGGTGGCTTGAACTGCTACATGTTCTGTAACAATGGCTTTTGCTGCACAATACATCTGCACACAGTTGGAAACACAAGTTTAAGTTTTATTTCCAAAAGTTTAAGTTTTAAAATTTATACACAGACATATGTTGGACTATTGAATTTTAATGCATACAAATAGTATATTGTTGTACACAACATTGACATCGCTATGTGTGAACTATGCAACCTCAAAGGGCAGGATCTTCTCTATATGTTTATGAATTTCCATGCTGGTTGTCTGGTTCAACGATGGTGTCCAAACATGGCTTCCATGGAAACACGGTTAGATTAAAGACTATGTTTACCATAAGCACTAGATTTTTTCCTGAAAGAAATGAACGGACCTCTTCTTTTCTGAGTGGAATCTTCACAAGCTTCACACTCACCATTGATCACTGAGTGGACCAGAAATCCAATTTGGAGCCGAAGATTCTCTTGCAAAATTGTAGTTGAAGAACGCTAATGATGGAGGCCGAGGCTGCAATGTTGAACTATAAATGTGTTGAACTATGGCATTGGAGCAAGAGAAATTATACAGGTGGCCAACATGCCAATAGCCACCATAAGGCCGCATGTACCTGTATCTTGAAGCCAAGATTGCCAACTTTTAACAACCAAGGGTGGCATGCATGCAAAGCTTGGCAGAGCCATGAGGATGAGATATTTTCAACAACATTTTATGTTTCCGAACTAATGCTATATCCAAGATAGCATTATAGTAAATGAAAAATCTCATACAAAAAAATCAATTGCATGAATACTTTAACCTAAGTTTGAAGTATATAAAACTGAGAATGCCTCGATATGAGGCCAAATAAGGCTTTATTTTTTATTATTTATTGGTCGAATGAATATGGCACACATAGAAACACAAGATAATTGTTAAAATAATATTAAAATAATGTTTCGGGTTTCGTATCCATTAAATCAATAGACATGGTAGGTTGAAAAACTTTGGATACTTGTTAAAAGATGTTTTGGGTTTAGTGCAGATTAATTGGAATCGACGGCAAGCCGATTCATAGAGTCCCTGCTAGCCCATAAGGCAGGGACTAATAAGAGAAAAATTCTCAATATTTTGTATATATGAAAAATCCAAAATATAAATTTAAAACAAATGAATAAAATATCAATTATGTAAATATGGTAATACTTCTTACACAATTATTACATTGAACTTTTATTAAAAGTATGATGACCAAATAAGATATGAAGTTAATATTTTCAGTAAACAAAGATTTAAAAAATTCATATACATGCTTTTTTAGGTTATATAATAAATGTCGGACTCATTCCAAGGCTCGAATATATTAGGATAGTAATGATGAAGCAATAAACATTTATTATATAATGTGTTATTATCCATTGTATAATGACGAGGAATATTATTTTTAATTCATATACAATGACAATTATATATTAGGATACTAATGATGAAGCAATAAACATTAAGGATCATGGCTGTAGTATAATGTGTTGTTATCCATTGTATAATGACGAGGAATATTATTTTTAATTCATATACTATGACAATTAAGATGTCTTGATTATAAACCTTACAAGGTGATGTATATATTACTAAATATAATTTTGAAATAATAATTAAATAAAATGGTTTAGGTTAAATATAATTTTGAAACAATAATTAAATAAAATAGTTGAGGAATTGGAGTCCTCACAAATGGTTACATTGTGGACGTTATGGGCTCAAGTCAGCTAACATATATGGTAAATAGTTGTTTTAGAAATGAAGATTATTGAAGGACAATAAGATTAATGAAAAATAATACTATGAATTAGTAATTGAAGTTTTGATTGTGATAAGTGGACTTTTTTCTTTAGTCTAATTGAGAACATAATTAATAGTAAAGTATAGGAACACATATTTTAAGAGTAAAGTATACATTGATGTATAGGTGTATATCCTTCCTTAGTGTAGGAGGATTTTGAGTTGAAGTTGTGAGTACAAATGCTTTGTTATAAAATGAAACAAAAAAAATAGTAAAATAAGTATAAACCTTAAAAATGAAGGTATAAATTTTGTATAGTCCAAAAATAGATATTGAGATCCTATCATTATGTGAAGGATTGCATATTGGGATAAGTTTACCAAGAAACATATAATCGAGTATGTATAAATAATCTTGGCATTGTGGTACTCAAAAATAATGAAGAACCTTTACATTTGTAGAAAGACAAGCTTGTATAAATGAGTATTTTAAGAAAGATGAGTATTCCACAGCAAGAACAAGTCTGCTAAATAAATAACTTTCTTAATCTACGCTCATGTTTAAGATTGAATTTCACATATTGCGAAATTCTATAAAATTAAATGAGAAAAGATAGACCTTATGTGTTATATGATTGACATGTCATTCAATCTTATTAGAATAATAAGAACTTGGCCATGAACCTTAGTGATGAAGGTTGAAGAAAAGAAGTAGTTTATTTTTTCCTCATAAAAAATATGCATTTCATTATTTTTTAACAAAACACTTTGTACAGAGATTGCTAAGAGTCATATCGTCTCATTTGTCTCCTAAGTGACAAGTTGTATATCTTGCATATCAATTGTTGATTGTTTTCACTATATATCTCAAGAAAGAGAATCAAAAGGTTCTCATTGATAGATCATGTATATCTATAAACTAAACACAATGCCAATAAAAAATATGTTTAAAATATTATGTATCACAAACAAGAAAGGCTTACAAAAACCCCAAAAATGAATTGGTTCTCCAATAAAACAGGTAATTTTATAGTGACTCATATTGACCCATAGGGTGGGCCTTTTCTTGGATGTTTTATAAAACATGTTGAAAAAGTCAAAATGGAATAGGTCTTGGATCACATTCCAGAACTTTTTCATTGTTGTTCTCCCATTGAGACCGCATACCTTCAATTTGTCGAAGGCCAATTTTAGATAGTTGGTCATCTTGTTCATTTATTTCTTGGTAGATATACTGGAAACTAATAAACTGGAATCTGTCAACAAGCCTAATCAGCCCTTCATATATGGAAAGTAGACAAATATTCTTTGGAGGGTTCCTCTTTTTCATCCACTGAATAACTAATAGTGGATCTCTAAATATTTGTAAATATTGGATGCCTAGATTGATTGTAATCAATAAGGTGTAATTTAAAGCCATTAGTTTGTATTGATTGTTGGAATAAGAGCTTAGACATGCAACAATAATGATCATTTGATATATGAATAATACCTTCAGTACCTCCCTTGATAGGTATGCCTTGTGAGGCCCCGTCAAAATAAGCCCATCACCTAGATTTTTCAATGATTTCCTCCCTCACACATCGTTTCCTTGTTAAATATTTAGTATGAGGGAAAATGCTAATAAAGACAAAAGCTTTTGTTCCATATATTTTAGGCAGTATAAGAATATCCTAAAAAATAGCCATATTCCTTGCTATCCAAACAAACCAAATAATAATAACTGATAGGGCTTGGTAATCATTGTAGGCGCCAATGTTTATCCATGATAAAATAACATCCTGTAGATGATTACCATTCTAATTCAAATCACCCCTTTGATCCCAGAGATATGGATCCAAATTCTAGTCATATATGGTCAATGAATAAATAAATGGTCAATAAGTTCACTACTATTCCTGCATAATGGGGACCTATACACCTCTAGGTAAAACCAACCCTAAAAAGAACTTCATTTTTAATGGGCATTATAAATCCCATAATACATTGTTCTACTATAATGGTCCTAAATGTTCTTCAACAACCTGAATAACATGGTGACCCAACTTTGGAGTGTAAATACCCCCATTTTAATTTTTGGACCAAACCAATGAATCTTCTATTAGACCATCATACCACCTAGTACCATGGTCACATACACCTAGGACACACTTTCATTTGTCTTATATTCATCTCATATGGTCCAAACCTTGGTTATGTTGGTCTAACAAGGTATTTGTGTGTTTTGGACTCATAAATGCATCCAAGCGCCCTCATTTGACCATTCTGGAGACACATGCACCCTCATTAATGACTGCTCATTCCTTGGTGCGCTCCCCTTTCCTTAAAACAAGGAAATTGATTGACTAGAGGTGCCCATGCATGTATTTGGGGTGTTTTTGGTTCTTGTGGACCATTTATTATTGCCTAGAGTCACTCCCACTCACCCATACATTCCACCACGCCTAGCATACCCTCATTTATGTCCTAGCATGCTCCAACCTAGTTCACACAGTCATTCGTGACTGTTTGAGGTGGTTTGGGAGCTCATTGGTCCACCTAAGGGGTTTTTGAGGTCCAATCTAAGCCTACCACATGTATGCATCCAAATTGCCTCCAAAGGCTAAGGATTTTATCCTATTGTATTATAAACATACATGTTGGATAGTCATAATAAACTCTGTCATTGACACCATTTATATGTGTTAATTTCACTCTTTTCTGCATAATTTATGAATAATATTGAATTGTAAGGATTCCCTTATCTCCTAGATCTTGTTGTGAATCATATTTCACATGGTATCGAATATCTTTGGAGCTGCAAATCAAATCCATAGTGTTTGAGTTTCTATCTAGGTTCATTTCCAGAAAAATTTGCGTGTTTGTATTGCAAGTACATCCAGTGTTTCTGTCACTCGGTGCCCAAGAAGGAATAGTGTAGACTCATGTATTGATTAACCCATTCAACTATTTCGAATGAAAGGACAAAATGGTGATCCAGTTGAGGTCAAAATAAAATATCTCATTAATGCAGTATGAGCTGGTAAATTTAGGATCAGAAGTTGAGCCCAAATATGTCAATTTGGGAAAGTGTTGCTTGCTTGGAGAAAGATGCAAGTTCATTAAATTGTTTCATCAGTACAAAGACATCTTCTCCTGTATGTATGAATATATGAATACTTATGATATATGCATCATCCAACATGTAATCTCTATTAATATAGGCATAAATCCATTTTAACAACAACTTAGGAAAATGCATCCTAAGTTAGAGCCTTTAATCCAAAACGATGTAAAGAAGCTACTAGATGCACAAATTATCTTCAGGGTTCGACACTTTGAATGGGTAGCAAATCTAGTTTTTGAGAACAAGAAGTCCAGAGAGATAAGGTTGTGTGTTGATTTCCAAAATTTAAACAGAGCATTAAACAAAGATAACTATCCAGTGCCACCAATGGAACAAATCCTACAAATGGTATCAGGCACAGTATTGTTCTCCCTATTAGATGGATTTTCTGGTTACAATCAAGTATTATTGGTCGAGAAAGATCGCTTAAAGACTACATTTTACACAAAGTGGGGAACATTCGCTTATAGGAGAATGCTTGTTGGCCTCATTAATGTCGGAGCCACATTCAAAGAGGGCCATGACATTGTATTATGAGGATTAGTCGACCACTATGTAGTAGTATACTTAGATGATGTGACAGTTTTATCCAAGAAAAGAGAAGACCTTGCTTTTCACCTTAAAACATATTTTTGATTGTTGTAGAAAATATGGCATATCCTTAAACCCAAAGAAAAGTATTTTTGCGGTTCTTGAAAGAAAACTATTGGGTCACATCATCTCAAAGAAGGGAATCTCAATAGACCTAGAGAGATTTGAAGCTATATCTCATATTCCATTGCCCCTTAATAAAAAGGCTATGCACTCAATTATGGCAACAATAAATTTTGTTCGAAGGTTTTACCATATTTCGCACAAATTGTAAAACCTTTACAGTAGATGGTAAAGCAAAGCATACAATTCAAGTGGACTAATATTGAGAAGGTTGATTTTAAAGACATAAAAACAACAATAGCTCATGCATCGTCTCTAAGGAGTCTAGATTTTAGAAAGGATTTTATTCTATACAGAGTTACCATGGGAACTGAGACCGAGCCCAACTCTGCAGTAGAAAAATTGAAGTACTTCAACAAACTATATGAAGCATTCTTGATGCTTTGTCTCATCATTTTGAGGGATATTATCTTGCATGTAGATATTCTTACTAAGCCCAATGAAGTCTGGCTCAAGCTCGAGCCATTGTTTGGCAAGACTGATGAGATGAGAGGTTGCCAACTCGAAAATGAATTGATCTCATTGAGCCCAAATAAATTTGATACAATCCAATATTTCTTCACAAAGTTCAAATCGTTGGTGCTTCAGTTGAAGAAATGTGGCATTGAGAAGAAATAAGAGAAACCAATCTTATCCATTCTTTTGAAGCTAGGGCCTCCGTATTCATTGTTTGTATTGACATTCCACTCAAGCAAGCTAACAACTCGAAATTGGAGAATGCCATCACTGGAAGACTTCATAGAGTCATTGGCTCAAGAACAAGACAAGTTGGTGCAAATGGGTACCATCAAATCCATTAAGGATCAAGTCCTTGCTGCAGGAGTTTTGACTCAAGCCAAAGGCAAGAAGAAAGCCAAATATTCGAAGCTGCAAGAGAAGAAGAAGCAGGAGAAGCCCAAATCTTTAGATGGGGTTTTGAATCCTAGAAAGGGCAGAGAGAAGAAGAAGAAAGAGAATACTAAATGCACTTATTGTCACAAAGGTTGGAATCCAGAGAGTGCATGCATGGAGAAAACCATTGAAATTATGGTGCAACTCCTTGAGAAGAAAAACATCCCACTGCTAGAGGGCGTAAAGAAGAAATAGGTAGGTTCAAGATCAGAGAACAAGGAAATATGCCATGCTTTGGTTGTCGGATCCCTTCATCATAGATTCAAGCACCTTAAGGTACATGGATTCCATGCATGATTCATTCTCTTCCCTACATCCTTACAATGGTCCATCCATCCTCATGGGTTATGATTCAGAAATCCAAGCCAAAGGGATTGGTAGGATTGATCTTAAAGATGGGTACTTCAACAATGTGTTGTTTGTTCCTGATATTGCAGAAAACCTATTCTCTATCTATCAAATGACACACACAGGTACAACCAAGAGAGTAACATTGAATCAAAATGATGTGGAGATCTCATAAATCTCTACAGGCCAAGTTGTTGCAGTGGGTTTTGCTGACCATGATTCGAGAATGTACAAATTCTCTCACTTCCTTCCATACTCCCAAGGGAATGCACTCCTATCACATGCCAATGAGATCAACAAGTTGTGGCATGAGAGATATGGACATATCAACTACAGGTAGCTCCAAGCACTAAGCAAGGAAATCATGGTTGAAGGGCTTCCTACCATCAATTTTTCCAATGGCAGTTGCAAAGGGTGCATAGTGGGGAAACATGCTGAGCACAAATATGAGAAAGGAAAGGCAAGAAGGGTGGTAGAAGTGCTTGATTTAATCCATTCATATTTGATAGGGGCTCTTCCCAAATCCTCATCTGGGAATTCAAGGTATGTGTTGACTTTCATAGATGATTTCTCAAGGTACTGCTGGGTGTATTTTCTCCAGCTAAAATCTGAAGTTTTTGAGTCTTTCAAAGTATACAAAGATTTAGTTGAGAATGCATGCAGGAACAAGATAAAGGTTTTTAGGACTGAAAATGGTAAGGAGTATGTCAACAATAATTTTCAGCATATTTTTGAATAATGTGGCATCCAAATGCAACATTATGTGCCCTACACACCACAATAGAACTGTGTTGCAGAGCGCAAGAACAAAGCTCTCAAGGAGATGGCTACATGCATGATGGAGGAAAAGGATTTGAATCCTAAGCCATGGGACGAAGATATAAATTTTTCTGCATATGTTCATAACATATCTCCATGCAAAGTATTTGGATGAAAAAATCCATTTGAGGCTTGGAGTGGTCACAAGCCCAATATTGTGCATTTTAGGGTTTTTGGCTCAAAGGCTTGGGCTAGAATTCCTCCTGAGAAGGTAAAGTCCTTGAAACATCAAATAAAGAATTCCATTATTGTTATATATGATGAATATGAAAAGGGCTACAATCTCTTTGATTCCAAATCTTAGAAAAAATTCATTTAAAGGAGTGCACAGTTCGAAGAAGAGCCCATGCAAGAGATCGAACTAGCTCAAGGGGATTGGTCACATCCTCCACTCCATGATGATGTAACTGATGATTCTTCCTATGATTTTTCTGATTATGATATTGAGGATGATGATGATGAAATGAATTCAGATAATGACTCACCCATTCAGCCAAAGTGGGTTGATAAAACAATACAAGCAGCCGATGATCTTGCTGGAGATCCATTAGTCTCTAGGAAGACTAGATCTCAATTTCACAATGCTTTCTCTACTCATGAATTGAATATTTCAGAGAGATTATTTATGATGGTTGGATATTATCCTCAGAAATATTAGGAAGCATAAATTCACCCAATATAACAAAAAAAATGCAAGAAGAGTTCAAGTCATTACAAGACAACGAGACTTGGGAATCGGTTCCCTTACCCTCCAAGAGGAAACTAGTGCATTGTAGGTGGGTCTATAGGACCAAAGTGGCTGTTGATGGTTTTGATACCAAGTACAATGCCAATTTGGTTTCAAAATTCTTATCTCAAGTCCAAGGAGTGGACTATACAAAGACATTTTCACTGGTTGCAAAGATGGACTCTATCAGGCTAGTTTTAGCCATTGCTGCATCTAAGCTATGGGATGTTCACCGTATGGATGTGAAGAATGCTTTTCTTCATGGTGATATTAATGAGGAGATTTATATCCAGAAACCTAAAGGTTTTATTCATGATCCTTCACTTGTTTTGTAGGTTGAATAAGTCTCTCTATGGCCTCAAGCAAGCCTCCGGGGCTTGGTATGCCAAGATAGACAATTTTCTGCTATTGCTTGGATTTGAAAGATGAAAATATGATCCTAATGTATATTTGCAGCATAATGGTGATTTATTGAAGGTCATAGTGCTGTATGTTGATGCTATTTTGATCACTAGAAGTTGCATTGCTGATATAGGTTCAATTAAATCTTAATTGCATAGTGAATTCTCCATGACTGACCTTGGATTGTTGAAACAATTTCTTAGATTAGAGATTGAGAAATTTGATGCAAGGATCAAGGTCAGCAAACCAAATTATGCTACAGACCTGTTTTTAAATTTCAAAATGGTTGAATGTAAGGCAGCCAAGTTCCCATTCCTTTCAGGAGTAAAACTAAGTGAATTTGGTTCATTTCCATTGGTGGACAACTCATTGTATAGGACACTAGTTGGGAGTTTGTTGTATCTCATACACTCTTGACCTGATTTGGACAATGTTGTAGGTGTTGTTGCAATAATATGCAGGAGTCTCATGAGATCCATTGGAATGTTGCAAACTTTATCTTGCATTATTTGCAAGGAACCAAACACTGCGGGGTACACTATGCTGCTGGTTCTCCACTAGAACTAGTTGGATTTACTGATTCTGATTAGGCTGGAAATTCCACTGATAGAAAGTACACTTAAAGGTATGTATTCATGCTTGCACATGGTCCCATATGCTGGTCAATTAAGAAAAAACACACTATATCCCTTTCATCAGTTAAGGTCGAGTACCGAGGAGCAGTGAATGCAACTACACAATGTGTGTGGTTGCAAGGTATTTTTGGAGAACTTGGTTTTGAATTTGATTCACCCACTATGATTTGGTGTGATAATAAAAGTTCAATAAATATTTCCACTGATCCAGTGCAGAGATAAAGGACCAAGCACATTGAGATACACATGCACTACATTTGGAGCTTGGTGCATGAGCAGGTGATATCATTGTAGTATTTCCCATTTGCAGAGAAAATTGCTAACATTTTCACCAAGAGATTCATAGAGAAGACATTCACTTATCTGATATCACTTCTTGGAGAGGGTGACACATGGCAATTACTGATATCCACTTTCAGTTTTTGATCCATGTCCATTTTAGAGGTGAGGTTTTGTTCCCACGAGGTTTTCCTCCTTACCTTGGTTATATGGAAAAATAGTTTTTTGTAAGAGTTGACTTGAGCCTTAGTTGCCAAGGCCTCAATAATGTGATGTAATTACACTAAGTCTAGATTAATGGGGGGTGTTAGAGCATCATACCACCTAGTACCATGGTCACATACACCTAGGACACACTTTCATTTGTCTTGTACTCATGTCATATGGTCCAAACCTTGGTTATGTTGGTCTAGCAAGATATTTGTGTGTTTTGGACTCATAAATGCACCCAAGCGCCCTCATTTGAACATTCTGGAGACCCATGTTCCCTAATTAATGAATTCTCAGTACTTGGTGCACTCCCCTTTCCTTAAAAAAGGGAAACTGGTTGACTAGAGTATTATTCTTGCACATTGATATAGGAACAAATAATTAATCTCATCAAGCAATAATCAACAAATAACTCATGAAATGGTGTTAATCGAAACCGGAATTGGTTTCCTCTCTGTACATTTAATAAACAATGAATGGTTACAATAGCAATGTTAAGCAATATCTTGAATCAATGAGAAATTTGAATACGTAAGGAGGCAATTCGAAATCATGAGTGAGTCTGGCTTAATTGACTGTCAGCCATTCAATCACACTCAGTTAATCACTTGACCAAAACCCTAATTGACTCACCAAACCCTAACTGAAGTTGGAGTGCAATACATGACTGAATCTCAACTGAAGGAGATCAAACACATGTCATAGCAAGCCAACCATCAAGTGCTAGTGTTCCATGACTTCAATGAACCTTGATGAGGTTAACTGAAGCTAAACTAATCATCAGAAGTTGGTGGAGGCACCCCTGTTGACTCCAGATCATTAAATAAAAATAAATAATCATTAAATAATATATTTAATGAGAGGAGGTACCTTAACTGACTGGTTGAATTGATTGTAACCAAAAATTAGCAATTAGGTGCATTAATATCACTCTAATCACCCCCGGAGTGCTCCAGTTAGCATCCTTGACTATAGGAGAAGGCTAAGTTAGCCTCCTTGACTGTAGGTAGGGGTGGGTGTGACTAGATGATGGCAATTAATTCTCTACTGATGTCAATTAATGTCAACTATACTTAGGATAGTGGTTTAACTAGGCCAATTTGACCAAAAAGAGTGTGTATGATGGTAAATGTCTCCAACACCCTCCCTTAAACTATACTCAGGAGGAGTTAGAAAAAAATAGATGCACAAAATGCCAGGGCCCTAAAAACTAAGGCCATAGGTCACCCTATACAATGCTGAAACTAAAACAATGCTCAAAACAAACTAAGTGAGGAAAGAGGGAAAACCCAGTGGGGAAAACTCCCGAGTCAAGCTGAACACTGAAAGTAGTCTGGATCACCCTGATGAAATCACCCACAATAGTGAACGGAGGTAAGTGAACTTCTTTTCTAAAAATCTCTTGGTGAAGATGTCTGTAATCTGCTCATCAGTCGGGCAGTAATGCAGAATGATGGTCTGTCATGCACTAGGTCCTTGATGTAGTGCATGTGAATCTCTACATGCTTGTTCCTCTGCCTGGTAACTGGATCCTTGTATATCTTAATAGCACTATAGTTGTCACAAAAGAGGACAGTGGACAAAGTACTACCAAGATCAAACTCTGAAAGAATGCCTTGCAACCATACTGCTTGGATGCAAGCATTCACCGCTCCTCGATACTCGACCTCTGCTGAAGATAGTGCTATGGCAGCCTACTTTTTGCTTGACTAGCAAATAGGGCCACCACCAAACATGAATACATATTTGGAAGTTGACTTCCAATCAATAGAATCACCCGCCCAATTGGAATCTGTTTTAGAGTCTTGGAATAGGTTTTAGAGTCTTGGAATAGGTTTTAGAATCTATTTTATTTGATAGGGTGCATCAACAATATTAGGTTTTAGAGTCTTGGAATAGGTTTTTGTGAGTAAATTTCTCCAAGACTACTAAACAAAACACTTTAGGTGTCTATCCAGGTGATAGAGTGAAATCCTTGGTATAACTAGTTTTCTCAAGAGGCTCCTCTTACACAAGAGTTAATCACAAGGCAACGTACATGTTTGTGGTGGGGATAGCCCCTTTCCACTCTCTATTCAGCCTCGGAGATATTTCCAGGATCTTATTCATACTTGGGGGATTTTGAGGTACCTTTGGTGTTTTCAAGCTTCAGGCTTTGTTACCCTTCCCATACGGTAGATCTCACCTGCGACTATCCTTCTAAGCATTGGTTATATTGGGGTGACCTTAGTTTCCTTACCTAGGTATCGCAGGGGGTACTTGCAAAGGTTATTCTGTGAGTGTCATGGCTAGGTAGGGGTCAGAAAACATAATCGCTTTATGCGTTGAAGCTGAGGGTCACTATAATTGGTTACACACCTTTGCTTGTAGTGTATGGGATTTTCAGGCCTCTCCTAGGAGAGACATACCTGCTACATTTGGGAATTCATTTATCCTCACCCTTGGATTGCTTTCACTTTGCCTAGATTTTCTTAGGAGTGTGCTCTTTGTGCGCTAGTTGGATTTAGGGATCAAAGTTACTTCAGTATATTTATGTTCTCTTGATTTCAGTTCCTTTTATGTTCGACATTCTCTATATCATTACTAGTATCCCATCACCCACTCCAAGTCCTAGTGCAGACCCTGGTATTGGACCAGGGGGCACCACAACCCTTTAACCTTGTTCATCGATTCGGGAGTGGTCATATTCCACCCTCTACATTTTTGGAGGATTTTCACTCCCTTCACTTGGTCTTAATACTAGTGTTCATTCTCACAAGGGTGGTAGTGGATACGTGAACGTTGGGTCTCCACCTTGCATTCCTTCTTATTTCCCATCACCCACCACACTGTTTCCTTTGAATGGAGTTGCCATGATCAATCATCACTATATCCTATAGTTTGGAATCTTTACTGATAGTTTCCAGCTGTTTTGGACTAATATTGTCATCATGCAGGGTCCATTTTTTGTACACTCTCGCTGAGGCATTGACCCTTTTGTGCCCATGACAGGTATAATTTTGAACTAGAATATAGGTTAGGATCACATTTTTTCTTGTATTATGCATCACCTTATGACCATGTCACCTTGATTATAGGTACGAACCCACTTCGTAATGTCACAAAAACTTCACACTGCTATTAGAAGTAACATTATGTAAGTGGTAGAGCCTTCCTATTCATGGGTTCCCTAGTCAGATCCCACTTTACAATTTGGTAACCATGCCGAGATTATTCCACTAGGGTTGGGAGTCCCTTATAGTCCTGCCATGTGTTTGAGCAAGAGCCTCATATCCCTCTTGAAAATTATGCTGGCCATCTCCCACAGGGACTCTCTTTTATATCAAGTTGTAATTTCATTTCATGCATTTTTCTTTCCTTGTTGAGCTTTATGATGACTCCCCACTTCAGAGTTATAATCCATATATCCCGAGCTTGTCTCAATCATAGCCAAGCAGATCCTTTTTTCATATCCTTTGCATCTTTATCAGGGCCTTACCGAGAGGAGACCTCCCCCCGAGTGTCCTTATCCTTCACATGCTTCCTTGCATTGAGCATAGGTATGTTCCACTGCTTGGAACTAGTTTTCTTTCCTGTGACACTCATCTCCTCCTAGATATGTACTATAAACACTTTTATTCTTTTTCAAGCTTTCTAATATGAAAAATTCCAAAAAAATTAAAAAGAATAAAAAGCCGAACAAGAAATTATATTACTTTTGGAAGCTGTTGAGTCATGTCACCTTCGAACATAGCACTATATATCACATCCATTGGTTGGGTTATTAGTATGACTTTAGGAGTTGTACTCGTTATTCTGAGTTTTCTCCACCGACTGGTTATGATTCTAGTCCCTATGGAGCCTCTGTCGATGCCTCTTGTGTCACAAACTTGTCCCAGTTTGCATGTCGAGTGTATGATTCCGATTTCAGTCACCATCTGTCATATGCTCCTATTCAAAGGAAGTTTATCCTAAGTCATCCATTCCTCAGTTATCTTGTCTTTGCATGTCGGTCATTCCCAATATAGTTACTGGTTTGTGCACATCTTGTTTGTCTGAGTTCTTCCAAATTATCCAGTGTTGCTGAGTACCTCGTGTTGGTTGATGGGGGATGCCTTAATGCCCTCCTTCCAGCTGATTCCATTCCATCGAATTCATATCATTTATTTTGGAATAGGATTCTAGATTCCATTGAGTGCCTTGAGACTTGCAATCATCAGTGGCAGTTCCTCTTGCCATTGACAGTTTTGGGAATACATCAATGTCCTTTGATCGATGGATTGTTTCAAGTGTTCGACTTTAACACATCTATTCACACTTGTTAGATTACACTTTGTACCTTAATTCCCATTATCATTATCGATGGGATATATTGCATATGTTAATGATATACATCAATGACCGATAATCAGACGATGGAACATCATGTTCGACCTCAATACCTTTATTCGCTTGATGGGACATGTAATCATAGCGGTTTGCATAGAATACCTTTGATCTTGGTGGCATTCCACATATGCTACCTCTTTGATCGTGCTAGTATTTATGATGTGTCAGCTCTCATGACCAATTTCAAGTGTACTATCAGATATCTTCATCCATTATGGAGATCTTGGTCACTATATATTGTACGTGGCGATGACCACATGTGACATATGTCTATTATGCCTATTCATGGCCATTGTACTCTTATGTATTCGAGGCTTCTACATGTATATTTGCAGTCACATGCTGAGATTTATCATTGTATTGTACTGATGAGTGGCTGGTTCTTCCACTTGGGTATTCATTACTCCACTTTTAGGATGGATATAATGAATTTCAACCATCATGTTACCCCTTCAACCTCACACATTAGGGGGCATCTTTTATAGCTTATTTTACCACACTTGGTAGATCACACTTTTATGGCCTTCCATGTCCCGCTATAGACTCTATGAACCCCCCTTTCTTCAATTATACTTTGATGTTCCAAGAAATTCCCTTAAAAACACTTGTTTATGGTTGTACACGACTTTTAAGCCGATACCCATGTGTACATGTAGATTTCTCAACTGTAGCTCTCATACATCGGGAAATGTGCATAAAAACAAAAAAAAAGGATTTTTCCTCAATGAGTCCTGGATAACTTGACTCTTGGCCTTCGATATGCCTAGAAAATGCTCCGAATCAACCCTCCATTGTCCATTGGAGGGATATATATTAATCCTCTTGGATTGTTATAGCAGATTTCACCACTCCAGGTGAATCACACTTTGTATGGCCTTCCCCTATCCCGCTGCAGACTCCTTAGCCCCTATGGACCACTTTTTGTCCTTTGAAGTTTCCTTGATCATCCCTAAAAACACATGAAAAATGCTATACGTGAATTTTAAACCTATAAGCGCGTATATACGTGGGTTTGACCCATATAACCATGTACATCAGGATGTGTGCATAGTCCAAATCCTTTTGGAGTTTTCCTTGACATGGATCTGACTCATTTGACTTCTGCCCTTCCATATGCCTTGAGATCGCTTGGATTCGACCTTTCATTACCCCTTTGAAAAGATATATAAGGAACCCCTTGATACATTGAAGGAATAAGAGAGAATTGAGAGCAAAGAAACTATAGTCCATTGTTGTCAGAACTTATGCTTGAGTCTGCATCCCTTTGTCCCTTGGAGCACTTTTGTGTTCTTCCCAAGCTTGCCTTGTGCTTGTGAGCTTGCTGTCGAGAGATGGAGGATTGAAGTGGTGGAGGCCCAAGTGGGGGATTCAGTTTCTCCAGTTTGCAGACGTGCCATCAGAGGTTGTATCCTGTAATCTCTAATTTATATTAATAGAAATATCGTTTCCTGTCCAATGATGTGTATTTGAATGAATATTTTATCCATGGGATTATGTCAAATTCTTTTACATTATTGATTATATATGCTAGAATAGATCTAACACCATGATATATAGAATGCTTGTATTGTTTACTTGTTGTTGAGGAAGTAATATAGCAATTCAAGCTGCAGATTGGAAAGCTCAACGGGGATCTACTTCAACCGTCTGGAATAAGGTACGAGGTCTGATCCTTTAGTGTTAGACATTTAATTTCTATTCAATATTGGAAAGGATTGATTTCTGGAGTCAAGCTATCTGTTGTGGTACCCCAAGCCATAGGAATTTCTCTCCATAACAGAATTGGCGACTCTGCTGGGGATGTTCCTTATTTTTCTTTGGGGTTGGGGGCATAATGGGCTTGATATTCTTGACTTGCTCTTTGTTTCTCCCTGTTTCTGTGTTGCATGTTATAGTATGTTCATCCATTGACACTCCCCTTTATTGGTTTTACCCATGGCCTGCTTTTTACCACTGCCTTCTCTGTATATGCAGGTTTTTGGCCAAAAGTTGCGTACATACGCAGATTTTTGGCCAAAATTCACGTATACACGTAGGTTTTTGCCCAAAATCTGCGTATACACTTAGGTTTTTGGCCAAAAGTCGCGTATATATGCAGCTGTTCTTTAAAAAGTCACGTACATCCTCCCTTTTGGTGAGTTTGATGTTGTGGGAAGTTGCTGGGTGGGTTGTGAGTGTGGTTGGGTCTTTCTTGGGTTTGTTGTTGTCTATTGGATGCTTCTTTTGTGACCAGAGACTGCATTTTCATTGATTTTTCCTTTGAAAGTAGTTTTAGTCATTTATCCTTTTTGTTTTGCCATTAATGCATTACTCTTTTTTTCTCGGTGTCTTGTTGGGCTTGTCTTTTATACTTGCTGCAGATACCGAGAGTTTTAGATGAATTTTATTGCATTTTTCATTCTTTTATATTGAAAAATACAAAGTAGTTGCATCTTAGATATGGATTTGAGGAGGTACTTGCATTGGA